>CM029018.1:142380280-142980280 GCA_016801055.1 Panax notoginseng
AAAACAACAAAGTCATTGCGTATGCATCAAGGCAACTGAAGGGACTATGAGAAAGGATACCCGAGTCATGACTTACAGTTGGATGCGCTAGTATTTTCTCTAAAGATATGGAGACATTTATCTCTATGGGGAGAATGTGAGATATATACGAACCATAAAAGTCTGAAGTATATTTTCACACAGAAGGATCTAAACATGCATCAGAGGCGATAATTAGAACTGATAAAAGATTATGATTGTGAAATCTTTTATCATCCGGGTAAAGTAAATGTGGTTGCCGATGCCTTGAGTAGAAAGGGTCGGGAGGTGTTGATGTTGTTAACTGCCCAGGAGGAGCTTATTTCAACAATGGCAAGGCTAGAGTTGGAAATAAAACTTCTAAAAGAATCCGATGAAAGATTGTTCCAGATGGAAGCTGGTGCAACTTTAGTGGATAAGGTAAAGAACGCTCAACTACAAGATGAAGAATGTGGGAAAATCAAAGAAGAGTGTTCGAGTGCAGTGAGATGAAGTTCAAGGTCGAGGCCGAAGGACAACTAAGGTTCGAGGGAAGAATTTGGGTTCAAGCAGTGCCTGAAATTAAAGACGAAATCTTAACTGAAGCTCATAACTCAAGATATTCAATTCAGTCGAGAAGTACGAAGATGTATCAAGATTTACGACAGCATTTCTGGTGGCCGAATATAAAAAGAGATATTACAGAATATGTCGCGAAATGCTTGAAATGTCAAAAAGTCAAAGCCGAGCATCAGAGACCAAGTGGATTACTTCAACCGTTGAAAATACCAGAATGGAAGTGGGAGCATATCACAATGGATTTTGTGGTAGGTCTTCTGACTACTCAGAAAGGGTACGATGCAATTTGGGTAATAGTGGATAGGCTTACGAAATCATCCCACTTTTCCCAATAAAGATTAGATTCAATCTCGATCAGTTGACAAAGTTATACGTCAAGGAGATCGTTTCAAGACATGGAGTTCAATTGTCAATTGTGTCAGGCAGAGATCCGCAATTCACGTCAAACTTCTGGAAGAGACTATAAGAATGCATGGAAACACAGTTGAGAATGAGTACAGCGTACCATCCTCAAACAAATGGCCAAAGCGAACGAACAATTCAGACGTTGGAAGATATGCTTAGAGCATGCATCATGGATTTCAAAGGAAACTGGGATGATCATTTATCGTTGGTTGAATTCGCCTATAATAACAGTTACCACTTGGCATGCCACCTTATGAAGCATTGTACGACAGAAAGTGTAGAACTCCATTGTGCTGGAATAAAGTTGGAGAACGTTAGTTGTTAGGACCGGAACTGGTAGAGTAGGCCGCTGAGGTTGTTAACCTCATCAAGGCAAGATTGGTAGCTGCTCAGGACAGACAGAAGAAGTATATTGATCAACACAGACAATATAGCGAATTTATCGTTGGAAATTTTGTTTTCCTAAAAGTTTCTCCTTGGAAGGGGAAGATCCAATTTGGTAAGAAAGGAAAACTGAGCCCAAGGTTTATTGGACCCTTTGAGGTGCTGCGAAGAGTAAGTGAAGTGGCTTACGAGGTAGCATTACCTCTAGAATTGGAACATGTTCACAACGTCTTTCATGTTTCTGTATTCAGACCGTATAAACCCGGCTACAAGCATGTGATCGAGTACGAACCGTTATAGTTCAATAAAGATTTTCTTATGAGGAGATTCCTATCTAGATAGTTGACATAAAAGAACAAGTGCTTAGGAATAAAGTGATACCTTCTGTGAAGGTGATATGGAGGAACCACAATGCCGAACAAGCTACGTGGGAACTCGAAGACAAAATGATGAAAAGTTATCCTGAGTTATTGGTTTGATATGTGTCTTCGATTCTGGGGATAGAATCTTTGTAAGGAGGAAAAATGTGACAAATGAATTATTTGAGTTGTGATTCTGGGGATAGAATCCTTGTAAGGAGGGAAGGATGTAACATTTCAGAATTTTAATTGTAATTTTAAATATTTATTGAATTAAATTAATATTTTTGTTAATGCATTTATTATTATATAAATATTTGTTTAATTTGATTATTTATTAGTTAAATAAAATAATTCATGAGTTGTGAGGAATTAACTTGATTAAGTGTAATATGTTAATTAAGTTAATATTCAGTAATTTTGTATTTTGAAGTTGATTAAATTAAAAGAGTGATGAATTAATATTCTAATTTAATTTAATAATTAAATTAGAGAGTTGATAAGGATTAAATGAATTGTTATAATGTTGTTTTAATTTAATTTAGTAATGAAAGTAATGTATTAATTTATTAAATAAAATTATAAGAAAATTAAAATTTTGTGACAATTAGATTATGTGACAAATTGATTTAATAAGTTGTTATTAATTTTAATTTAATTAAATTTGAATATAGAAATTTAATTAAATAAAGTATTACAATAAACTATATTGTAATTGAGTTATTAAAATAAGTTAAAAGGAGTTTTAAATGGGTTTTTACCAAATAAGGCTTAGGGCTTGTTAATCCTTATTTTTTTTAATTTTGTTTTGTCAAACAAGCCTTAGTAGCTTTTGAATTTAAAAAAAAATTAACTGACATATATTAAAGGGGGATTTATGTTTTATCAGTTATATTACATAATAAATATATGATATACGTTTATATTATATACGATATACGTATATCAGTTTATATGTTTTACGTTAAGTTTAGAATAAGAAAAAACAGAGAGAAAAGAGAGAGGAAAGAAGAGAACAAATTCTATGTGCTTTTGAGAGATTGACGAGAAGGAAGAAGAGGAATAAAAAGGTCATTCTTATCATCTAACAAAGTTTGAGCAAGCAATCAAAGGTATAATCCTACTTTCTAAAAGTTCTAATTTTCTTTTGTATGAGAGGTTCTCTGTAAAATTATATGGATGCTTAATTTTGATTATGTGGTTATATGTATGTTGATTTTTGTATATAAACTATTTTGTGTGAATTGTATCTGATTTAGAGTTGATTAATCCATGAAAGCATGATAAATATTAAGAGATTATATTTACAGTGTAAAATACATGAATATGGCTTATTGGATACTAAAATTAGTGTTCAATTCAAGTTGTTATGTATTAATTGTTTGTTAATTGCGAAAATACATGAAGAAATGAAAACAAAGTAAATTTAAACTAACTATTTTGGTTGAAAAAAAATTCACAGTGATTAATTTGGCTAAGAATGTAAAAAGGTGAAGAAATAGTAAAAATAGCGAATTTAAATGTTGTAATTTTGATGTTTATGTTGTTTATATGGTTAGAAATATGTTGGAAACCTTAAGTTATGTTTCTTTAAAGTTTATGCATTTTATATGTAATAAATTGGTTGTTAGAAAGTAGCTTGTAGGCCAATTTGGCTTTATTTTGTGTTCTTCGAGAACACTGTCTGCCTATAATTGTGCTGCGGCGCTGCAGCGCTGCAGCGCCGGGCCAGAGCACAATTCTAGCGCTTCAGTACCAGTTCAAGGCTAAGTTGAGCACGGCAGTGCCAGACCAGCGCTGCAGCGCCAGTCCTCAGTACAAACTGGGGCGTTATAGCGCCAGTTAGAAGTTTGGCCCGAAAAATTGATTTTAATTATACAATTATGTAAGTATTGATAAAGTGTAATATTAGGACTATTAAAATGTGAATGATCATATTATGGTATTTTTATATTACCAAATATGAACATTATTATTATGTAATTAGTGAATTATGTGATAACTGAAGAGTTGAATTATTACATTAAAAGTGTGGCTTACCATGTGGTTAAACCTATGACTAACTGTATATGAAATAGATATTTAATTATGTACTGAGAACATGTAGTAACTAATTATGTCATGATCACATGTGTGTGTGTATATGACATTGAGAATCAAGTGATACTGTTTAGCTTACACGCAAGGTAAGTTTTCTTTATCTTATCTTGTTTACAATTGAGCATGTTTCCGAACCCTTATCCTTATCTTGTTTATGAATTACGCACGTTCTTGAATTATATTGAGCAAAGTTCTTAATTTTGTTTCCTTATTCTAAAGTGTAACCTTCGCTTATCATTGTTGTTCAAGCAAGGTTCATTATATCTTTTTATTGCTTTGAAAGTAATTCTTAAAGCATGACTTTGATGTATCATACTATTCATTTATAGTTCATAATTACTCTATAGCATGTCGTTGTTAAACCCTCGCGTTGTTATTAAACTTTTGATTCAACTAATCCTTAGTTAATGCTCGTTGAACTCTAAATTACCCTTGAAACTTATCCAAACCAAACTTTCTTTGGTTAAGACTTGTATTTAAAGCTGAGATTAACAATCCTATTATAGGGGATTATTTACGCGGAAGCGTTTAGATGTTTGTGCACAATACATGGTACGAAAGGCTAATCACCCTAAGTACGGGGAGTCCAGTCTAATGACTGTTTAGGTTTAAGTCGAAAGAAATACTTATAACCTTGGACATAGTTCTTGGTCTTGTGACTCTCAGATAATTTCCAGTATCAGTTATTGATTATCGATGTTAAGATATATATTATTATTCAATTCAAATGAGTTTATTCATTGCCAGTCATTGTATTCTTTCAAGTGAGCATTTATTTTGCTCACTCTTGCATATATATAACCATTGCAGCTAAAGTTAAGAAGGTTGACGAGCCAACCACTAGCAAAGGGAAAGGAAAGATGAACAAGTGTTGAAGACTTGTAAATCTATTGAAATTTGTATTTTTCAGATTTGGTTTAATAATGTGATGTAATTGTTTACTTTTTCGTAATTGAGGAATGTTTTAAAGGTTAGATAACCTAGAAAATTTATTAATTAGTTATGTAACTGATGAGTGCATATTACTCATTTATTTTGATACATTTATGTTTAGTTTTATTCCATGTTTCATGTGTTTATGAGCTTATTAATGTGTTTAATAATTTTAAGAAGAATTGGAGATAAAATGAGGAGAAAGGGAAAATTGCAGGGTTTCTAGCATTAAGTTGGATGCATGGTCTTGGCTTAGGACTTGGATTTTATTGTAGAGCTCTTCCGTAGCTTTTCAGAACATCTTGAATTGTCCCAATCAGAGTTCATATGAAAAAGTTATAATCTTTTTACCAGACAGAAGTTGAACCTCAAAGTTTAGAAGTTGGAATTTGCACATCAGTCACTTGGAGCCCGACTTCGACCTTGATGCAGCCAGAATTTGTCAAATCTCAAAGAATAAAAGTTGTAGATCTCGTCAATATCTTCGTTTTGACAAGTAGAAGGCCCCATAACTCCTTCCGGATCAAACGTTATGGTCGTTTTACCAAAGGACGTCGTAGCAAAAAATGGAAATTCACCCCAATGAATTTGAGCGCGAAAATTCAAAAATCTTGAATTTTTGGAAAGTTTCTAAATGCAGATTTTGGTAGATTTCAACATGGAATGGGATTATTATTTCTATTAGCTTTAGGATTTCCTTTAGACAAAGATTTATTTCCAAATTAGATTCTATTTCTTTATAGAAATTAGTGTGATTTGTAATTCTTTTTAGGATTTGAATTTCTACTTCCCATAGGATTTAGGACTTTGTCTAGCACAAAAAATAGAGGATGATAGTCAGGATTTTATTCATTCAATCATCTACTACATTCTCTCATCTACAACATTGGAGGATTGAAGACATGAGCTAAGTTCTTTTTATTCAGTTCTAAGGGATGTTGAACCTTATTTATAATTAATGGTTAATTGAGTATTCATTATTTATTCCTTCTCACGTGAAATTCATTCTTGATAATCTGATTTAATTTCTGAATGCTATTTGGCTTAACTGATTTAATTTCTGCAAGATTGAGTTGGTTAACGAATATCATATGTTAGATCAAGGAATAATATTACGTGTAATTGATATTGTTTCTAATCACAAGAAGTAATTAGTAATACATGATTGTGGACAAGCTTTTGAGTATTGCAATGATTATCAGAAGACAAGTTAAACAATCCGAGCTTATGTGTTTGTTGCTTGGAATAGTCTAATTCCCTAGTTCTTAATGCTACTGTTATATTAAATCTAGAGAGCTTGTTCTAGGTTATATAATTATTAGAATTTTGTGAAGAGCTTGTTTCATTGAGTGACAATCTAATGGGAGTTTCGGGTAGCAGAGCTTATTGTTACCTAGGGCTATTAGTTTCATTGAAGGGTAAATAATGTTACACTTTATTAATCTATTATTGTAAAAAGGTGATACTGAACTGAAGCTTTTTATTCATTGTTTATTCTTATTAGTTTATTCTTGTTAATTTATTTATTTAATTCAAAATCTCCTTTTAAATCATAGGATAACTATAAAACAAATCACTCTCTGTGGGATCGATCATTGCTTACTACTGTGCTAATTGTTTGAATTTGTAAAGTGAAAGTGAGGTTAATTTAGGAGTGTAAACGACAGCTCCCAGTAACCCTTTAATGGGATGATTTATTGTTTTAATTTTATTATATTTGGGTAGTTAGAAATGAATGTTTGGAAAGTGAACACCAAATCATGTGGAAATGAAGAACCCAGATTTGGGGGTGTCACGTTGATCCCTTATTAAATATCTGAAGTAATGATTCCTAAGTCTATATGACCTCTAGAAATGATTACTAAGTCCAGTCGAACAAATCAACCTCTGATTTCTAAGTCTTTATGACTGACAGAAACTAGAATATGTGTGGTTTGAACGACAAATCTGAGTGTGTGTGTGTGTGTGTATATATATATATATATATATATATATATATATATATATATATATATATATATATATAGAAAATCCCTGAACTAATTTTTTATTCAATTCAAACACCATGACTATAACTTGTTAAATATTTAAAACTTCCTGAGCCTTTTGTAGCTCATCTTTGCAAATATAATTTTTATGCAGCGTTGAATGAAAATCCGGATGTTCCAATACACACCTCACTGATAGAGACGCTGCTAGATTAGCCTTAATGCTTTTGCTTGTATTTGCTTAAATCTTTTCAGACTCTGATGTAATAACAATACGATCTTGGAATCTATATAACCGAATCCAAAGTTATGAAATGTATTATTATCTTTTGTTACATAAATTGCGTTTTACTTACATTTTTAGATTATTTAGAAGGTTATACTGATTTAGTACAATATTCGTATGAACTATACATCTGAATGACGATATTGAATGATTTTAGAAGTTCTGTAAGCACCGAGGTTCCACTTAATGAGCGTCGATATGGTATATACCTTAACTGGAATTCGGCCCTTGGTTTCAAAAATAATATTATCATTAATACTGTGAATATCAGATAGATAGGAACTATTGATATGAAAGAAATATCCATGAGATATAAATTTATACATCCAAGTGAGGGTATCCAGACACAGTAATTGTTCTGACGATAAGTATTATCTATTATGAGATACTGTGAACCTTGGATAAATAGAAGTTATATATTATGAAATATTTTTAGACGTGAGCACCAAATCTAGTACAGGGAGTGTAGAGAATTGGGGCGTCACATAGTAGAGAAGGAAGTAGAGTTTAACTCTATGTTCTCTATCACTTTACCATTAATTAGAGCATATCATAACTGTCTTTAGACTGGCAATTTTAGAGGCTATCCGAGCGAAGATTCTAAGATACTTTTCACCATCATCAAGTTCAGATTAGAAGATCCAAGAGTAGTTGTAACAATCCAGAATTTTAATTGTAAATTCAAATATTTATTGAAGTAAATAAATATTTCAATTGATGTGTTATTGTTGAATAAATATTTGTTAATTTGATTTGATTTAATTATTTATATAAACTATATGATAAATGAGTCATGAAAATATATTAAAAGAGTTTTAATTTGGTTTTACCAAACAAAGCCTTAGAGCCTTATGGATTAAAAATTTATATATACATATATATAATAACTAAAAATAAAACATAATTGAAAAATAATAAAAGAGGGGAGTTATATTTTGTCAGTTATATACGTTTACGTATATCATTTAGTATTTTGTTCCTACGTTAAGTTAGAAAAAGAGAGAAAGAACAGAGAAGAAGAGAAAACACAGAGAGAAAAGAGAGAAAAGAGGGAAGAAAGTGAGAAGCCTTAGAGAAATTTAGAGAAAATTGGAAGTTTGGAAGCCAAGAAGGAATTAACAAAGTAGCCATCTAAACAAGAAAGCAAAAAGGTATAATTCTTATTTTTAAGAGTTTTTGTTTTTATCAAAAGTTCTCTGTAAATTAGATTTTTGTTGATAATTGATGGAATATATATTTTGTATATATTAGATTATGTATAGAAATTGTTTTTATGTTCTTAGTGTTAACTAATTCATAAAAACATGGTAATTATAACGAAATTGAATTATAGTGAAATATGTATATGAATATGGCTTAGGTGATATTAAAATTGATATTTAATTGGTATGATAAACCGTAAATTGACTATTGATTGTGAGGATACATTAAGAAACGAAAACAAAGTAATTTAAACTAACTGTTTTGGTTAAAAGAAATGAATTCATAGTGATGAATTTCGCTATGAGTGTCAACAAATGAAGAAATAATAGAAACAGTGAAATTAAAGGTTATACTATTGATGTTTACGTTGTTTATATAGTTAAAAACATGCCGAAAACCTTAAGTTATGTTTCTGTGAAGTCTATGTAATTTATATGTGTTAAATTGGTTGTTAGAAAGTAGATTGTAGGTCAATTTGGCTTTGTTCTATGTTCTTCGCGAACACTGTCTGCCTGGAACTGTACTTCGGCGCTGCAATGCCGTTCTATAGTACATTACAAGCGCTGCAGCGCAACTTTAGCTTCTGTTGGTCTGTACTGGCGCTGCAGCGCCGGTTATACGAGTAAACAGGATCGTTGCAGCGCCAAGACCGCTGCATCGCCAGTTATAGGCCTTTGTCTCACGGGGCACTGCCAGGTCAGTGTCGTAGCGCCATTCCCAGTACAAACTGGGGCACTGTAGCGCCAGTTAGCAGTATTGACCAGAAAATTTATTTTAATTATGCAATTCTGTAATTTTTGATAAAGAGTAATGTTATGACTGTTAAAATGTGATTTTTGTCATATTGTGGTGTTATAGTACCAAGTATGAGAATATTATTAGCAATTAATGAATTATGTGAGGAAATAGATGAAATAGATACTTAATTATGTACTAAGTACATGTACTAATTAATTATGTCATCATGACATGTGTATAGGATATTGAGAATCAAGTATATGGTTTAGCTTACACGCAAGGCAAGTTTTCAAACCCCAATCTTTATTTGAGTTATCTTATCTTACTTACAATTGAGCAAGTCTTAATCTTACTCTTATGTATCGCAACTTGAATACATTCATGCAAGTTACTAAACCTTTGCTATTTTATTATTCAGCAAAGTTTACTTTTCACTATTATGCTATACTTTTAAGATTTCACAAGTTACTTAATCTTTTATTAAGCTCTTGAATCCTGTTTATGTTGTATGATGCAAACCATTGAATAAAGTTCCTAAATTGTTTCCTTATTGTCAGCGAATGTAACCTTAGCTTATTATCATTGTTCAAGCAAGATTTATTTTATTTTTCAATGCTTTCCAGTTTATTCCTAAAGCATGACTTTGATGCATGATGTTTAATCACTTATAACCCATGGATATTTCATTCGTTGTTTATCAAATTCTTGAATAGTTATTACACTTCTGATTCAACTAATCCTTAGTTGATGTTCATAGAACTCTAAATTACCTTAAAACTTATCCAAACCAAACTGACTTTGGTGCGAACTTGTATTCTAAATACTGAGATGAATAACCCTATTATAGGGGATAATTAAGCGAAGCGTTTAGATGTTTGTTGTTGGTGGAAATCTAATTACGCTCACACGCAAGTGCACGTGGTCAACAAGTAATATAATGATAAGTACGTTCCCAGTAGGAGTGATCATTCGGTTATAATCGAACCGAATAAGCTATTCAGTTATAACCGAAAACCGAATTATTGATAATTTTACTATCCGAAATAATAACCGAAATTTGAAAATAACCAAATTACCGAATTGTAATTTCGGGTATTTGGGTAATATCCGAACCAACATCCAACATAAATTAACTATTAACTGTCTAACAAATTAACTGTCCAACAAATTAACTGTAACTTAACTGTCCAACACAAATTAACTGTCCAGCAGCAAAGTAACTTAACAGGCTAACAACAACATTCAACATAAACTCATAAAGTTTATAAATATAGCAGCAACAAACCCAAACACTTTTATAGTATCATGTCATTACAGTAACCCAAAGTTCTTTAAATTGTATAACAGTCGAGTGCTGAATTATAATGGCAAAGTTATAATTCTACAAGCAGCATTAGCATCAGCATCAACAAGCTCCAGTCTCCCAATACCACTATTGGCATCATATGATCAGATTTCAACACCATAAGATCACCTTTAACTGCATGAACATAAATAACTTGCCATTAATGTTCATATATTTATGAATTTATCGACCAAAAAAATAAAAAAGAAACAAAACATATTTTTGATATGGACTACAACAATAACAATATCAATAAAAAACAGTTGTATACTAATAGCACCTTACTATCTACTATTCTATCTAGCTGATTTGTACAACTTAGCAAGGATGAAGCCATTTTATCTACAGAACATTGTTTAACAGCTTTCCAACACCCAAAGCAACTAATAAATTAATATACAACTTAAAATATGAAGATGAACACTCACACAATGCACAATGTACTTGGATCAAAACTAAAATAAAAATGTCTGAACAACAGTCACACACTGCGGCATGTACTTGGATCAAACCCAGGAAGCAGATTTCCACTTGGGATTAAAGGGATTTGTAATGTCTCTCACAATCATTATACATATATACGAAAAGTTTTCCAAGTGAAAATGGCACCCTCAATGGAACAATGCCCCCTCCCAAGTATCTTTCCAAGGACTCTAATTCAATCAATAAGGAATGACCAGCTTCATGACACCCTCAATGGAACAACCCCCCTAACAAAAAAAAAGGTTTATATAAAAAATTGAATTTTGTTAAAATCTCATGAAAACACTGGTATACAAGAAAGCATTGGTTCGACATAAGCTATCTAGTTTTGCGATCCACTAGCCTTTATCCACGGGAATTAATTACCCTCAGGCCTCACCTCAGCTCTTAGAGAAATATTGCCTTTAAATGATTGACTAATTAAACTTAACCCCCATTTTCCCCAAGTTAAAAGTCTACTCTCAGTAAAATAAATTCACACACATGAAACATGCTATAAACAATATAAATATGTATAAGTGCAATTATAGACTCCACATTGGTTGTACAATTGAACACTGGAAAAAAACATATATTCCTACCTTACTTGCAACAAAAAACAACACATAAAACCAACCGAAACAAAACAAAATAGAAATCTAAAACACACCACAGATTACATATCCAAAAGCAACCCAATTTTTCAAAGTCGATTACCAAATGAAACAGAGAAACCAAAACATTAATTACAAACAAAATGGGGAAACAACAATTAACTTTCAGACTTAAATACCTAATAAATGAAATAAAGGGGTATCTGTGAGTATAATGAGCTGATGCACCAAAGGAGCGCGTGACGATCTGCAGTAAGTTTAACATGAATTAATAGAAGTTAATATATTTCAAAAAATTGATTGAAGATGTCAGACTCAGATTAGGCAGGATGAGAGATCGAGAGATTGAGAGAAAAGAAAAGAAGAAGTTGTAGCAAAAGAAGAGAAAGATCAAAAAAGACAAGAATAAATTAAGAAAAGGAGGAGGACTCACCGACTTTCGATTCTGATTCTGATTCCGATTCTGAGTCTTTGAGATCTGGATTCTGGGTTTGGGATGAGACTTGAGAGATTCAGATTGAGAGTTTGAGACTTGAGAGTTTAGACGAGAGTTGAGTTCGACTTCAGAGTCTGGGGACTGGGGCTAGGGTTAGTAATGCTTAGTATGTTCAAAATAGACTTAATATGAAATACTGAAATAAACTTAATATATTCGGTTAATCGTCAAAATACGAAATAGATTTAATATGTTCAGTTATTTGGTTTAACCGAATAACCGAAAAATGATATCCGTATAAACTAACCGAAAATCGTATATAATTTCGGATATAACCGAAATGTTAAAAATAACCGAATTATCAAAAAAAATTGATTAATTTATTTCGGTTCGGTAATTTGGTTATATCCATTTTTTGCTCAGTCATAGTTCCCACCTTAGTAAGAAATTAAACCTCTCAATTACCAGCTTTCTATTAATCCAAATTTTATTAACCTATCCAAATCAATGATTATAACTATTAAAAACTAAAGTATATAAAATACAAAGCAATCAATACAATTTAAAACCCGTAACTTCAAGAAAATTTTGGAGAATTAGGCTTACAACTTCACTTTAAGTTTTACTCCGATTATTACACCTTTTCTAGTTCAATTCACTATCTCAGTTTATTAATCAAGAACACTTAAGTAGAATTAACCATCTTTCAATGCACTAGTATCATATTAACTTAAATCCACAAATTTGATAGAATTAAATCAAACACCCTACTCAACTAACTTACTATATCTCTATGTGAATTAAATTTAAATAAGGTTTAAGTTCAAATTCTCTACCCGATTACATGTGATGCTAGGTATATCTCTATCCTAACATAAATCAAGATTCCATTAAAACACAGAATTCAAGAACACATGCTAAAGTGATTAGGTCTAGATTCATACATCATTTCTCGAATCCATACAAATCCACACAGAATTGGCGATCATGCAATTCATAAATTAAAGCACAAATCACAATGGATAAACTAAATGATAGATTACTAAACTGAAATTAAAGCTTCACAATCATCGTTCAACTATAAAGATCCATCATAAGCCTAATAAGTAACTTAGTTCATCATAAATTAAACAATAACTTAAATAATAAAAGAATCCATCATCCCAATTATATTAATTGAATAAAAGAAGTAGAATGAATCGAAAACCTGTGACACCCCCAAATCCGGGTACTTCCATGCCCACATGATTTGGTGTTCACTATACAAACATCATATATCTATCTACCCATAATAAATGCAAACCATGCAATATATAGAAATAAATTCTCCCCTTATGGGGTTACAACATCTGAATAATAAATACAATCCCAGGTCATAATAACCTTAAACATCTGTGCGGAAACATAAACAAATAATAAGTCATAAACAACATCAAGTCTTGATAATAACATTCTTAAAATTTAATAACAAGTCTTTATCACTTAATAGCTTTGAAATAACAATATAATAACATGCGAGTGAATCAAAGACTTCTGAAATAAAGCTCAACTTTTGAATCAAAAATGATTACCAAGAATCAAAAGAATTCTAAGGGTCATAAGACCTTGAACTATGTCCTAGGTTATCAAGGGTTATACATGAAACCTTTAACAGTCATAAGACTATGGACTCTTCTTCTCGTACTTAGGGGGATCAACCCTTATAGTATCATACTGTGCACAATATCTTAACGCTAACGCATAAGTAATCCATATACAGGGTTGTTCATCTCAGTTTGACATTAGAGTCCGCACCAAAGGAAGTTTGATTTGGATAAATCTATATGGGTTCTAAAATTCAGAATGTTCATCAACTATGGACTAGTTGAATCAATAAGGATTCACTAGTCTAACAAGGTTCAACAAATAATGATATTTAAATTGAATAACAATCTCAAGAGGTATACAATAGAACAATTATTGTATAACAGAATCATACTTTGAAAAGATAAATAATCTTTAGCATAACAAATTGAACTTGATTAATAATAATGAGAATTTACTCGACAAAATTTATAAACTTGAATAATGATAACAAGTAAGGTTAGGAAACTTGCCTCTATAAACTTGAATAATGATAACAAGTAAGGTTAGAAAATTTATAAACTTGTTATAATACACATAATATCACTACTTAACCCTTCAAGCATGATTTTAACATGTTAAAACACATAATTCGCAAAATCAACACATTTAATTTCACTGTTCTTGATGTTCTTGAAGGTTTTGAACATAAAATATAATATTACCACTACGGATACGATATAACACCAAATCTATCCATTCAAGTTTCGTTTCCTTCTTTTTAACATGCATAATTATATACGAGTGAGAATTTTACAAAATAATTTATGTTTGACATATTAAATTCACGTATAAGGGTCATATGGCCATATTCTATACTCTGTAACCATATACTGTATAATATTATGAAACTAATTATATGGAACCATCTGAGATATGTATAATACTGTATAATATTATGAAACTAATGATATGAAACCATCTGATACATAGAAATACACATTAAAACAACATCTTAACACATATATACACATAATCATTACTTTTTCCAATTTACAGAGACTTTACAGAAAACTTGAAAGCCATTTTCATGAAAACTTAAATAACGAAAAATAAAAATTGGGTTAGAAAAATTACCCAAAGCGTACAGTGTAGATTAGTAGGCTCAAATGCTTCTTCAATCACTCACTCTCAAGCTCTTTCACAAAATCTCAACTTTTCGCTGACAAATTCTCAATTCTCTCTGACTTGCACAGACTTAGAAAAATAAAAAGAAGAAGACGTATTTAATAATAAAACTGATGCGTTGAGTGGTGGTCAGTTAACCAGTAATGGTTAACTGCTCCCAACCTCTACTAAGGCTTCATTTGGCAAGCCTTCAATGGCTCAAAACTAATTAATTTAATAATTCTCTTATACTATAGTTTAAATCATGTCACACCCAATTACACAATAACTCAAATATCTTATTTATTTTAAATTGAATAAAATATAATAATTTCTCATTAATTCACATAGTCATATAATTAATTTTCTCATTAATTATAAAATAATATTAGGTTTATTGAATATTTCTTTTAATTCAATAAACTCTCATAATTACATACTTTAAATAATAAAATTCACCACATTAATTTAACAAATATAACATATATAATTAAATTAATCTACCACAATTGTATCAATTAATTATTTAATATAATAATTAAATTATCGAGAATATTTATTTAATTTAATAAATATTAAATTTAAATTACAAAAATCTCGTTCGTCACATATTTTCCCTCTTAAAAGAATTTTGTCCCCAGAATAACGACTCAATAAATTCGACCCGTTACATTCTCCCTCTCCCCCCCCCCCTTACAAAGATTATGTCCCCAGAATCATTTACACATAATTTAAGTAAATAAATTAGGGTAATTCTTCATCATATTCTCTTCGAGTTCCCACGTAGCTTCTTCAGCATTATGGTTCCTCCAAATTACCTTAACAGAAGGTATTACTTTATTTCTAAGAACTTGTTCTTTTCTGTCTACAATTTGAACAGGAATTTCTTCGTAAGATAAGTCTTTTTCAAAATGTAGGGGTTCGTATTTAATTACATGCTTGTAATCGGGTTTGTAGGGTCGTAATACAGATACGTGGAAGACGTTGTGGACATTCTCGAGTGCTGGAGGTAGGGTTACCTCATATGCAACTTCTCCGATTCTTTGCAGTACTTCAAATGGTCCAATGAAACTTGGGCTTAATTTCCCTTTCTTTCCAAACCTGAGCTTTCCTTTCCAGGGAGAGACCCTCAAAAACACATAACTACCCGATTCAAACTCGATATTTTTACGATGTAGATCGGCGTATTTCTTCTGCCTATCTTGAGCTGGTACCAGTCTTGTTCGGATCGCTTTGACTATTTCTGCTGTCTGTTGTACCAATTTTGGGCCTAACAATTGTCTTTCGCCCACTTCATCCCAGTAAAGTGGAGTTCTGCACTTTCTGCCGTATAATGCTTCATAAGGCGGCATGCCAATACTAGCGTGGTAACTGTTGTTGTAGCCGAACTATACAAGCGGTAGGTGATCGTCCCAATTACCTTTGAAGTCCATTACACAAGCTCTTAACATATCTTCTAATGTCTGAATTGTTCTCTCGCTCTGTCCATCTGTCTGAGGGTGATATGATGTACTCATTCGCAATTGCGTACCCATGCATTCCTGTAAACGTTTCCAGAAGTTCGATGTAAAGCGCAAATCCCTATCGGAAACAATTGACACCGGAACTCCATGTCGCGAAACAATCTCTTTCACATATAACCTCGCTAACTGATCTAAGTTGAATCTGATTTTGATCGGAAGGAAATGTGCGGATTTCGTCAGTCGGTCAACGATAACCCATACTGTGTCGTAGCCTTTCTGAGTCGTCGGAAGGCCAACCACGAAGTCCATTGTAATATATTCCCATTTCCATTTGGGATCTCCAGCGGTTGTAGTAACCCACTCGGTCTCTGGTGTTTTGCTTTCACTTTCTGACAAGTTAGACATTTGGCAACAAACTCTGCAACATCTCGTTTCAGATTAGGCCACCAAAAATGTTGTCGAAGATCTTGGTGCATCTTAGTACTACCAGGGTGAATCGAATATTGTGAGCTATGAGCCTCGCTCAAAATGTCATCCTTAATCAGTGGTACAGGCGGTACCCAAATTCTACTTTCAAATCTCAGTATTACTTCCTTGTCCATCTTAAATCTCGGTTCAGTTCCTTCAGATATCTTCTTTATCACCTTTTTACATTCAACGTCCTGAAGTTGAGCCTCCTTAACTTTATCCAGTAGGGTTGTACCAGATTGCATCTGAAATAATTTCTCATCTATTTCCATAGGATAATTCACTTCTAACTCCAACTTCTCCATTGCTGAAATCAATTCCTTCTGAGCTGTCAGCATCATCAACTTCTCCCGACCCTTTCTACTTAAGGCGTCGACAACAACGTTTGCCTTACCCGGATGGTATAAAATCTCACAATCGTAGTCCTTAATTAATTCCAACCACTTTCTTTGGCGCATATTCAATT
Source organism: Panax notoginseng (assembly GCA_016801055.1). NCBI lineage: Eukaryota > Viridiplantae > Streptophyta > Magnoliopsida > Apiales > Araliaceae > Panax > Panax notoginseng. Next base: position 142,397,237 of record CM029018.1, read on the forward strand.
CTTTTTGTGTAAAAATATATTTAAGACTCTTATGGTCTGTATATATTTCACACTTCTCCCCATAGAGATAGTGCCTCCAGATTTTCAAAGCAAAAATCACTGCAGCTAACTCCAAATCGTGGGTCGGATACCCCTTCTCGTAATCTTTCAATTGTCGTGATGCATACACAATGACTCTATCATTTTGCATTAGCACACAGCCAAGTCCTTTATACGACGCATCACTATAAACAACAAAATTTCCTGTATCGTCCGGAAGAGACAGCACAGGTGGTGCTGTACTCAACCTCTTCTTCAATTCTTGAAAGCTTTCATCACACTTCTCCATCCAAAAAAATTTCACAGTTTTTCGAGTCAAATTCGTTAACGAAGTTGCGATCTTGAAAAAATCTTGAATAAATCTTCTGTAATATCTTGCCAATCCAAGAAAACTTCGTACTTCCGACGGCGTCCTCGGCTGATCTAGTTAATCACAGCTTCGACTTTGGATGGATCTACCGAAATTCCGTCTTTATCGATCACATGCCCAAGAAATTGTACCCGCTCGATCCAGAATTCGCATTTTGAAAACTTGGCATACAACTTCTCTTTTCTCAACACTTCCAACGTTAATCTCAAATGCTCTTCATGTTCTTCCTTGGTTTTTGAATATACCAAAATATCATCTATAAATACCACTACGAACTTGTCCAAAAACGACTTGAACACACCATTCATTAGTCCCATAAATACTGCAGGAGCATTCGTTAGACCAAACGACATTATTAAAAATTTGTAGTGACCATATCGTGTTCTGAACGCTGTCTTCGGTACATCCTCTGGTCTCACCTTTAGTTGATGATAACCACTTCTCAAATCTATCTTGAAAAAGTATTTCGCTCCCTTCAATTTATCAAACAGATCATCGATCCTCGGTAATGGATATCTATTCTTAATCGTGACCTTATTCAGTTCTCTATAATCGATGCAAAGTCGCATCGTTCCGTCCTTCTTTTTCGTAAATAACACCGGCGTTCCCCACGGCGATACGCTCGGTTGAATGTACTTCTTGTCCAGTAATTCTTGTAGTTGTACCATCAATTCTTTCATTTCTACCGGCGCCATTCTGTATGGTGCCTTCGATATTGGAGCCGTTTCTAGTGCCAAATCGATCACAAATTCGACCTCTCTATCTGGCGGAAGTCCTGGAAAATCGTCTGGAAATACGTCGGCGAAGTCTCTCATTACTGGTATCTCCTCTACTTTCGGATTCTCTTTACGACTGTCGACTATGTAAACTAAATATCCTACACATCCTTGTTGTAACAACTTCCTTGCCTGCATCATCGTCAGACAACTCGCTTGTCTACCATAAAACACAACCTTTGACGGAGTCATAAGGTTAATACGCTTCTTTTGGCAATCAATTACCGCCCCGTAATTGAATAACGTCAAATTTCCCAAGTCGAATAGGGATAAGATCTACGTTCATGATATTACCCTTAATATCCACTCTACAGTTCTTATGCACGTACTTAACAGGGATTATTTCTCTATTCGCGATTTCTATGTTCATGGGGTATTCTAACTGAGGCAATTCTAAATTCTTAGCAAAGTCATCGGATATAAATGAACAAGTAGCATCCGAATCAAATAATACGTAAGCATTAACTCTATTGATCAGAATGATACCTGACACTACATCACGCGACTGCACTACATCCTGCACTGTCATATTGAAAGTCTTGGCTGCCGGTCGATTGGTTGCGGTTGGTCCTGTGATGGTCAGAGCGCTTCCACTACTATTTCCCTGGTTTCCTCCTGATCCTGCCCCCTCTAGATCCTTTCTTAGGACAATCTCTTGCTAAATGATCCTTTGAACCACAAGTGAAGCAGGCACCCTTCTTTGGGTTAGGACAGTTATGTGCTATATGGCCTTCCTGACCACAATTGTAGCACACACGTTTACCCTTCATACACACTCCCAAATGAGCTTTCCCGTAGGTCGGACACGATTCAATCCTTTTCTTCTGACCTCCTTGCTGATTTTCGAGTGATGTGTTGTCAGACCACCTTCTCTTTTGATTATTATTACCTCCTCCCGTATTACTTCCACTAGCATTGTTATTTCCTTCACTTTCATTCTTCTTCTTCTTCTGATCCTGATTGTATTTGGTTACCGCATCGCTTCCACCTTCAGCAAGTATGGCCTTCTCTAGTACCCCGGCGAATGTCTTCAACTGAAACATCGATACCTTACTATACAACCAAGGCTTTAGTCCTTGTTCGAAACTTCTTGCTTTTCTCTCGTCCGTATGCACTTGATATGTGGCGAACCTTGCCAATTCATTGAATCTAGCTGCATAATCTGATACAGACATATTCCCCTGCTTCAATTCCAGAAACTGAACCTCCAATTGGTTCTGCGAGGTTGTCGGGAAATACATCTCGAAAAACTTCTCCTTGAACCTCTCCCAGGTATTCATACCTTCTCCTCCACGGACCTTGTTTGCTTGCCACCAAAAACTGGCTTCAGATTTCAGCATAAACGTTGCAAAAGCAGTCTTCTGGTCCTCTCTGACTCTTGCGACCTCAAAAACCTTCTCCATCTCCATAACCCAAGTCTGAGCTTCGATCGGGTTCATGGAGCCTTTAAACTCTGGCGGTCCCACCACCTTGAAATCATTGAATGAAGTATTCGGTGGAGCTTGAGGTTGATTATTCATCGCTCCAGCTAGTATTCGGTGGCTTTATTGTTGTTATTCGTTGACTCTTCCTGAGTTGGTTGACGGTTTTGTCTTCTTCTTGGCGGCATATTTCTGTTAGAATATATGCTTATTAGATCTTTATTTATTTCTCTAAATAGTTGGGGGCATTACTCAACAATTTGTCATAATCACTTAACACATTATCTCAACCAACTTGATATATTTATTCAAATCGAAAGTTTTGACATCAAACGATAGCATCACTGCTATTTACATCAACTATCCCGAGATAAAGAATCTACAGGATTTAAAACATTAAAATATTCATTCGTTCATAAACACGTCTGAATTTACATCTAAAAACCATATAAGTTTTTCACATAATTAAACAAATACTATCACTCTGCGATCCAGCATGTACGATGGTAGACCTTCAAACTGGATTGGGTACCTCAAAAACTCGATCCTGGGCTTCATCCATTGCATTATTAAGTGTAGAGTATGTCTTCCCAAGCTTAGCCTTCTTTACACGACAATCCCTTTCTGCAAGATCAGCACGACGTGATTCTCTTACCCAGCCCTCCTCTGCTATGATCAGCCTCTCTGAGCTTTCCTTTAGTTCCTTCTTTAACTTCTCTATTTCTTCGGACTTTTCCTCGGTTTGACCCTTCTCGTGAACCAAATACCACTCCACGTTTCCCACACGTGTGTAAAGAGTCACAATCTCCCTATCCTTCTGCTCGATGGTAATCTGCTGAATAATCGTCCGCTCAGTCAAATCATAGACAGTGTCACTTAACTCTACGTTACGGTCATATAGTTCATCGTACATCTCAGCATCGATGGAGTTCGGTGGAAACTCCTCTTCTTCCTCTTCCTCCTCAGGATCCTCCTCTGGATCAGTCTCAGACTCATGCTCCTGACCAAAAATAGTGATCAACAGAGATGGCTCCCTCTGTATCAACTGCTCCCTGACAACATGAATGTCTCGGGGCTCCTCCTCAATAGGCACTCAGGGTTCCTCCTCCCCAGCTCGACTAGCTCCTCCAACATCTGACATCCTGACAACATAGTTTTAAGTTTTAGTTACTAAGTCGTACTAGTGAGCACATAATTTAACACATAAGCACATAAAGTCTTTTATTATCTTCAATGAATTAAGAAATTCATCTCTTAGAACTCGATAAGAGTTTTCCTTCACTATGTTCTTCCTATAAGGCTATTACCTAAGGTTGTTCCCCCACCTAAGGTTCATAACCTACAGCTCTGATACCAACCTGTGACACCCCCAAATCCGGGTACTTCCATTCCCACATGATTTGGTGTTCACTATACAAACATCATATATCTATCTACCCATAATAAATTCAAACCATAGATAAAAATAAATCCTCCCCTTATGGGGTTACAACATCTGAATAATAAATACAATCCCAGGTCATACTAACCTTAAACATCTGTGCGGAAACATAAACAAATAATAAGTCTTAAACAACATCAAGTCTTAACAATAACATTCTTAAAATTTAATAACACGTCTTCGTCACTTAATAGCTTTTCCCTTGCCTTTGCTAGAAGAAGGCTTGTCGGTTCTTTCGTTCTTAACTACAATGTTATTATTACGCAAGAGTGAGCACGATTGCCCACAAGTATAATAATGAAATAACAATATAATAACATGCGAGTGAATCAAAGACTTTTAAAATAAAGCTCAACTTTTGAATCAAAAATGATTACCAAGAATCAAAAGAATTCTGAGGGTCATAAGACATTGACCTATGTCCTAGGTTATCAAGGGATATACTTGAAACCTTTAATAGTCATAAGACTATGGACTCTTCTTCTCGTACTTAGGGGGATCAACCCTTAGTACCATACTGTGCACAATATCTTAACGTTAATGCATAAGTAATCCCTATACGGGGTTGTTCATCTTAGTTTGACATTAGAGTCCGCACGAAAGGAAGTTTGGTTTGGATAAATCAATAAGGGTTCTGAAATTCAGAACGTTCATCAACTATGGACTAGTTGAATCAATAAGGATTCGCTAGTCTAACAAGGTTCAACAAATAATGATATTTAAATTGAATAACAATCTCAAGAGGTATACAATAGAACAATTATTGTATAACAGAATCATACTTTGAAAAGATAAATAATCTTTAGCATAAAAAATTGAACTTGATTAATAATAATGAGAATTTACTCGACGAAATTTATAAACTTGAATAATGATAACAAGTAAGATTAGGAAACTTGCCTCGTGCGTAGATTACACGCTAATTATACACGTTCTTCGATATAATCCTACATACCATTTCCATTCACAATTCTAAGTCAATAATAACGTAACTAATCAACATACGCTCATTCTTTGGTCTAAACTCTTGTTATGACTATACTTAGTCAATTTATCATACTTATTGACATACAATTTACACTTCACAATTAATAAGCTAATTATGCATTCAATAATTCAATCCACATGCAATTATGTTATTGACATGTTAAGAATTTACTTTAACATCTCATTATACGTTTAACCTAATTTTATATTCATTAGGTTGAGTTACTATTACATTTCTATACTTGAACTGTGACAACCCAAGAATTTAGATAATTATTAAAATCCTAAAATGATGGATTAAAAGTTATAAGATGAACCTAGACAGAAAATAAGTGTATGGATTTGACGTTTCTGTGAAGGAATTTTAAGGATTTCGAAATTTTTAAGAAGAACCTATATGGTTTCTTAATTGAATGAGAATAAAAAAATATGGTTTACAAAATTCCAAAATCCTAGAAATGAATTGATATGTATTTGAATGAATATCAATAATAAGGTATTATGATTACCTGTAAATTTGATGTGAATTGAATAGTGTAAGAAATGTTATGCTAATACAGGTGGAATTTTATTAACGAAATAAGATTTCACAAGAAGAAAAGCTATGAGGTTAAACGAAGATGAGTATATCTATAGAAATATATATATACTTAGTAAGGTACTATATATATTTTAGCAAGAGGAATGATGAACTAAGTTAATGATATAAGGATCAAGATAAAACTATGTTAGTAATTAACATAGCTTGAACGTTGGCCTTGAATGGCAAATAAGAATTTGAATAAGTATAAAGTCGTTAGTTAATACAATTAGCAATAAGAAAGGAGTAATTTAAAACTCAAAATTTGAGTTAGAGATAGAATTTTGAAGCACGGACTGCTCGGTTGCGTCCGAAACGTCAAGTTTAGTCAAAATGGACAGTAAATACAAAATGTGTAAAGGTTGACTTTTGGTCAAAGTCAACAATTGACTTTTATGGAGAAAAGTCAAAAAATTAGTGTGAGAAGTAAAAATATGAGAGGAGATCCAATATGCAAATATGTATATTGGTATCAAAGCAGTTAGTAAATTAAATTCATATTTGAATAAATGATTGAATATATTAATTTATATATTTAATATATAAATAAATTGTTTGAGAACAATTTATGGAGAGGAGGAGGGAATTAAATTTAATTATACAATATAAATTGTATAACTTAAATAAGTTATTTAAATTAAGTATGATAATTAAATAGCCTAAATGGTTATTGTTATTTAGTGGTACTAGTATTTAGATATATACTAGTGACTAAGAGAATTGTGGAGCATGTCACAATTTATTTAATGATTATGTGAGTAAGTGAATACGAATATTATGTGATGACAAATAAAAGAAACTAGTGTGATCATAATTATATATTAGGAATGAAGAATTAGAAAACTTAAGGGTTATAGGAGGAGAGAATTATGGTATTTAAAATATATACTAATTCTAAGAGATTTATTTTATACATCTCAATTAATTAATTTTATAACCTAATTAATGTAAGTCTAATTGGGTTAAGAAATTAAGTGTATGTGAGTAAGGATGTAAATTATAGTTTTGTAAATGAAAACCCTAATTAAATAATTACGGAATGAAATAATTAGGGAATGAGAATATTAAAAGTATTAGACTATGTAAATTTCATGGCCCAAATATTTTTATTAGAAAGCCCTAAAAGACTTAAGGGGTAGACCCAAGTGTTGGCTCAAATAATTAATTTAAGAAGCCCAAAACTTGATCCAAGTATGGAAGGACATAATGGTCATTTGATAAGTAAAATAAAAGCTATAAAAATCTAAGCAATTTGGCCTAAAAGAAGGCCACTTGGCCGGATATGGTGGAGAGGAAAAGAAGGGAGTGCATGTCATCATGCTAAGCCACAAATTTGCAAAAGATCTTCCACCAATATAGCCATGTGTCACCATTTTATTTTGCCAACATTCTTAACCAAGTGTGCAAGTAAAGAGATAAGGATAGGGGAGATGTGTATCATCATTTCATGCTCCACATTTTCTAAAGATATGTACAAGATTGGCTAGGTGTCATTTATTTTAAGGAACCACTTTGCCTAATAATCTTCCACATATTTATGTGATGATTAAGTGTGAAAGAGAGAGAGAGAATGTGGTGGAGGAAAAAGAGGCCACATATGGCCGGATGTTTTTGTGAGAGGAAAAAGAGAATGGGTATAGATATTAGTTAAATAATTATATCCAATAACAAGCTATCTTGTTTCTTTCTCTTTCATCCCTTCCAATTAGCTAACATAAGAACCAACTAGAGAGAGGGAGAAGAGGTTCGGCAGCCCCTAGAGGGAAAAGTGAGAGTTTTTGATAACTCATCAAAGCTCCATAATCAAACAATGAAGATGAAGAAGAAGGAGAGCATGGTAATCAAAGGTATAATACCTTTTTGTTCATGTAATTTTTGATTATTGTAAATCAAACCTTGAATCTATGTTTCTAAACTCAAAAACCATGTATATACATGTTAATGAGTGTTTCATGTTTAGATATACCCATATTGGGTGTTATTTTAGTTGGAAATCAAAAGTAAAGAAAAAGTGATTTTCTAGTTTGTGAGCCTAAAAATTTCTAAGTACTTTAGATTTCCACCGTTTTTGATCTACACCTTCTTTTTGCGATCCGTCAAAGGGATGTGCTAGATATGTAAGTTATCTACTAAACTCAAGTAGTAGCACTTAAAAATATTGAGTACACAAGTTTTAGTGACTGTTTTAGCAAAAATAGTTTTGTGTTTTTAAGGAAAATAGACTATTTTGGACAGTCAAGTGTAGGGACAGTTTCGTCATTTTTCTGGCATTCCAAAAATTCTGGAAAAATTTGGGAGGGTACTATGATAAGTTATCTAACATCTCCAAGTGGAATCACTAAAAAAGGAGTTGTAGATTTCCATATGGAAAATGTTTAATAAAGCACGAAAAACTGCAAAAGGCAATTTAGCTTCTGCCCAAAAATTTAAAAGGGCATTTTCGGCAACTTAATTTGTGAGAAAAATTCTGGCCTCTTGGGACATGAAAATATATGGTATAAAGTACCTACTGTCCAAAAATGAGCTCATTCCGACTTAAAATGACCAAGTTATAACCATTTCAATTTCTGTGGTTTTTCGACGAAAACGGCTATAACCGGAGTTCTATAACTCCGATGGCCACGAAATTTAAAATGGAGTGTCACGTTAAGACGTATAAGATTGTGCCAAGAGATGGGAATTTCTGGAGTTAAGCACGATGTAGCTAATTTTTTAAGGAATTAACTAAAAGTGATTTTTAAAAAATACCAAAGGAAGTTGGAAAATTTTGGAAAAATACTTTTTGTGTATGAAATATGTGTATATATGTTTGGGAAAAAGATAGAAAAATAATAAGTTGATTTGGTATTTTCGTGATCGGATATGGAATCCAGCTTGCTGGATTGGAAAATTTGATGAATCCAGCTTGTTGGATTGAAAAGAAGTTTACTGAATTGAAAATATGTTGAATCCAGCTTGCTGGATTGCAATCTAGTTGCTGGAATTGTAATCCAGTTTGCTGGATTACAGTTTGGCTTGCTGGATTGGAAATTTGTTGAATCCAGATTGCTGGATTCTGTATCCAGTCTGCTGGATTGGCAATTTAGTTGTTAAATTTAGAATCCAGGTTGTTGGATTAGTATTTGACTTATTAGAGTATAAAGAAGAACTTATAATATATAAGATTAAGTGTTTAATCATAATGAATATGATGCAGTGATTGAAGAATTATCCAAGAATGATAATAATACCGATGTGTTAGGATGTTATCTAATATTTGATTAAGTGTTAGATAATCTATTAACAAAGTAATTGTATTATGATACAAAGTAGAATATGCTGATTGAAAGACCAATCTTATTATTAATGATAGGTCTTACCAAAAGAAGTTAACTTAAACTGCGTAGCTGTAGTCAACGAATCAGGCAAGTTTTTCCTTAACTCAAACTTGAGTTGTGTGTTCAAAGCATGTTAATGAATAATTGTTGTTGATTATTCACGTCATTGATTATTGATTCGCACGTTGTGCATATTGTAAACGTTCATCAGGTATGAAAGGCTGATCACCTTCATTACCATTTGGTTAAGTTAATCTGTTCATGTTTATGCATGACCATTCATTTTTATTGACTTGGTCGTTCAGCTAAGAAAATTTGTTCATGCTCTTTCACAATGTTTATATTGTTGAAAGTTAGCTAGCTTATTGTTCAATTCTTTTAATCATGATATATCTTTATTGAATTTAAACTTGCTGGGCAAATTTGATGCTCACCCTTGCTATATCATGATAAAATTTTCAGATTTAGATGAAAGCTTGAGTAAAGACAGAAGCGAAGACAAAGTGCAAGATTAAATTATGGTGCAGTTAGATCTATTAAATTTTCTGACGAAAATATCATTGTAAACCTTTAAGATATTGAAGGTATGTATTAAGTTAAGGTTGTAGACCTTGGGAATGAGGTGTAAAAGTTTAATGTATAAACAATTTATGTTTATATCTTCCGCAATAGTTATAGAAATAGTATACCAGATCCTTGGTGATTAGGACCGGGATTTGGGGATGCTACAGTTGGTATCAGAGCTGTAGGTTATAAACCTTAGGTAGGTGTACCTTAGGATATAACCGCGGAGAGATGATAAGTAATAAACTCGAATAGAGTTTAAGCGATAAGAGATGAATTTTTGGAAATTCATTATTAAGTAAAGAGAAAGATAATTAAGATTCAAAGAAGAATCTTGAAGAGTTATAAGGATAAGAATCCGGAGTTACCTGACTCCAATGATGAAAAGTGATAATAAATAGACTATGTCTATAAGATGAGAAGTGTTAATAAAATCATAATATAATATGATTAAAGAGAAGAATAAGAAGATCGTAAAATAAAACGATCGTAAGTATAAGGAGAAATGATTACGAAATAAGATCACGACGTGATCAGATTAAATCGTTGGATAACATAAGATATGTTAAGTGATTGGAATGATACAGCTTGACGCTATAAAGAGAATGTACTATGAAATGGTACAATGTAAACTCAGAAAAGAGTGGCAAATGTTAAGATACGGATTAAAGAAAATTCGTATTAAGAAAAGAGAAAGTAAGAATGATGAGGGATTTCAATTGAGGACTCAGGTCAGCAGCTGAGTTGTATGATTTCTTGTATGGGCGGGGAATTTGTACTTGGTTTTAGAATCACTTAGCCTCCTGGTCGATATAGTGGTTAGGTTGACCAATTCTTTGTATGGGCAGGGAATTGTTCGCTTAGCTTCCTATATTGATTAGTGGCCGAGTTTGATTTGACAACCACTTAGTTTCTGGTATTGATAATCATTGGAACCTAATGTCGCGCTATTTGCTATATGCATGTTGATAAGATGATTCTTTTCTCATGTGTATAACGAATAGATAGAGAATATAAGGTTAGTTACGAGTTCTTAAAACTCATACTTATGGTAAGTTCATGACTCATAATCATATGGTATGTTTTGAACCCCTCAGCGAATGGACGCCAAAGGTCTGACTAGGATAAGTTCTAAAACTCATATGATTGTGGAAAGTTCCTGAACTCATAATGTGATAAGTTTGATGAACTGGGTATGAGAAAGTTATGAATGGAGAATTGAGGATGATAGAAATAGATAGACTTATTAAGCAATGGATCATTTGTAACGACCCCAAAATTCATACAATTTAATTCTCGACTTCGGCCGTTAATAATACATTCAACCTCTAATTTTACATCATTAAACGATAATACAACCATTGAAATTTGCGGAATAATTAAAATTTTCTATTACAAACTATCCTCGTTCCCAAAACCTTCAACCTTTACATCTAAATATCTCAGAATCATTTTAATACTACAATAGTTTACATTCGCAAAACAATATTAAAATTCAACATTAATACATTATTCAAAACATTAGACATGGTTTACAAGAATAACAACTTAGCTAGGATATTAAATCTTTATATATCACTTTTGATCCATAACAATCAAGTAGCACATAGCATTACCTTCAATTCTTGAATCTGCAAAAATGGTTATTTGCAAGAATGAGCTCGACAGCTCAGCAAAATCTAACAATTTTCATGCATCACGTAGCACATAATAACATGCTCAACATACAAGAATAATCATAAACAAACATATCATACATGTTTAGTTCACATAACAACTATAAAGATTGAGTTCCTTACTCAATCAACATTCATAGTTCAATCATCATAGTCATAGATTGACTTTCACATTTCATACTTTTGACATATACAATACATCATACACTAAAATTTTAAAGTAGTTCATCATCAAGTTCACATAGCAAAAAGGAACTGAAAGACTTGCCTTAACCGGCGTTTTACCAACACGCTAATACTTCGCATCCTTGCACAACCTACACTGTATGCGAGATTGATAATAAATAAAATCAATACTCAATCTCATGGTCAAATTTATTCTAAGACCTTACTTTATCTTATTATCCTTTATAATATCTTTATAGACATCTAATTGTATTTTATATGCAACTCGGTTTTATTTTCATTTTCATCACCACACATGCTAGACTATCTCACTTGTAGTTTAATGTGCGTATACCACACCATTTTATTTTACCAATTTGGTTTCAAAAATGCATATTCAACACATTGTTTACATGTTTAATTTTCCTTCATAAATCAAAAATTTCCCTTTTTCGATTTCTTTCCATTATTATTCTTGTATTATCATCTTTTCATACTTAGATATCCAATATTAGCCATTAGTTAGGCACTTTGTATACCGAAGTTTAGAAACACTATTACTTTTAGGCATTTTATCGAGCACGTTATGTGCACACATTAACTTATCTCAACTCTTGATCTTAAATGGTTAATTATGCATAGAATATGATAACACATATCTATATTCATTACATATGTCAAAACATATTTTTAATCATCAAAATATACCATCACCCAAAATCTTAATTCAAACATAATTATAAAACTCATCTTCACAATTTCTTTAACAAAACGTTGTTTTCGTTTTTAACGTATCTCCTTCGTTACATGTCCGTTTTTGTTCCTTTTTATATAAAATTAACCCTTACTCAGTGTACTACAACCTCATGTAGGCCTTAAAGTCAGACCCTTATCCATCTAAACCAGATTCTGCAATTCATCAACTAGTGTTGAAAAATTTCATTTTCTGGACATCCTTGCTAAACAATTTATTTCGGACATGATCCGGTCCATAAAATGGCTCAATCTTGCGATTCTAGCTAGTAAACATCCATATCTACAACTTTGCAGTTTTAAGTTTCTTCAGATTCAAAACACACGAATTTATATGAATTTTTCAAAGTTAGAAACCGTAACAGTTTTGATTTTCTAGACAGATTATTTTCCCTTCGGACCAGCCTTACTAAAACAGAGATTCCGATTCTATCTACAAGGAGTTTTCATGTGATTCCACTTTCAGAATATAGCTTACTTCCATATCTTCGATTTGATATAAGGCTCATTTTCTAACTCATTATACCCAAAGAGATATGAATTTCACAAGATATGTCCACAATTACTCAAAACCTACGAATTTTGTTCTTCAAATTTTCTTTCCATTTCATTTTCTTTCTTGAATCCTCTTGTTTGATTCTTGATAGTCCAAGATTAAACCAATACAAACAGATTAAGCATGATCTACTATCCTAGAACATAAATCTACCCAAAAAAATCAAGGATTAAATAAGAGTTTAGAAGTTACCTTCTTCTAACTTTTTCTTCTTCTTCTTCTAGCTCATCTCAATTCCTCTATCTCTCTAGATTTCTCAATACAACTTCTATAGAACCATTATCCTACATTTTGAAGAACATAAAATATAATTAAAACAATGTATTTAGATTATAGTCTTATTAGTATGAATTTAAGAGAGAGATGAAGATGATGATGATGACAGGGCTTGTTTTGTCTTCTCAAAACTTTCCCTTCTTCTTCTTTTTCCTACATCTTCTTCTTCTCCTACAACTCTCTCCAATTCTCTTTTTCTTTCTTTAGTTTGTTTTCTAAAACTAACATACTAACTTGTAGTATATACATATAATACACAATACTAGTAATATATAATATATGTAACTCCTAGTAGTTATTAGATATACTAATTACTAGTTAATACATAGGTTACACCAATTTGAACTTGAAAAGCCTAAGACCATGTTTGGCAAATACTCATTATTTTAATTAATCAATAGCTTAACATCAATCAATCTCATCAAATTGTCCCATAATTATATTTACTTGTTAATTATAATTTTGTGTAACAATCATCACATAAATCATCTAATTTAATTATCTCAATTAAATTAAAACTATAACATAAAATTATTATATTAATTAAATTAAATACTAAATATTCATTTAATTAATCTGCTACACTTAATTACATTACTCTATAATCAAAACAAAATTTATTTATTTAACTCAATAAATAATTCAATTAAATATTTATATATATTAAAATTAATATATAACATTCTCTTCACATCAATTCACATATTCTACAATATATGACATACACATACTCACACCCAACATATCTCATAAATAATACTTTTGTTTATAAAATTCTCATTTATAATTTCTAAAAATCTGGGATGTCACATCCTTCCCTCCTTATAAGGATTCCGTCCTCGGAATCACAGAAACCCTACCTTACTCGGGTTTTCCTCAAATCTATTCATTGAATAACTTCAACACATTACCTTAATATAGGTTTTATATTTTCTACTCTCACCATTCTTGATAATAAATTCTTATAAGTTTTATTTCATAACATTTACTTTAGACTCAATTATATTTTGAGTATTATATATCTTTTAACCAATTCATTTCCTTTTCTAAGGATCGTTATCATAAACACTTGGGAATCGCTATCATAAACACTCGGGATATTACATTCACCCTTTCTTCTAAGAATTTCGTCCTCGAAATTTTATTTATTAATTTTTATTCATTTAATCTATCAAAGTAGATTTTTACGTCACTACTTCATTCAATCATTCTACAATTATTAAACTTTTTTATTAAAAGTTTCACATTATTCTTTGATAACTCATCTACTTCTCACTTCAAAATCTCTTTTCTCATTTAATCAACACATTCATCATTCAGTGTCGTATTCTACAACTTACTTCTTTCTAAGGAATATTTTCCTTTTTCACTTCCATCTTGCAGAATAACAAGAATCTTCCACAATTGTTCAATAATTGGGAAGTAGTATGAATAACTCAGGAATATAAAAGATTCCAAATCATGCTGAGGGTCACAAGACCACGAACTATGTCTACAGTTGCAAGTAATCTTTCAACTTCAACTTTAACAGTCATAAGACTATAAGGACTCCTCGTACTTAGGGTGATCAGCCCTTCGTACAATGTATTGTGCACAACCATTTCAACGCCTCCGCGTAATCCCTTATAAAAGGGTTGTTCATCTCAGCTTTTCAACATCTGAATCCGCACCAAAACAATTTGATTTGGCATAACTTCTCAAGATACGCATGCATTTCATGAACATCTTTCAATATTTGTCTAGCTGAATCAAATAGCATAGACCTCTACAACAATTCGAACATCAATCGAAATATACATATACATACATATATATGTATTCTCATATCTTAAAGAAATCTCAAAAATCTTTTTATGACGTCATGATACCGCACTGTATTTACAGTCCGTTGAGGATTCCGTCATTTGGTGACTTTATCATACTACATCATACCATAGTGGGCTGACGATCCTTAGATCACATCCAACACTAGGTAATACTGCATTGATGACTCCATCGTTTTTATCATCTTTGCACCAGGTTACATGATGCATTAATGATATAAAATACATTTTGATATATTGCAAATCATTTTTGTCTAGCCGAAGTAATTAGCATAGACATACGAATAATAGTATTGTTGTTAAAATTCATTGGTTCCATCATTTGATCCAATGTTTTTCAAAAAATAAAAGTGTAAACATCAGCACGAAGTCAATAAATTTCAAAAGTCTAGCATAGCTAGTAGATTTAGAATACCTGTGCTTCCACCATCAACTCCACTTTCTATAATGATCCATTGCTTAATAGGTCTATCTATTCCTATCATCATCAATACTCCATTCACACTTAATTATATCCTAGTTCATCAAACTTACCACACGTTATGAGTTCAGGAACTTGCCACAATCATATGAGTTTAAGAACTTATCCTAGTCAGACCATAGGTGTCCATTCGCTGAGGGGTTCAAAAACATATCATATAATTATGAGTCACGAACCTACCATAAGTATGAGTTTTAAGAACTCGCACTTAACCTTATAATATTCTCTAACTATATACTCTACCTATCTGTTATACACATGAGAAAAGAATCACCTTCTCAACAGGCATATAGCAAATAGCGCGACACAAACATTCCAATGATTATCAATGTGATAAACTGAGTGCAAGCACAAAATCCTCGCCCATACAAAGGTTTGTACAATTCAGCCATCACATGAGTCCTCAATTGAAATCCCACCTAACTCTATCTTGCTTATAACTTGCTCTTTGCTCGATACGAATTCCTCGTATCACATCATCTATAACTCCTCATGAGTTATCTCGTACTTTTTCATAGTACTCCATCTTCATAGCATTAAGCTATAATTATTCAAACATTATAGATCATCTTTCTTTTATAACTTAAACAGACCACGTCGTGATCTTATTCTATAATCATCTCTCTTAAAATTATTTTCTTAACTCGTGATCGTTTTGTTTTACGATCCTCTTTCTTTCTCTTTTTTATCATTTACGACATTATTCGCTATCTTGGCTTTTTGGAGTTAGGAAACTCCCATTTTTTTTTCTTTATCTTCAAGATTCTTCTTTGAATCTTCTTATTTATATAACATTTCTTCCTTTAAGAATTTCTAACTTCATTTACATTGCTCAACATTTCATTCAAGTTCTACACTTTCATCATACGTATCCACTTTCTACACTTGGTACACATCGAGTCTCTAACAGTTTCAATATGGTACGCTGAGTGGTTTCCCACAAACAACCAACAAACTAGGTTCCGAGTTGCTAGTTCGTATATACCTCCGCTCTATGAAGGAATCGTTTAGCCCAGATACCATACATCAACTACTAAAGAGTACAATTGCACCATACTTAAATATAATTATCTATTATTAACTTCTTTATCATTCTCTTTTTTATAGACATTGTCTATTTATTATCACCTTACATCCTTATTATTGGAGTTAGGTAACCCCACATTCACATTCCTTATAACTCTGCGAGATTCTTCTTTGAATCATTTCACGCAAGTTTTAATCCCTTATTGTTCAAACTCTATTTGAGCTTATTCGTTCCTTATTTTCACCTCTTTTCTCTAAGGTTATAGCCTAAAGTACTCTTACCTAAGGTTTCTAACCTATCAGCTTTGATACCAACTGTAACGACCCTAAAATTCATACAATTTAATTCTCGACTCCGGTCGTTAATAATACATTCAACCTCTAATTTTACATCATTAAACGATAATGCAACCATTGAAATTTACGGAATAATTAAAATTTCTATTACAAACTATCCTCGTTCCCAAAACCTTCAACCTTTACATCTAAATATCTCATAATCATTTTAATACTACAATAGTTTACATTCGCAAAACAATATTAAAATTCAACATTAATACATTATTCGAAACATTAGACATGGTTTACAAGAATAACAACTTAGCTAGGATATTAAATCTTTATATACCACTTTTGATCCTTAACAATCAAGTAGCACATAGCGTTACCTTCAATTCTTGAATCTGCAAAAATAGTTATTTGCAAGAATGAGCTCAACAGCTCAGCAAAATCTAACAATTTTCATGCATCACGTAGCACATAGTAACATGCTCAACATACAAGAATAATCATAAACAAACATATCATACATGTTTAGTTCACATAACAACTATAAAGATTGAGTTCCTTACTCAATCAACATTCATAGTTCAATCATCATAGTCATAGATTGACTTTCACATTTCATACTTTTTACATATACAATACATCATACACTAAAATTTTAAAGTAGTTCATCATCAAGTTCACATAGCAAAAAAGAACTGAAAGACTTGCCTTAACCGGCGTTTTACCAACACGCTAATACTTCGCATCCTTGCACAACCTACACTGTATGCGAGATTGATAATAAATAAATTCAATACTCAATCTCATGGTCAAATTTATTCTAAGACCTTACTTTATCTTATTATCCTTTATAATATCTTTATAGACATCTAATTGTATTTTATATGCAACTCGGTTTTATTTTCATTTTCATCACCACACATGCTAGACTATCTCACTTGTAGTTTAATGTGCATATACCACACCATTTTATTTTACCAATTTGGTTTCAAAAATGCATATTCAACACATTGTTTACATGTTTAATTTTCCTTCATAAATCAAAAATTTCCCTTTTTCGATTTCTTTCCATTATTATTCTTGTATTATCATCTTTTCATACTTAGATATCCAATATTAGCCATTAGTTAGGCACTTTGTATACCGAAGTTTAGAAACACTATTACTTTTAGGCATTTTATCAAGCACGTTATGTGCACACATTAACTTATCTCAACTCTTGATCTTAAATGGTTAATTATGCATAGAATATGATAACACATATCTATATTCATTACATATGTCAAAACATATTTTTAATCATCAAAATATACCATCACCCAAAATCTTAATTCAAACATAATTATAAAACTCATCTTCACAATTTCTTTAACAAAACGTTGTTTTCGTTTTTAACGTATCTCCTTCGTTACATGTCCGTTTTTGTTCCTTTTTATATAAAATTAACCCTTACTCAGTGTACTACAACCTCATGTAGGCCTTAAAGTCAGACCCTTATCCATCTAAACCAGATTCTGCAATTCATCAACTAGTGTAGAAAAATTTTATTTTCTGGACATCCTTGCTAAACAATTTATTTCGGACATGATCCGGTCTATAAAATGGCTCAATCTTGCGAGTCTAGCTAGTAAACATCCATAGCTACAACTTTGCAGTTTTAAGTTTCTTCAGATTCAAAACACACGAATTTATATGAATTTTTCAAAGTCAGAAACCGTAACAGTTTTGATTTTCTAGACAGATTATTTTCCCTTCGGACCAGCCTTACTAAAACAGAGATTGCGAGAAATCTACAAGGAGTTTTCATGTGATTCCACTTTCAGAATATAGCTTACTTCCATATCTTCGATTTGATATAAGGCTCATTTTCTAACTCATTATACCCAAAGAGATATGAATTTCACAAGATATGTCCACAATTACTCAAAACCTACGAATTTTGTTCTTCAAATTTTCTTTCCATTTCATTTTCTTTCTTGAATCCTCTTGTTTGATTCTTGATAGTCCAAGATTAAACCAATACAAACAGATTAAGCATGATCTACTATCCTAGAACATAAATCTACCCAAAAAAATCAAGGATTAAATAAGAGTTTAGAAGTTACCTTCTTCTAACTTTTTCTTCTTCTTCTTCTAGCTCATCTCAATTCCTCTATCTCTCTAGATTTCTCAATACAACTTCTATAGAACCATTATCCTACATTTTGAAGAACATAAAATATAATTAAAACAAGGTATTTAGATTATAGTCTTATTAGTATGAATTTAAGAGAGAGATGAAGATGATGATGATGATGGGGCTTGTTTTGTCTTCTCAAAACTTTCCCTTCTTCTTCTTTTTCCTACATCTTCTTCTTCTCCTACAACTCTCTCCAACTCTCTTTTTCTTTCTTTAGTTTGTTTTCTAAAACTAACATACTAACTTGTAGTATATACATATAATACACAATACTAGTAATATATAATATATGTAACTCCTAGTAGTTATTAGATATACTAATTACTAGTTAATACATAGGTTACACCAATTTGAACTTGAAAAGCCTAAGACCATGTTTGGCAAATACTCATTATTTTAATTAATCAATAGCTTAACATCAATCAATCTCATCAAATTGTCCCATAATTATATTTACTTGTTAATTATAATTTTGTGTAACAATCATCACATAACTCATCTAATTTAATTATCTCAATTAAATTAAAACTATAACATAAAATTATTATATTAATTAAATTAAATACTAAATATTCATTTAATTAATCTGCTACACTTAATTACATTACTCTATAATCAAAACAAAATTTATTTATTTAACTCAATAAATAATTCAATTAAATATTTATATATATTAAAATTAATATATAATATTCTTTTCACATCAATTCACATATTCTACAATATATGACATACACATACTCACACCCAACATATCTCATAAATAATACTTTTGTTTATAAAATTCTCATTTATAATTTCTAAAAATCTGGGATGTCACATCATTAGAGAAAGTGAAGTTGATGGTGGAAGTATATGTATTCCAAATCTTCTAGCTATGCTAGACTTCGACATTTTTGACATCAAGCTAAATTCGCACTGATGTGCCTTTTGAAATAAAATGATTTTTTGTTATCCTCAACATAGGGTTACAACTGTGTAGAAGTGGGCTTCGTACTACTAACACATCGTTATCTGTTGTGGCGTGATGACACCAAAGATGATTTTCAAAGATTTTTGAACGGTTTAAAGAAGAGTCTATGCTAATTGATTCGGCTAGACAAAAATAATTTGAGATGTCAAAATGTATTTTATATATCATCAATGTATCATGGAACCTGATGCAGAATGATAAAAATGATGGAGTTATCAATGCATAATTACCTAGTGTGGTATGTGATCTAAAGATCATCAGCCACTATAGTATAATGTAGTATGACAAAGTCACAAAATGACAGAATCCTCAAACGGACTGTAAATACAGTGCGATATCATGACGTCATAAAATGATTTTCAGAATTTTAAAGAAAAGTTAAGTGCCAATTAAATTTGGACAGAAACATGTTTCGATTGAAATTCGAATTATTGGTATGAGTCTAAGCTATTTGATCTAGCTAGACAAATGTTTATGAAATTCAAAGTATTCTTTGAAAGATTATGCCGAACCAAATTGCTTTGGTGCGGAATCTTATGATGAGTCTGAGGTAAATAACCCTAAAAATGGGGATATACTAATGGGATAAAATATTCCAATCTAAGAACGCATATAGTCGTTCCGATTACTAAGGTACAACAGACTGATCATCTAAAGTACCCGCATCGGTAGTTTACCTTCTTTGTGATTGTAAACATACCAAATATAAAATATTTTCAGAGGTAGAGTACATTTCTTTCGTAATTGAAAGAGGTAGCAGGTAGAAATACCCCTAAACCTCAAAGTTCATGGTTTTTATGATCCCTCAGACAAATATGAATTTTTTAAACTCTTTAGAGTAATATTGTGGTAGAAGGTGATGATGGATATGAAATATTGTGAACTCGTTGCGTACGAGTAGAATCTGAGATGATTGAGTAAAAGTTATTATGACAACCTAGTTTTGCTGAATGTTTAGAAGATGTAAACTCCTAGTGAGTAGTTATGGTGAAATGTGATAATAGATGAGAAATCCTCAAAAGAAGAAATTGTAAAGGTTAAGTTAAAAACCTAGTTTTGATCAAGAAAATAAGCAGAGATTAGTGTGCTTTAATTTCGGGGACGAAATTCTTAGAAGAAGGGGTGAATGTGACAACCCAAGAATTTAGATAATTATTAAAATCCTAAAATGATGGATTAAAGGTTATAAGATGAACCTAGACAGAAAATAAGTGTATGGATTTGACGTTTCTGTGAAGGAATTTTAAAGATTTCGAAATTTTTAAGAAGAACCTATATGGTTTCTTAATTGAATGAGAATAAAAAAATATGGTTTACAAAATTCCAAAATCCTAGAAATGAATTGATATGTATTTGAATGAATATCAATAATAAGGTATTATGATACCTGTAAATTTGATGTGAATTGAATAGTGTAAGAAATGTTATGCTAATACATGTGGAATTTTATTAACGAAATAAGATTTCACAAGAAGAAAAGCTATGAGGTTAAACGAAGATGAGTATATCTATAGAAATATATATATACTTAGTAAGGTACTATATATATTTTAGCAAGAGGAATGATGAACTAAGTTAATGATATAATGATCAAGATAAAACTATGTTAGTAATTAACATAACTTGAACGTTGGCCTTGAATGGCAAATAAGAATTTGAACAAGTATAAAGTCGTTAGTTAATATAATTAGCAATAAGAAAGGAGTAATTTAAAACTCAAAATTTGAGTTAGAGATAGAATTTTGAAGCACGGGCTGCTCGGTTGCGTCCGGAACGTCAAGTTTAGTCATAATGGACAGTAAACACAAAATGTGTAAAGGTTGACTTTTGGTCAAAGTCAACAATTGACTTTTATGGAGAAAAGTCAAAAAATTAGTGTGAGAAGTAAAAATATGAGAGGAGATCCAATATGCAAATATGTATATTTGTATCAAAGCAGTTAGTAAATTAAATTCATATTTGAATAAATGATTGAATATATTAATTTATATATTTAATATATAAATAAATTGTTTGAGAACAATTTATGAAGAGGAGGAGGGAATTAAATTTAATTATACAATATAAATTGTATAACTTAAATAAGTTATTTAAATTAAGTATGATAATTAAATAGCCTAAATGGTTATTGTTATTTAGTGGTACTAGTATTTAGATATATACTAGTGACCTAATCTAAGAGAATTGTGGAGCATGTCACAATTTATTTAATGATTATGTGAGTAAGTGAATACGAATATTATGTGATGACAAATAAAAGAAACTAGTGTGATCATAATTATATATTAGGAATGAAGAATTAGAAAACTTAAGGGTTATAGGAGGAGAGAATTATGGTATTTAAAATATATACTAATTCTAAGAGATTTATTTTATACATCTCAATTAATTAATTTTATAACCTAATTAATGTAAGTCTAATTGGGTTAAGAAATTAAGTGTATGTGAGTAAGGATGTAAATTATAGTTTTGTAAATGAAAACCCTAATTAAATAATTAGGGAAAGAGAATATTAAAAGTATTGGACTATGTGAATTTCATGGCCCAAATATTTTTATTAGAAAGCCCTAAAAGACTTAAGGGGTAGACCCAAGTGTTGGCTCAAATAATTAATTTAAGAAGCCCAAAACTTGATCCAGGTATGGAAGGACATAATGGTCATTTGGTAAGTAAAATAAAAACTATAAAAATATAAGCAATTTGGCCTAAAAGAAGGCCACTTGGCCGGATATGGTGGAGAGGAAGAAAAGAAGGGAGTGCATGTCATCATGCTAAGCCACAAATTTGCAAAAGATCTTCCACCAACATAGCCATGTGTCACCATTTTATTTTGCCAACATTCTTAACCAAGTGTGCAAGTAAAGAGATAAGGATAGGGGAGATGTGTATCATCATTTCATGCTCCACATTTTCTAAAGATATGTACAAGATTGGCTAGGTGTCATTTATTTTAAGGAACCACTTTGCCTAATAATCTTCCACATATTTATGTGA
Source organism: Panax notoginseng (assembly GCA_016801055.1). Lineage (NCBI taxonomy): Eukaryota > Viridiplantae > Streptophyta > Magnoliopsida > Apiales > Araliaceae > Panax > Panax notoginseng. The sequence continues at coordinate 142,419,922 of CM029018.1, forward strand.
TGATTAAGTGTGAAAGAGAGAGAGAGAGAGAATGTGGTGGAGGAAAAAGAGGCCACATATGGCCGGATGTTTTTGTGAGAGGAAAAAAGAGAATGGGTATAGATATTAGTTAAATAATTATATCCAATAACAAGCTATCTTGTTTCTTTCTCTTTCATCCCTTCCAATTAGCTAACATAAGAACCAACTAGAGAGAGAGAGAGAAGAGGTTCGGCAGCCCCTAGAGGGAAAAGTGAGAGTTTTTGATAACTCATCAAAGCTCCATAATCAAACAATGAAGAAGAAAAAGAAGGAGAGCATGGTAATCAAAGTTATATACCTTTTTGTTCATGTAATTTTTGATTATTGTAAATCAAACCTTGAATCTATGTTTCTACACTCAAAAACCATGTATATACATGTTAATGAGTGTTTCATGTTTAGATATACCCATATTGGGTGTTATTTTAGTTATAAAAAGAAAAAGTGATTTTCTAGTTTATGAGCCTAAAAATTTATAAGTATTTTAGATTTCCACCGTTTTTGATCTACACCTTCTTTTTGCGATCCGTCAATAGGATGTCTTAGATATGTAAGTTATCTACTAAACTCAAGTGGTAGCACTCAAAAATATTGAGTACACAAGTTTTAGTGACTGTTTTAGCAAAAATAGTTTTGTGTTTTTAAGGAAAAATAGACTGTTTTGGACAGTCAAGTGTAGGGACAGTTTCGTCATTTTTCTGGAATTCCAAAAATTCTGGAAAAATTTGGGAGGGTACTATGATAAGTTATCTAACATCTCCAAGTGGAATTACTGAAAAAGGAGTTGTAAATTTCCGTATGGAAAATGTTTAATAAAACACGAAAAACTGCAAAAGGCAATTTAGCTTCTGCCCAAAAATTTAAAAGGGAATTTTCAGCAACTTAATTTGTGAGAAAAATTCTGGCCTTTTGGGACATGAAAATATATGGTATAAAGTACCTACTGTCCAAAAATGAGCTCATTCCGACTTAAAATGACCAAGATATTACCATTTCAATTTCTGTGGTTTTCCGACGAAAACGGCTATAACCAGAGTTCTATAACTCCGATGGCCACGAAATTTAAACTGGAGTGTCACGTTAAGACGTATAAGATTGTGCCAAGAGATAGGAATTTCTAGAGTTAAGCACGATGTAGCTAATGTTTTAAGGAATTAACTAAAAGTGATTTTTTAAAAATACCAAAGGAAGTTGGAAAATTTTGGAAAAATACTTTTTGTGTATGAAATATGTGTATATATGTTTGGAAAAAAGATAGAAAAATAATAAGTTGATTTGCTATTTTCGTGAACGGATATGGAATCCAGCTTGCTGGATTGGAAAATCTGATGAATCCAGTTTGTTGGATTGAAAAGAAGTTTACTAAATTGAAAATATGTTGAATCCAGCTTGCTGGATTGCAATCTAGTTGCTGGAATTGTAATCCAGTTTGCTGGATTGCAGTTTGGCTTGCTGGATTGGAAATTTGTTGAATCCAGGTTGCTGGATTCTGTATCCAGTCTGCTGGATTGGCAATTTAGTTGTTAAATTTAGAATCCAGGTTGTTGGATTAGTATTTGACTTATTAGAGTATAAAGAAGAACTTATAATGTATAAGATTAAGTGTTTAATCATAATGAATATGATGTAGTGATTGAAGAATTATCCAAGAATGATAATAATACCGATGTGTTAGGATGTTATCTAATATTTGATTAAGTGTTAGATAATCTATTAACAAAGTAATTGTATTATGATACAAAGTAAAATATGCTGATTGAAAGACCAATCTTATTATTAATGATAGGTCTTACCAAAAGAAGTTAACTTAAACTGCGTAGCAGTAGTCAACGAATCAGGCAAGTTTTTTCTTAACTCAAACTTGAGTTGTATGTTCAAAGCATGTTAATGAATAATTGTTGTTGATTATTCAAGTCTATATTGATTATTGATTCGCACGTTGTGCATATTGTAAACGTTCATCAGGTATGAAAGGCTGATCACCTTCATTACCATTTGGTTAAGTTAATATGTTCATGTTTATGCATGACCATTCCTTTTTATTGACTTAGTCGTTCAGCTAAGAAAATTTATTCATGTTCTTTCACAATGTTTATATTGTTGAAAGTTAGCTAGCTTATTGTTCAATTCTTTTAATCATGATATATGTTTATTGAATTTAAACTTGCTGGACAAATTTGATGCTCACCCTTGCTATATCATGATAAAATTTTCAGATTTAGATGAAAGCTTGAGTAAAGACAGAAGCGAAGACAAAGTGCAAGATTAAATTATGATGCAGTTAGATCTATTAAATTTTCTGACGAAAATATCATTGTAAACCTTTAAGATATTGAAGGTATGTATTAAGTTAAGGTTGTAAACCTTGGGAATGAGGTGTAAAAGTATAATGTATAAACAATTTATGTTTATATCTTCCGCAATAATTATAGAAATAGTATACTAGATCCTTGGTGATTAGGACCGGGATTTGGGGATGCTACATGAACACTAAAAAAAATTGTATTTCTGGACATTCTGCTAAGTGGCGTTGCGGCGCCACTGCTAGGCTTATTCTTGGCACTGCGGCTCGGCGACGCTATGGCGTGATCTTTGGCGATGCGGCGTGGTGACGCAAAGCATGGAGTTGGCGCCGCGGCACGAGACTCCAGTTCCAGTTCTGCAATTCGCGAAAATTACAGAACATAGCCAAAAAATTCCAATCAACATATTTTTACACGAATTTAGACATACCCAAACATTATAATACATATAATATCACTACTTCCCTTCAAGCATGATTTTAACATGTTAAAACACATAATCTGCAAAATCAATACATTTAATTTCACTGTTCTTGATGTTCTTGAAGGTTTTGAACATAAAATATAATATTACCACTACGGATTCGTTATAACACCAAATCCATCCATTCAAGTTTCATTTCATTCGTTTTAACATGCATAATTATATACGAGTGAGAATTTTTCAAAATAATTTATGTTTGACATATTAAATTCACGTATAAGGGTCATATGGCCATATTCTATACTCTGTAACCATATACTGTATAATATTATAAAACTGATGATATGGAACCATGTAATACATAGAATCTTAACACATATATGCACATAATCCTTACTTTTTCCAATTTACAGGGACTTTACAAAAAACTTGAAAGCCATTTTAATGAAATCTTAAACAACGTAAATAAAAATTGGGTTCGAGAAATTATCCATAGCGTACAGTGTAGATTAGTAGGCTCAAATGCTTCTTCAATCACTCACTCTCAATCTCTTTCACAAAATCTCAACTTTTCTCTGACAAATTCTCAATTCTCTCTGACTTGCTATGACAGACTTAGAAAAATAAAAAGAAGAAGACGTATTTAATAATAAAACTGACGCGTTGAGTGGTGGTCAGTTAACCAGTAATGGTTAACTGCTCCCAACCTCTACTAAGGCTTCGTTTGGCAAGCCTTCAATGGCTCAAAACCAATTAATTTAATAATTCTCTTATATTATAATTTAAATCATGTCACACCCAATTACACAATAACTCAAATATCTTATTTAATTTAAATTGAATAAAATATAATAATTTCTCATTAATTCACATAGTTATATAATTAATTTTCTCATTCATTATAAAATAATATTAGGTTTATTAAATATTTCTTTTAATTCAATAAACTCACATAATTACATACTTTAAATAATAAAATTCTCCACATTAATTTAACAAATATAACAAATATAATTAAATTAATCTACCACAATTGCATCAATTAATTATTTAATCTAATAATTAAATCATCGATAATATTTATTTAATTTAATAAATATTAAAATTAAATTACAAAAATCTCGTTCGTCACATCTTTCTCCCTTAGAAGGATTTATCCCCAGAATCACGACTCAATAAATTCGGCCCGTTACAAAACCACCCTTCTTCTCTGCTCCAACTTGCAATCTTCTTGATTCTATCCTTTAATCTTTCCTCTAATGCTCTTTACTCTAATTAGGGCTCAAGCATGTTAAATCATTGATTGTCGTTCCATAGTACATTTCAAGCACTGCAGCATAACTTTAGCTTCTGTTGGTGTGTACCGGCGCTGTAGCGCCGGTTATACGAGTAAACAGGAGCTTTGCATAGCCAAGACCGCTGCAGCGCCAGTTATAGGCCTTTATCGCGCGGGGCAGTGCCAGGTCAGCCCCGCAGCGCCATTCCCAGTACAAATTCGGGCACTGTAGCGCCAGTTAGCAGTATTGACCAGAAAATTTATTTTAATTATGCAATTCTGTAATTGTTGATAAAGAGTAATGTTATGACTGTTAAAATGTGATTTTTGTCATATTGTGGTGTTATAGTACCAAGTATGAGAATATTATTAGCAATTAATGAATTATGTGATAAATTAAAGAGTTATGGTTTATCCAAATAGTTGAACCTAAGACCACACAACTCGTACATGAAATAGATACTTAATTATGTACTGAGTACATGTACTAACTAATTATGTCATGATGACATGTGTATTCCTTATTGAGAATCAAGTATACGGTTTAGCTTACACTTGGCAAGTTTTCAAACCCCAATCTTTATTTGAGTTGTCCTATCTTACTTACAATTGAGCAAGTCTTAATCTTAATCTTATGTATCGCAACTTGATTACATTCATGCAAATTACTAAACCTTTGCTATTTTATTATTCAGTAAAGTTTACTTTTCGCTATTATGTTATACTTTTAAGATTTCACAAGTTACTTAATCTTTTATTAAGATCTTGAATCCTGTTTATGTTGTATGATGCAAACCATTGAATAAAGTTCATAAATTGTTTCCTTATTGTCAGCGAATGTAACCTTAGCTTATTATCATTGTTTAAGCAAGATTTATTTTATTTTTCAATGCTTTCCAGTTTATTCCTAAAGCATGACTTTGATGCATGATGTTTAATCACTTATAACCCATGGATATTTCATTCGTTGTTTATCAAATTCTTGAATAATTATTACACTTCTGATTCAACTAATCCTTAGTTGATGTTCGTAGAACTCTAAATTACCTTGAAACTTATCCAAACCAAACTGACTTTGGTGCGAACTTGTATTCTAAATACTGAGATGAACAACCCTATTATAGGGGATAATTAAGCGAAGCGTTTAGATGTTTGTTGTTGGTCGAAATCTAATTATACTCACACGCAAGTGCACGTGGTCAACAAGTAATATAATGATAAGTACAAGCATCGTTCCCACTAGGAGTGATCATTCGGTTATAACCGAACCGAATAAGCTATTCGGTTATAACCGAAAATCGAATTATTGATAATTTTACTATCCGAAATAATAACTGAAATTTGAAAATAACCGAATTACCGAATTATAATTTCGGGTATTCGGGTAATAACCGAACCAACATCCAACATAAATTAACTGTTAACTGTCTAACAAATTAACTGTTCAACAAATTAACTGTAACTTAACTGTCCAACACAAATTAAATGTCCAGCAGCAAAGTAACTTAACAGGCTAACAACAACATCCAACATAAACTCATAAAGTTTATAAATACAGCAGCAACAAGGCCAAACACTTTTACAGTATCATGTCATTACAGTAACGCAAAGTTCTTTAAATTATATAACAGTCGAGTGCTGAATTATAATGGCAAAGTTATAATTCTACAAGCAGCATTAGCATCAGCATCAACAAACTCCAGTCTCCTAATAGCACTATTGGTATCATATGATCAGATTTCAACACCATAAGATCACCTTTAACTGCAAGAACACAAATAACTTTCCATTAATGTTCATATATTTCTGAATTTATCGACCAAAAAAACAAAAAAGAAACAAAACATATTTTTGATATGGATCACAACAATAACAATAAAAATAATAGTTGTATACTAATAGCACCTTACTATCTACTGCTCTATCTAGCTGATTTGTAAGGCATCACAACTTAGCAAGGATGAAGCCATTTTATCTACAGAAAATTGTTTAACAGCTTTCCAATACCCAAAGTTGACTTGCAACTAATAAATTAATAGACAACTTAAAATATGATGATGAGATCTCCTACAAATTCTGAACAACACTCACACACTACGACATGTACTTGGATCAAAACTAAAATAAAAATGTCTAAACAACACTCACACACCGTAGCATATACTTGGATCAAACCCAGGAAGCAGATTTCCACTTAGGATTAAAGGGATTTGTAATGTCTCTCAGAATCATTATACATATATATGAAAAGCTGTCCAAGAGAAAATGACACCCTCAATGGAACAATGCCCCCTCCTAAGTATCTCTCCAAGGACACTAATTCAATCAATAAGGAATGACTAGGTTCATGACACCCTCAATGGAACAACCCCACTAACAAAAAAAAAAGGTTTATGTAAAAAATTGAATTTTGTTAAAATCTCATGAAAACACTGGTATACAAGAAAGCGCTGATTCGACATAAGCTATCTAGTTTTATGATCTACTAGCCTTTATCCACGGGAATTAATTACCCTCAGGCTTCACCTCAGCTCTTAGAGAAATATTTCCTTTAAATGACTGACTAATTAAATTTAACCCCCAATTTCCCCAAGTTGAAAGTCTACTGATAAAATAAATTCACACACATGAAACATGCTATAAACAATATAAATATGTATAAGTGCAATTATAGACTCCACCTTGGTTGCACAATTGAACACTGGAAAAAACATATATTCCTACCTTACTTGCAATAAAAAATAACACATAAAACCAACCAAAACAAAACAAAACACAAATCTAAAACATATCCATAGATTACATATCCAAAAGCAACCCAATTTTTCAAAGTCAATTAAATACCAAATGAAACAGAGAAACCAAAGCCTTACAAACAAAATGGGGAAACAACAATTAACTTTCAGACTTAGATGCCTAATAATCAAATAAAGGGGTATCTGTGAGTATAATGAGCTGATGCACCAAAGGAGCTTGTGCCGATCAGACCAGATGTGAGATCGAGAGATCGAGAGAAAAGAAAAGAAGAAGTTGCAGCAAAAGAAGAGAAAGATCAAAGAAGACAATAATAAATTAAGAAAAGGAGGAGGACTCACCGACTTCCGATTTTGATTCCGATTCCGATTATGAGTCTTCGAGATCTGGATTCTGGGTTTGGGATGTGATTTGAGAGATTCAGATTGAGAGTTTGAGACTTGAGAGTTGAGTTCGACTTCAGAGTCTGGGGACTGGGGCTAGGGTTAGTAATGCTTAGTATGTTCAAAATAAACTTAATATGAAATACTGAAATAAACTTAATATATTCGGTTAATCGTCAAAATACGAAATAGATTTAATATGTTCGGTTATTCGGTTTAACCGAATAACCCAAAAATGATACCCGTATAAACTAACCGAAAACCATATATAATTTTGGATATAACCAAAATGTTAAAAATAACCGAATTATCAGAAAATTTCGGTTAATTTATTTCGGTTCGGTTCGGTAATTCGGTTATATTTATTTTTTCCTCAGTCCTAGTTCCCACAGAGATTAGCAAGAAATTAAACCTCTCAATTACCAGCTTTCTATTAATCCAAATTTTATTAAACTATCCACATCAATGATTATAAACTATTAAAAACTAAAATATTAAAAATACAAAGCAATCAACACAACTTAAAACCCGTAACTTCAAGCAAATTTTGGAGAATTAGGCTTACAACTTCACTTTAAGTCTCACTCTGATTATTACACCTTATTCCAGTTCAATTCGCTATCCCAGTTTATTAATCAAGAACACTTAAATAGAATTAGCCATCTCTTAATGCACTAATACCATGTTAACTTAAATCCACAAAATTTGATAGAATTAAATCAAACACCCTAATCAACTAACTCACTATATCTCTATGTAAATTAAAATCAAATAAGGTTTAAGTTCAAGTTCTCTACCCAATTACATGCGATGCTAGGTATATCTCTATCCTAACATAAATCAAGATTCCATTAAAACACAGAATTCAAGAACACATGCTAAAGTGATTAGGTCTAGATTCATACATCATCTCTCGAATCCATACAAATCCACACAGAATTGGTGATTAAACTATTCATAAATTGAAGCATAAATCACAATAGATAAACTGAATGATAGATTATTAAACTAAAATTAAAGCTTCACAATCATCGTTCAACCATAAAGATCCATCATAAGCCTAATAAGTAACTTAGTTCATCATAAATGAAATAATAACTGAAATAATAAAAGAATCCATCTTCCCAATTATAATAATTGAATAAAAGAAGTAGAATGAATACAAAACCACCATTCTTCTCTGCTCCAACTTGCAATCTTCGTGATTCTATCCTTTAATTATTTCCTGTAATGCTCTTTACTCAAATTAGGGCTCAAGCTTGTTAATTCATTAATTGTTGTTTTTTTTCCTCTTTTTATGTTATCTCCAACACATGACATGTATGTCATCCAAAAAATAGACGCCAATTAAAATCCCAAACCATGCCAACTTCCTTCCTTTACGCTGTTGCAGAATTACAATTGAAATAGAACTCTTGTTCTTGCTTCGTACTCCCGCCTCAGCGGGGGGTCATTCTGTTCCTGCTCAAGTACCCCCGCCCCGGCGGGGGTTTTCCTTGTATAATGTCTGCCCCGGCGGGGGGTAAATCTGCAACTGCACATTTTTACTCATTTTGTTGCCACTTCATGTCACAACACCACCTTTATACCACGAATGCTACGCCACCTAAACATAAAACAAACATAAACAAGTAAAAATGAACATAAATATACAGGATTAACACAGTTTAAGCATCGAATTAAAGGCCAATTCGTAGGTATAAAACCCACTCATCAAACTCCCCTAAACTTAAACCCGTGCTAGTCCTTGAGCACAAAACAAAACAAATATGCTATGCAATGCAATGGAATGCAACTAATTTATATGCCTACGAATCCAGCAGTAATGATAGAAAGAAATCTATTCAACCAGCCACAGAGAAATCAAATAAACATGCTAATACCTCATATCAAAACAAATTAGTAATTTCACAATCAATCATCAAATCTTAAAATGTTATCACTTATATAGTGCATGTGTGCTCAACACCTATGCTAACTGATACACAATCAAATTTAACATATAGCAGGTCTTTTTGAAGGCATCATGCAGTGTAAACTTAAGAATTTCAAAAACAGTCAAGATCCAACTAAAATCAAATAACTACCAATATCGAGGCTCAAAATAGGGTACTTATGCTTTATTTGTCATCTACGGGGGCTTTTTGCTCTTATTTACCGTCTTATTCTTTTCTTTTTATTTATTTTTATTTTTTTTATACCCATGGCTGTGCAATGTCTTATTCCCTTAGGCTTTTCAATGCTACCTTAACGAGCTTTCAACCAACGACTCCCAGACCATTAAGACCTTAGGGCGCTAGGTGTAAAGACAATCCCCTCGGGCTTACTTACTCAAGTAACAAAGGCCACAAAACTAGACAAGCATGCAATGATGTTTATTCTCTTTTTTTTTAGATTAAGCTTATATACCCCAAATTTCCCCCCAAACTTAGGTTCTTGATTAACTTTAGCCTTCATTGCCTATCCTTGTCATTCTTTCATTCAAACTAGCATTATCCTTTAGAGGTCCATTATGTATCAATTTGAACTTAATCAGTCAACATAGTTGCTATTACTGTGCTATCCTTATTATACCAGTTTTAAACAGAAAAAGATTCGATTCATAAGAGAAAATCACATCAAAGTTCTAATAATCAGTACTATACTTGCCTACTCGAAGTCAGTCTCATCATTAGCCAAAATAGACTGTACTATCTAACAGCTAGACTCATGCAAGATAAACAAACTAAAATTTTTGTGATTTTTGTTTATTTATTTTTTTTTATTTTTTTTATAGATAATATGGAATAAAAATAACAAAGATAAAAACTAATAAAAACTAATTACAATACTATACTATTATGCAATTATACTGCATGAATGCAATATATAATAAACCTAAAACTAAATATGACAACATATGCAAAACTATAACAAACTAAACTAAACATGCAATAAAACTAAACTAAACTCCCCTAAACATGACAATTACAATGTCCTCATAGTGAAAATATAGCAATAAGTATAAGAGGACTTTCCTGTAATCATCTAAGGTTGAGGTGATGGTGGTGATGGCTGTCGTGGTTCATAAAGTCGACGCTCGTCATTGTCAAAATCAAAAGGTTGAAATTGTGGCATGGGCTCTGACTGGTGGTATGGAAACTAGTCGACGGTGGCTGGATTCAGAGTTTGTAAGGCCGCATTCAACGAGGAAAAGGACGTGTTCATGGCATTGAACATGTGGTCCTGCCTGGCCGCCAGTCTTCTCATCTGTCGATTATCTTCCTTGTCCCTTTTGTCCACCAGGCACTGGAGACTGCGAAATTGGTTGCTGAACATAAATCTACCTGTCCTTTGACTCTCTACAGTCTCCTGCTCTCCAGTCATCTTATCGGCTTGAAACTCGTCATCTTCGGATGTGTCTTCAGCCTCTTCCTCTTCTTCCGAAGCAGGTGGTAATATAAAACTGACACCTCTTGGGTGTGACTCCCCCCCGGGCCAAACTATGTAGCGTGCAATCATCCGGGAGTCTAGAAGCTGGAGTGGCTACTGGGTAGGCTCATCTCCGGACAACCTAAAGCCAACCTGTCTGCACAACACATAAATGAGGGATGGGTGTGGTAGGTCGCCAGAAAATGGCCCTCGCAGGCATCTTCGTATCGAGAAGTTGATAATGGCACCCACGTCGATATGGAAGTCTTGCACAATTGCATACAGCAGAAGCACCTTCTCCTTTGTCACCTCAGTGGTATGTGTGGATGGGAATAACTTTGCGCACAAGAATGCATACCATATTTTTCCGTAACGGCTCAAGTCCTTGTTGAGGAAGATTGTCCCGCCTTTTCGTCCCTTAACCCATGTAGTGCCCGGCTTAGTTATTTATGTTAGAATCTGATCGTAATTGGGATCGCTGTCATGCAACTGCACAAAATGACATGTCGTAGGAGTTCGCATGCTGTAATAATCATTGATAGCTTCAGGAATGAAAGGCACCTATTTACCCCTCACGAATGCAATGATTGGTCCCCTATCCTCTGCATTTTCATAAAACTCCTTCACCACATTGACTATAGCTGGCTCTGGCTCGCCAGTAAACCTATCTCAACCTTTCTCATATATTTGTCTCTTCATTTGCCCATCTACATTGTCTGGTACCAAGCCCCGCTCTGGAGTTAGTGCCTTGGACACTAAATAATCGCATCTATCGGTGGCGTTAGCATTCACAAATAGGCCCGGTGGGGTTTTTCTTCTATATAGGCCCGCCCCAGTGGGGGGTCATTCTGTTCCTACTCAAGTACCCCCGCCCCGACGGGGGTTTTCCGTGTATAATGTCGGCCCCGGCAGGGGGTAAGTCTGCAGCTGCACATTTTTGCTCATTTTGTTGCCACTTCATGTTACAACGCCACCTTTATACTATGAATGCTACGCCATACCACCCAAGTATAAAACAAACATAAAAAAGTAAAAACGAACATAAATGTACAGGATTAACACAATTTATGCATCGAATTAGAGGCCGATTTGTAGGTATAAAACCCACATGGTTCGAAGGGCTGATCCCCCTTAGTACGAGAAGTCCATACAGTCTTATGATTGTTTAGGTTTAAGTTAAAAGAATACTTATAACCTTGAACATAGTTCGTGGTCTTGTTACCCTTATATATATTTCAAATTCTAATTTCAATTCTTGATTATCATTGATTAAGAATATTATTAAGTTCAATTGAGCCTATTCATTGTCATTTTAAGTGAGCATTTATTTTGGTCACTCTTGCATATATAATCATTGCAGCTAAAGTTGAGAAGGTTGATGAACCAACCACTAACAAAAGGAAAGGAAAATTGAAAAAGTGTTGAAGACTTGTAAAATTTATTAACTTTCTTGATGTTAGACTTTATTTTAAATATTATGATGTAATTATTTACTTTTTTGCATTTGATGAATGTTTAAGGTTAGACAGGGGATTTTATTGGAATTAATGATGTAACCCTTTTGTGAGGAGGTTTATTGTTTAAATTTTATTATATTTGGGTTGTTAGAAATGAATGTTTAGACAGTGAACACCAAGTCTTGTGAGAATGAAGTACCCAGATTTTGGGGTATCACAAGTTGGTATCAAAGCTTTAGGTTATGAACCTTATGTGGGGGAAAAACCTTAGGAAGTTACCTTATAGAAGATTGAAAAGATAGAATTGATCAACTCTTATTGAGTTTTAAGAAAAAAATAGTAAAACACTTTATGTGCTTATGTGATTGCAACCTATGTGTTCGTGAGTGTCGAATAGTGAAAAAAAGTAATTAAACAATTAAACTTTTGTTGTCAAGGTGGCTAATATGGGAGAATCCAATCAGGCTAGGGAGGAGGGACCTCAGATGCCTGGAGAGGAGGAGCCTCAAGATATTCAGGTAGTCTGGGAACAACTGTTGCCAAGGGAGTCATCTCCATTGGTCACAGTGGTTGAGCAGAAGGGTATACCTGATGAGGAGGATGTGGTAGAGACATATGAGGAAGACCCCGTTGAGTTTCCATAATCGAATGAGGATGAGGAGGAGGAAGAGTTTTCACCCAACTCTATCGCAGCTCATATGTACGACGAGATATACGACCGCAATGTGGAGCTTCAGGATAGAGTTGAGGAGTTGGAGGAAATAGTAGCTGAACGTCAGACTTCGATGGCCCAAAAGGACGATGAGATCCGGGATCTTGATGGGCATCTGAGTAATGTCGAATGGAAGATGCTTCACACTGAGGGGGAGAATAAGCAGTTGACAGAGGAGATTACGGAGCTAAAGAACAAATTGAAAGAAGAATCCGACAAGAAAGCAAGAGTTAAAGACGCGAACGAGAAAGCCTCTCAGCGTGCAGAAGTAACAGAGGGGGAAGTGCAAGAAAAGAAGATCAAGATGGACGAGATGAATGGCGTTTTCAACACTGTGATAAATCGAGCTCCAGACCGAGTCATGTATTATTCGATTCAGTTCGAGACGCTGTCATGGTACATGTTAGATCGTAGAACAATGTTCCTTATTATGGAAGAGGAGCGTCGTAAGGCTATACAACATTTTAGTAGGTCATCGTAGAGAATGTAATTGTTGTGTAATGAATTAATAAATAAGATGTAAACCCCAAGTATTATATAATCAATGGGATATGATGATGATGTTATCCTAAAACATCAGTAGTTCAGGAAAGTGATGTATATAGCAGTGATGCTATTATTCTTAAGTTTTAAAAGATTATGAATGAATAAAATGTTAATTTTATTCAAGATGTTATGTGTTATGCGATGATTTTTACGATGTGCAAGTTAAGTAGAAAATACTTAAAAGATTGAGTAATAATTTAATCAATGTATTATAACAGGAAATGCCTCCAAGAAGATGTCAACCACGACAACAAACCCCTGAGGGGTCTACCAACAACAATAACGTTGAAGCTAACCTAGTTTAGCAGTTGGTGACACTATTGACGGGAGCGTTGCAGAATCAACTACAGAACCAAGCTGCAACTTTTAAGGATTACAAATCGGTTGGACCATCAGAATTCCATGGGACCATGAATCCGGTTGAGGCATAGACCTGGATCATGGAAATTGAAAAGGTATTCGATGTTGCTAGAGTTGGTGAGAACCAGAAGACTGCTTTTACAACATTCATGTTGAAAGTAGAGGCCAATTATTGGTGGTAAGCCAATAAAACTCGAGGAGGTCAGTGAGTGATGACGTGGGAAAGGTTCAAGGAAATATTTTTCGAAACCTATTTCCCAGAGAGTTCAAAGAATCAGATGAAAATGCAATTTTTAGAACTGAAGTAGGGCACAATGATAGTGTTGGAGTATGCAGCAAGGTTTAATGAGTTGGTGAGGTTTGTGCCATATCAAGTTAACACAGATGAGCGCAAGGCGAGGAGATTTGAACAGGGGATTGAAGCCCTGGTTGTACAGCAAAGTCTCCATGTTTCAGTTGAAGACGTTTGCATCAGTGCTTGAGAAGGCGATTATCGCTGAGGGTGGAGGCGAGGCTGTGGCAAAGTACAATCAAGAACAAAGAAAGAAGAAGAATGAGGGTAAAGGTAAGAATGGTAGTAGTAGTGGTGGGAATAATAATAATAACCTGAAGAGGAAGTGGAATGCAAGTGTTGGTGCTGGAAGCCAATAGAGTAGCCAACAAAAAAGGAAGTTTGAAGCATGTGCTACATGCGAAAAGAATCTGTGACGCCCCCAAATCTGGGTAACTTGACCCCCCCCCCCCCCGAGTTTAGTGCTCACGATCCATAATATAATCACATTTAACTACCCATTCAGTGACGAATATAAAATTATATAACATTAAATAATAGGTTAACAACATCATCCCAGGTTATCTAACCTTAACATTACAAACTTACCCTTTAGTTATACAAAAAGGGTTTACAAATACAACATAATAATAATGTTCATCATATAACTACTCCAGCACTATGCCTTTGCCTTTGTTCTTCTTAGACCCGATGGCCTCTTTGTTCCTAGCTGAAATATTTTATTTAGCGAGGGTGAGCAACAAATTTGCCCCGCAAGTTAAGATATACAATAGATGTAGAAGAATCAAGAATAACTGACTATTTATTTTGATAGAATAACACCAAAGTTTGATGAACTATGAAATAGTTGAACAATTCGTTAATTACTAACAAGTCTTCTCGCAATCTATGCAACACAATAATCTGATAATGAAAGAGTACAACACTTTCAAAGTTTCTATGATATTCTATTGAATAATCAAGAATCAATTCTACGCAATAACAAAGTGGAATGTTTTCTAGATTTATGCTGAGCGATCCATTGGATCTTGAACTTCTCTTCTCGAGTAACTATCAAAGATTTGACTTTGATATACCCAGGTGTATCAAATAACCATATAAATTAAATTATACCTCTCTGTAAGTACTTAGAGCAACCAACTCCTTGTACCCTATATTATGCATAATACTTACAACACGCGCATCGGGCGAATATATAACCAAAAATGTTACCTTTATATAAAAGGTTGTTCTTCTCAGTCTTATAAAAAGAATAAATAACGAAATACTATGATTTTAATATCTAATCACTTTCTCGATCTAGCCGAAATAATTGGCATCGGTCTGCCAATAATAATTGAGTCCTCTTATCGAACCCATCAAGTTCTAACAAATGTTCGTCTAGCCGAAAAAATTAGTTAAGACATTTCTCAACACAATTCGATAATAAACAGAAATTATCTGTACTATCAATAATAGCTTCTACGGATGTAATTATCCAACAACAGATATTCTCCAAGTATATTCTCAGAATTACTAATTCAATTTAAATTAATAAACATGAACTAACTGCGAATAATCAATAATAATTCTCAGATGTGGTCTAATTAACAATAATTAACCACCATAATATTTAAAAAGTACTAATTCAAGGTTGAGTTAAGAAAACTTGCCTTCCGCGTTGATTACTGATACACAATATACTTATCCGCGTTCGTAATACCTATAATCACAATATCGGTCTCACAATTATAATAATAAATCACAACATGTATCACTATAATTTACAGTCAGTCTTTCTCCTAGGCACATTAGCACATAGTCACATCAGTGTTTATAACCTATATAAACACTTATCAAGTCTAAATAGTTCGGTCTGGTTGGACTTCAGTCTATTCTCGGTGTCCTGGTCACCCTATTCGACAATTAACACATTTATTATCAATTAAACTCGATCTCAAAGCTTCAATATTATATTAGATAAGTCATATATCATTTATAATATTTTTCGGAAGCTTCTAATAATTTTTAAACAATTATTATAATTTATAATAAATTTTCAAACACTGAAATTATTTTTAAATGATTTAAATATCAAATAACCCCATCATCATTAATATTTAATAATATTAAAATATTAATGACATACTTGTCAAAATATTAAAGTTATTTATAATAACTTAAAATATTTTTAAATCATCAATATTATCCTTAAATAATTTTTAAAATAATAAAAATTATTTTTAAACCATCACCATTAATATTTAAATATTAATGACTTTATCATCAAAATATTAAAAGTCATTAATCATAACTTAAAATATTTTTATATCACTTTTATCATTTTTAAATCAATAAAACCATTTTCCATCATTTATTTAATATAATAATTAGATAAATCTAATATCAATAATATTAATTTATTAATGAAAATTCTCCAAAATTATTAAAAGTTACATTTTATAACTCAAAATATTTTAAAAACTTTATTCTTATTTAAAATGATTTTTATAATATTAAAATCATTTTTTTTTCTAATTTATTTAATGTACTAATTAAATAAATTAAATATCAATATTATTCAAATAATTATAAATATTAATGAAAAATATTCCAAATTATCAAAAGTTGTTTTTCATAATTTAAAATACTTTTTAAAACTATTTTTGTAATTTTTAGAAATTTATTTCCATTTTTAATCATTTTTCAGAAATTAGGAAAAAAAAATTAAATACATCCGTTGCTATAGCCTATAGCGACGCTTTCTGTCGTTGTAGGTGTTCTTGGGCTCAAGAACACTGACAACCGGTTTAACAAAGGTCTTACTTTGACCGCGTTTAATTTTCTACCTATCATGTTTCTGGGTCTGTTTGAACATTGATCTTGTAGTAGGTATGTAGTACTACAAGTATCAATCATTAACTCGGTCATACAACATCACAGTTGCACGATCCAGAGCTTCAAAGTAGCTGTCAGAAGCTTTATGGGTTACCCAGAAACCCAGACAGCTTCGACTGCCTACTTTGTGGCTCAATTATTCACAAGTTCTGGTCATCAAATGGTCAATCTCATGATTCAAACATGTAGTACTAATGTCAATGAACATATATATATATATATATATATATATATATATATATATATATATATATATATATATAAACATAATCACAAGATGTAATCCGGTCAAAGTATGTCAGAAACAATGTTCTTACAGTTTCTGGAAATTTCAGAAACTCGATCTGTGATCAACTGGCCTAGTTTGACTATTCACTACAACCTGCACAGTTGTTGTTTAAGGAATCTAAGGGCATGGATCTAGAGTCTATACAACACACTACAATCTAGTTACAACAATACCAACATATCATATAACGCCTGACAGATCTTGACCTTGCAAAACGTTGTCAGGCTCTGTTTTAGGATTTCTGGGTGACCCAAAATTCACTCGGTCATGGTCGGTCAACCGACTTTGACCAACTATATCTTGTAATCTGGACATCGAATAGCTTTGATTCCACTTCCAGATCACAGACCTCATGTCAGAGTACAAATCTAAAACTTAAAACAACATAAAGCTTTAATAGAGAAGGATCTACGACCACTGACATATGGTCAGACAACTATTAATGTTCTTGGACAGATTTTCAAAAACAACATTTTAAGGCACTTTGATGCTATAGATCTATGATAGATCATCATAAAACATCTTCTAGCAAACATCTAAACACATAAACACGAATTCTTTCTTTGCATACAAGATCAAATGTGAGTTTAGGGTATAAACCTTCTCTTGAATATGTTTTGATCTAGTCTCTACCACCCTGATTTGGATGTGTTAGAAAGATATCTAGGGACTGAAACACTTACGATTTTCGGAGGTTAGGAGAGAGGGAGAGTATGTTGAGTGTTTGAGAGCAAAATGAGCAAAATGCTAGACATTCTCTCTCTTTATCCCTTTAATTTAGATACAATATTTAGATACAATGCATGTAAGTAATGCAAGGTGTCATGCTAGATCAGATTGGCTGAGAGTTTAAGGGCACATGGGGTATATCTAATGTGATAACTCATGCAATTTCTAGAAAAACTTTAAGCTTACAAGTAAAAGGCATTTTGGACTTTAAACAAGAAATTTTAATGGCATAATAGTAACTTGTCAAACCCTTAGGGTATAACCCTAAGGTTCTAACCCTTAGGTTTTACAATATTAGTTTCTAGAATTTTCTAATTAGGGTTTTTAAAATAGAAATTTAAGATAACTAAAATATAATTAATGTTTCCTAATTATATTAAAGTTTACTAATCGCATTAGGCTTGCTAATTAGGATTAGGATTTCCTAATTAGGGTTTAGGATTTCCGAATTTAAAATTAGGGATTCCCGACTTTCGATTAGGGTTCCTAACTACGCGTTAGGGTTTCTCAATTTGAGATTAGGGTTTTAAATCCCTTATTAGGGTTTACTATATTTATACCATATCCGATCAATCATTGATCATTAATTCTATACAGTACAAACACGTACAGACCGATACAATTATTTTAATTGTATTTTCAATCAAATCCCTATCCGGAATTCGTATCACAGATACACCGCACAATATTAATAATAAATATTAATAAAAAAATTTATTCTTAAAATTCGGATTATTCGAAATCCCGGGTTATCACATTGTCCCCTCCTTATAAGGATTCTGTCCTCGGAATCACCGCTTTCTTAGTTTCTACAATCTTTTAAAGTTGTATCATCAATTCACTTTTATCAACACAATACTAATTTGTGTCATATATTCTAACTTGTGACTTGGATCTATAAAAGAAAACAATTCACAGTAATTATCTAACTCGTAATACTCGCGTAATAAAATTTCAAAACAAAATCGTTACCTGTCGCCACCTCTTGGACAGCCACTGCATCTTACACCGTCATGTTGAATGCACGGGCCGTAGGTCTTCTTGGCTGTGCAGGTCCTAGAATCGCCAAGGTTCCGCTACCGGGTCCCTTGTTGACGCTTTCCTTCTCCACATTTCTCTTCGGACAGTTCCGAACCAGATGATCAGTCGATCCTCACGGAAAATAACCTTGTATCTTCTTCGGACTGGGACAATTGGGTGACATGTGTCCCTCTTGACCGCAGTTATAGCAAACTCCCTTTTTCTTCAGACAAACTCTTGAATGGTTCTTTCCACAAGTCACACATGGCTCCCTCCCTTTCCTATTCTCTTCTGTTTTATTACCCGACTGGGTATTCTCGCTCCACTTTCTCTTGTTCGAATTACTACCACCACTACTACCACCTTCATTTTCTTCTTCTTCTTTTCTTGATGAAATCAAGATGCATCTTCGCTCCCACCTTCAGAAATTAATGCTTTTTTCATTAAAGCCACAAATGTATTGATCTGCAATACCGTTACCTTGTTGAATATCCTTAGCTTTAGTGCATTCTCAAATCTTCTCTCCTTTCTTGCCTCTATGTCCACCTGATGAGGTGTAAATCTCGCTAACTCGTTGAATTTAGCAGCGTATTCTGATATCGACATATTCTCCTGCTCCAGTTCTAAAAATTTGACTTCTATCCTGGATTGCATACTCAGCGAAAAGTAGTTCTCAAAGAACAACTCCTTGAATCTTGTCCAAGTCACCACAGCTGTACCAGCTCTCGCCTGATTAGTCTCCCACCAGTAATTGGCTTCTCCCTTCATCAAGTATGTTGCAAAAGCTGTCTTTTGCTCCTCCGCTACTCTCACAATAATGAATTCTTACTCCATCTCCTTCACCAGGTTTGGGATTGCTGGTTGTTCTCTTGCTCTTGCTGCTGGAGCTCTATTCCCCATAGCTTCGGCTATCATATTTGCAAAGTTTTGCATCGGGTCTGCTTGACCTCCATCATTATTCACTAATTATTCTTCTCTTTGATTTCGATTCAAATAGTACATAGTACATTTAGTACATAACACATATTACTATCCCTTTTTAAATAAATTTTAGGATTACCCCACACAACTTTACACAAAAAGTTGCAATTCTCTAACTTTACACAAAAAGTTATAATTCTCCATTCACACATAGCTATTCCCAGTTCGTCAAACTTACCACACTTATGAGTTCAGGAACTTGCCACAATTATATGAGTGTATGAACATATCCTAGTCAGACCATTGGCATCCATTCGCTGAAGGGTTCAGAAACATTTCATATAATTATGAGTCATGATCTTACCACAAGTATGAGTTTTAAGAACACACAAATTAATTTTAATCTTATATTCATATAGAAAATAAAGATTTCATTCATATATATATATATATATATATATATATATATATATATATATATATATATATATATATATATATTTACATATGCTTACACATCATTCTCGATAGTACAACCGTTAATATCACACACTACCAAAAGTTACTACCGCTTATATCTAAATTGTCTACTGTCCACTCCCTTCACCAGTCTTCTTCTTGCTAGGACACTTGTTGAATCCGTGCCCCGTTCTTCCATATGAAAAACACTTCCTCGTATTCAACTTAGGACAATGTAGGGAAATATGTCCTTTCTGCTTACAATGGAAGCACACGTCCTTCCACATCATGCATTCTCCCACGTGAGTCTCTCCACACTTGATACGGACTTACTTCTTCTTCGGGTTTGAATTTTTAGAATTATTACTGTCGTTGTCCCTCTTTCTCTTATTCTTGCCCTTCTGCTTGATTGTTCCTTCGGACGATCGACCACCTTTAGTCTTCATCCTTTCCACCTACGCCTTCAACTCGTTCCGTTCTTCGGTCATCTCACGTAACGCTCGCTTCGTCTTCCATAACTCCTCTAAAAGAAACAATTTACTACGGAGTTCTTGTACTTCTACAGATTCTTGATCTTTTTCTCTAACTTTGGTCTTATTCTCTTTCTCCACTTTAGTTTCTTCGGACTCTACCTCCTCATTACCACTCAGATACATTTCGGGATAATCTTCATGACCACTCCCCAGATTCACCATGGGTTCATCTTTTCCCACCTCCTCAGCTGATTCGCTTTGCGTTGGCACCTTGTTGGGTAAAATCTAGTTACGCACAACACGCAAGTATACGTGGTCAACAAGTAATAAAGTAATGAGTAGAGTATCGTTCCCACAGAGATTAACACAAATTCCCCTTGCAACTACCAATTTCCTTCTAATCCAAATTTTATTAAACTAATCAATCTCCAATTGAATTAAATTGTATCTCAATCATAAAAGAAATAAAATAAATAATCACCACAAATACCAAATAAGAAAGTCCAAACAAGTATAGAGAATTAGGCTAATAACTTCACTCTAAGCACCCCTTTGATTTGTATTACCTTATTCCAGTTTAATCACCTCTCGATGAATCACCTCTCGATGAATTAACACCGTATTGACTCAAATCCACAATTAAGATAGAATTTAATCAAACACATTAATCAAGTTACTATATTTCTAAGTAACTTCCAATTAAGCAAGGTTTAATCCCAAGTCCTCTTCAAGATTACATATGATGTTCAGCATATCTCTCTCAACAATAATCACTAATTTGCTCTCAACAAATTTAATGACACATGCTATATTAATTAAGTCTAGATTTATATTTCATCTCTCAAATTCATACAAATCACACATAAAATTGTTGATCAGGCAATTTATAAATTAACGCTCAAATTAATATAGATAAACTGCATAATAGCTATATTAAACTGAAAACCAAGGTTTCACAATTATCGTTCCACTTAGAGATCCGTTAAAAGCCTAATAAATAATTTAGCCCATAATAAACGAATAATATGCTAAATAAACCAAAGGAAACATCATCCCTAATACAGAGCTAGGAAGTTAAAGAAGAAAATTGATACACCTCCCTTCTCCGCCTCTAATTCTGAAACTTCGTGAATTTTCCTCTTCTTCGTTCTTTCCAATCCTTACTCCCGTTGATAGATAAGCTCTTCTTTGAACGCCTCTCTATATCTGTTATTAATAGCCTTTTTACTCCTCCAACCAAGACTCCTATTCCATCACAAAGTTCTGCCCAACAGAGTCCAGCTCGCAAAAAAAAAAAACAAAACACAGTTCGTTCACACACCAGCGCGGTCCGCGCTGGATTTTACACTACCACCGCGCGCTCCGCGCCAGCCTGCCAGCAGCTCTTTCACGCCACAGCGCAGTCCGCGCTCTCCAGCCTAGTGATGCGGCGCGCTCCGCGCCAGGTAGACAGAAACTTCAACATATCCTCAAGACATCCTCAAATGCTCCAATTTGAGACATGAGTCGGAATTACCTACAACCAAACGCAAACCCCATCAAAGATAACATGAAAATACTGAAAAACTAGCAAGATAACAAGCCATATAAACATAATTCATAGGTTAAAACCCACTCATCAAACTCCCCCAAACTTGAACATTGCTTGTCCTCGAGCAAAAATGCAATGCAACTAAAATCTAAACTACGAATCCAGAATTAAAACCATACAAATGATTTACTCATGCATCCTCAGAAAAATTAGTAAACAAACACCCTTCATACAAAATTCCATCCGCAAGACCATCACTCTATAATCTAACCCTGTCATTATTAGTATAGTGTGTGTGTGCGTAACACCCATGCCAACCGATACTGAATCAACATAGCTACATAACCAATTTCTTTTCAGGAATCATGCAGTAAAAACTCAAAAATTCACAGATAAACAAACTCTAGCATTAGCTAAATAACCAAGTTCCGGTTCCGAGAAGGGTATTCATACTCAATTTTTCTTTTCTTTCTTTTCTTTTTTTTTCTTCTTTTTTTTTATACTAAAGACATCGGTTGGTGAGTGCGTTTTACGCTCCATCTCACACTTGCGTTTATGGAGAGTATTTCTTCTCAATCCACTACAAGCCATCATTTTACTTTTCGTTTTTTTTTTCGAGCTTATATACCCAAATCTTCCCTCAAGCTTAGGTTCATACCTATCTTGTTCACTTTCTTATTTATACTCACACTATCCTTTTAGAAAATATTTATGTAGCAAGTTGAACTAATCAATTAACACAACTGTCGTTACGTGCTATCCGTTTTATACTAATTTCAGACCGAGCAAGATTCAATCACAATAGAACTTGCATCAAAATTCTTATACTTAGGGAAAAATTCATTTACATAATTTCAAATTCATCATTGGCCAAAGCAAATCACAAATATGATCTAATAACTGGATTCATGCAACTATATGGAAAAGAAAAAAAAAGAAATAAAAATTTTTTTTATAGATAAATCACTAGCATGCCAACCTAAATAACAAATTAATACTGTAAAATCTAAATACCCAATCCCCCAAACTTAGATAAAGGAATGCCCTCATTACGTAAAATAAACACCTTAAGTAAATAAAATGAGGACTTCCCTGAACGCGTGACTACTCCTCCTCCGAAGGAGGATAAGGTGGAAGGATTGGTGGAATTGGCATAACAACCGGCTGAGCACTAGGATTGCAGCGAGAAAACGCCTCAGCAAGCGTATCGAAAGCATGTGCATTTGCATTAATTCTTGCCGTTCGGCCAACCACAAGAATTGATTCCTTGGAGCCTGCGGTTGTTCTGCTGCAACTGGTGGTGATGGTTGGCAGATCATGATGTAGCCTTCACCACGCGGGTGTGAACGCGCCCCATCCCAGGCTTTGTATCTTTCAATAGTAGCATGGTCAATCACTCCCGTTGGTTGTAGTGATGGCTCGTTAGGGTTCCACTGCACACCAGCTTTCCGGCATAAGTCTGTAATGAGAAACCCATGGAGTAACCCGCCGGTAGTACTCCCACGTAAGGCCCGGTCAATAGAATCTTGAATACACGCCCCCACATCAACATCATAAAAGGCAATGGAATTGTCCCGATTGTAGTGGTGGTGCACAATCCCATACAACAGTTTAGCCCGTGCCTTTGTCACATCATTTTGGTGGGGCGTGGGCATTAAACGAGCACATATAAATGCGTGCCATGCTTTACCATATCGACTTAATGCTGATTGGGGAAAACTTAACTTTTCAGTCGAGCCGGCCGGAGTTACCCATTTAGTCCCTGGCTTGCATAAGGTGGCGATCAACTCATCCATATCCGGTAAAGCATCTTCATACAAGTCATCGGTTGGTGTTTCCAACCCAAAATAAGCATTAATTGCGTTAGCATGAAACGCCACCGGTTTACCGCGAACCCTGGTGACATGATCAACGTGCTCCGTAGCATTAGCATAAAATTCCTTTACGATATTGATTGCCGCCGGAAGTGGTTGTTCCACTAGTTGAAACCAATGACGTTCGACAATTTGCAGAGCCATGTCTCCATCTAAATTTGCATCCGGTTTCAAGCCTCGCTCTTGCACCAAGTTCTTCTTGTCGATGGAGGACTTGAATTTGTACGCAGCCGTTTCACTTACAAATTTTAAATGATCATATGCCGGCCGAGTTGTGGAGGATGATGCTCGTTGGCGTTTGTGGGAAGACATGTTGTTTCAGGTGTAAATGGGCACAGGCAGGTGGTTCAGGCTTTTTTTCGAACAGGTAGTGGGCGGAGCGTGTGACTCCCCCAAACTAGATTTGTTGATGATGCCTTGCTACCCAAAATTGGTTAAAACCCAGCACCTTCGTTGTTGTAGCACTTAGATTTTGTAAGAGATGACAGAAATTTCGTACCTTGAAGAAGTGTGGTTTGTCTTGTTGAAGAAATATCCCCCTGTGTGTCAAATTGGGCAAGGGTAGTGTTGGAATGAGGATGGGGTTGTGATATCTGAGAGTTAGAGTACCACTTGGTTTGGAATTCTGATATTGGGTAGCTTCATATAGATGTTAGGAGACCAACGTGGGTGAGAGTTGGAATTGAAAAGGGTTAATGGGTTTGGAATTTGGAATTTAGAAGGAGAGTAAAGGTGAATTAAATGTGGAGTTGTGGGGAAGAGGAAGTGTAGTAGATTTAGGAGAAGTGGAAAGGTGGTATCAATTGTTGGGTAACTGTCGTCGCCGCGCGGTCCGCGCTTAAGGTGGCGCGCTACGCGCCTGGAAGACTAATGAGGGCTAAGCGCGCCTGCTGGAAGGAGACGTGTCTGACCTGGTGGCGCGCTCCGCGCTAGTAGGGCAGTGTGTGAGGGCTCCTGAGGGTGTGAATTGCTTTCCTTACTGACCTAGTGGCGCGGTCCGCGCTGTTTGTGGCGCGTTCCGCGCTGGTAGTCCAGTAACTAGATTGCTTTGTGTTCTCGTGCTCCTTCTGAACCTTTCTACATTTATTCAAGAGATTATGTTATCTCGTAATATATTATTATGGGTACTAAGTAACTACTAAAATTTAAATGAAAGTAAGAACATAAAATTTAGAGCTTGGGTTGCCTCCCAAGTAGCGCTTGGTTTAACGTCGCTAGCCCGACAGTCCGTCATGTCTGCTTATGTGTCTGTGAGGGTAATGTTGACGGTGTCCACATTTGCATCCGCACCCCAGTAATGCTTCAATCTTTGACCGTTAACCTTGAATGTTTCCAATGGATTTCTGCTATATAACTCCACGGCGCCATATGGGAAAACAGTTTTTATGGTGAACGGCCCTGACCACCGTGATTTGAGTTTCCCTGGGAACAATCTCAGTCTTGAATTGAACAGTAGCACGGCTTGTCCTGGCATGAAAGTTCGGTGCTTAATTTTATGATCGTGCCATTTTTTAACCTTTTCCTTGTATAAGTGTGCATTCTCGTAAGCTTGTAATCTGAATTCATCAAGCTCATTTAACTGTAATAACCTCTTTTCCCCCACTGCTGCTTGATCGAAATTCAGTTTTTGAATAGCCCAATAAGCCTTGTGTTGAAGCTCAACCGGTAAGTGACATGCTTTTCCATATAACAGCTGGTAAGGTGACATGCCGATAGGGGTCTTGTATGCAGTTCTGTATGCCCAAAGGGCATCGTCTAATCGGAGCGACCATCCTTACGATTTGGGTTGACTACTTTTTCCAAAATTTTCTTGACTTCTCTGTTGGACACCTCTGCTTGTCCATTGGTTTGGGGATGATACGCTGTCGCTATTTTGTGGTTGACCCCATATTTTGTAAGGAGGGCTGTAAATGCTTTGTTGCAGAAATGACTTCCCTCATCACTTATTATGGCCCTCGGTGTTCCAAACCTTGTAAATATATTCTTCTGTAGAAACCTTAAGACCACTTTGGCATCGTTAGATGGTAGTGCGGTGGCTTCCACCCATTTTGAAACGTAATCCACAGCAAGTAAAATGTATTGATTGCTGAGAGATGAGGGGAATGGTCCCATGAAGTCAATACCCCATACGTCGAAGATTTCGACCTCTAAAATTGTTTGTAATGGCATCTCATTTCTTTTTGATATGTTACCCACTCTTTGACAGTGATCGCAAGTTTTCACAAATTGATGGGCGTCTTTAAATAATGTAGGCCAATAAAACCCGGCTTGGAGGACTTTTGCTGCTGTTCTTTCACTACCGTAGTGTCCCCCGTAGGCCGATGAATGGCACTCATGCAGGATATTATGCACTTCGCTATGGGGTACACACCTTCTGATCATCTTGTCAGCACATTGTTTAAATAGGTAAGGCTCGTCCCACATATACCACTTGACGTCAGAAAGAAACTTCTTCTTTTGTTGTCTTGTCATATCAAGGGGAAGCATGTTACTGACTAAGTAGTTTGCGAAGTCCGCATACCATGGAAATTCTGCATTTACCCCAAATAATTGCTCGTCCGGAAATGATTCGTTTATGATGCTCTTGTCCCCTTCTTGTGTGATCGGATTATCCAGCCGAGACAGATGATCAGCTACTGGATTGTCCGTCCCCTTCCTGTCCTTTATTTCAAGATCGAACTCTTGAAGAAGGAGAATCCACCGAATAAGACGTGGTTTAGCGTCTTTCTTCGCAATTAGGTAACGAATAGCTGAATGGTCTGTATAAACTATTACCTTAGTGCCAACCAAGTATGCTCTGAATTTATCAAATGCATATACCACAGCAAGCAATTCCTTTTCTGTAGTTGTATAATTCAATTGAGTTTCCGTAAGGGTCTTGCTTGCGTAATATATAGCATGAAATACCTTATCCCGACGTTGTCCCAAAACGGCCCCCACTGCATAGTCGCTTGCATCACACATCAGTTCGAAAGGTATGTTCCAATCTGGTGCGACGATAACTGGGGCTGTCGTCAACTTCTTTTTCAACAGTTCAAAAGCCATCTTGCATTCTTCATCAAAACTAAACACAGAGTCCTTCTCTAAAAGACTGTACAATGGTTTTGCAACTTTAGAGAAGTCTTTTATGAATCGTCTGTAGAATCCCGCATGTCCCAGAAAACTTCTGATTCCTTTGATGGAGCTTGGTGGAGGCAATTTTTCGATCGTTTCCAACTTAGCTTTATCCACTTCCAGGCCTTGAGCCGAAACCTTGTGGCCCAAAATTATGCCCTCCTCAACCATGAAGTGGCACTTTTCCCAATTAAGTACAAGGTTTGTCTCCTCGCATCGTTGTAACACCATTACCAAATTTCCAAGACATGTATCGAAATTGTCTCCATGAACAGAGAAGTCGTCCATGAAGACTTCCACGTTTTTCTCTACCATATCAGAGAAAATGGCCATCATGCACCGTTAGAAAGTAGTCGGTGCATTACATAACCCGAATGACATCCTCCTGAATGCGAACGTGCCATATGGACACGTAAATGTAGTCTTTCTCTTGATCTTCAGGAGCGATTGCGATCTGGTTATATCCTGAGTACCCATCCAAAAGACAGTAAAAATCGTGACCAACAAGTCTATCCAACATTTGGTCGATGTACGGTAGCGGAAAATGATCTTTTCTGGTTGCCTTGTTCAGCCTCCTATAATCTATGCATACCCTCCAACCTGTTACTATTCTTGTCGGTATTAACTCATTATCTTCGTTTTGTACCACATTCATCCCCCCTTTTTTCGGCACACAATGAACCGGACTAACCCACTTGCTATCGGATATCGGGTAAATGATTCCAGCATCCAGTAGTTTCAAAATTTCCTTCTTGACTACTTCCTTCATAATTGGGTTCAGTCGTCGTTGTTGCTCCACCGTTGGTTTTGCGTCATCTTCCATCAAAATTTTATGCATACAAAACGACGGGCTTATTCCCTTGATATCTGCAATTGTCCATCCTATTGCTGCCTTATGTTCTCTCAGCACCCTTAGCAATTTCTCTTCCTGCAAATTGTTAAGTGCAGCAGAAATAATTACAGGTAAAGAACTTGAATTGCCTAAATACGCGTACCTGAGATGTTTAGGGAGTGGCTTGAGTTCAAGAGTTGGTGGTTCCTCCAATGATGGTTTCAATCTTTTCGTGTCTATCTCCTTTGTCTGTAAAGATTCAAAAGGAGTTTTGAACACTCGTGGTAATGAGTCCAACATCTGTAGATAATCCATGTATTCTGGGTCATCGAACTCCTCATCCCCCAATAATGTTGTCTCGAGAGGATCGTTGCTCAGGCTCTTTCCCATGTCTTCATTGACTATTCGATCAATGATTTCCATCCGGAAGCACTCTTCTTCATCCGCGGGAAATTTCATGGCTTTGAAAACATTAAACTTAACTTCTTGATCTTGGACCCTCATAGTTAACTCGCCTTTTTGCACGTCGATGAGTGTCCTGCTAGTCGCCAAGAAAGGCCTTCCGAGGATAATCGGGATGTTTTTGTCCTCCTCAAAGTCAAGAATAATGAAATCAGCGGGGAAAATGAGTTTATCAACTTTTACCAATATGTCTTCCACAATGCCCCTCGGATATGTGACTGACCTGTCTGCCAACTGTAATGAGATGTTTGTAGGCTTCGGAGCTGGCAATCCCAATTCCGTGTACACTGATAATGGCATGAGGTTCACACTTGCTCCTAGATCGCACAAGCATTTATTGAAGGCCGTGTTCCCGATCGTGCACGGAATGGTGAAACTCCCAGGATCTTTCAATTTGGGTGGCAACTTCCGCTGTAGAACCGCACTGCACTCCTCTGTTAGTGCCACTGTCTCGAAGTCTTCTAACTTCTTCTTTCTAGACAGAATCCCCTTCATGAATTTTGCATAACTAGGCATTTGCTCTAGAGCTTCCGCAAACGGAATGTTAATTTGCAATTTCTTAAATACTTCCAAGAACCTTGCAAATTGCTTGTCTAATTTCTGCTTTTGGACTCGTTGCTGAAATGGTGGTGGTGGATACACAACTGGCGAGTCATCTAACTTTGTTTCCCTAAATTGGGTATTCGCACCTGGATTTTCTGTAACCACTGTGTTATCATTGCCCTTTTTCTCCGAGAAAACTGAGTTGTTATTATCTCTTTCCACTATTTGTTTTCCACTCCTCAAGGTAACTGCTTGACACTGTTCATTATTTCCCTTTGGATTTCTTTCGGTATCACTTGGTAGAGTTCCTTGTGGTCTGTTATTCAGTGCTAAAGCAATTTGTCCCATCTGGTTTTCCAAATTCTTAATGGCCATCTCTTGTGACTTCATTGCCATTGCTTGGTTCTTCATAGCTGCCTCGTTACTTGTTATATACTTCGATAACAATTCCTCTAAGTCCGATCTTCTCTCTTGACGTGGAACTGATTGTTGATTCTGAAATCCCGGGGGGTACAATTGTCGTGGAGCTTGCTGATTCTGAGTATTAATCCACGACTGATTCAGATTTCTATTCCCTTGATTATATGTGTTCTGATATGCATTCTGAGGAATTCTGTTGTAGCTACCCATGAATTGTACCGACTCTGGGTTGATTGCGCATTGATCCGTAGAATGTTCCCCTGCGCACAATTCATAAATGATCGCAACTGAATGTGTCTGTCCCCCGGACCACATGTCGAACTTCTTAGAAAGTGCTGAAATCTGTGATGTTAAAGCCGTCACTCCATCTACTTCTAAAACACCAGCGACCGTAGGTTGCGTCATTCTTGCCGTGGGCCACTGATAATTATTAGCAGCCATAGTCTCTATCAGCTGGTAAGCTTCCTCATACGTCTTTGCCATAAATGCTCCCCCTGATGCCGCATCGATACTAGACCTGAGATTCCCATGCAGGCCGTTGTAAAAGGTATTCAATTGCAACCATTTGGGCAATCCGTGATGTGGACATTTCCGAAGTAACTCTTTATATCTCTCCCATGCCTCGTACAATGACTCCCCATGTTGCTGATCAAACATGGTGATCTCATTCCTCATCTTCGCAGTTTTTGCGGGTGGGAAGAATTTTGCTAAGAATTTCTGAGCCAGGTCCTCCCACGTCGTTATTGAGCCTGCTGGTAGAGAGTTTAACCAACTCTTCGCCTTGTCCCGTAGAGTGAATGGGAACAGGCGAAGCCTAACTGCCTCGTCCGACACCCCGTTGTATTTGAAGGTGTCGCATATTTCTAGAAAACCGATTAAATGATCGTTTGGATCGTCATTAACCATTTCCCCAAACTGCACTGAGTTCTGTATCATTTGAATTGTCCCAGGCTTGATTTCGAATGTGTTTGCAGCTATTGCAGGCCTGGTGATACTAGACTGTAGCTCAGTCATCTTGGGTGTTACAAAATCTCTCAACGCTTTCTGGTCTTCGGCAACCATTACTTCTTCTTTTTCAGCGTTTTCGAATTCGTCCCTTGTTTCCTCTATCCACTTGCTTAACCTCTGAAACCTTTTGTCGATGTCGTCCTCAAAAGGAAGCAGGTCTGGATTTTTGAATCGAGTTTGCATAAACCAATGTCAAAAACCTGAAATGCGAATATAAAAAAAATGTGTTTAAGTAAAACTGGACTAATTAAACTGATATTGCAAATATATATAAAGAAAATTTGTATTTACTCCCCGGCAACGGCGCCAAAAACTTGTTGGGTAAAATTTAGTTACGCACAACACGCAAGTATACATGGTCAACAAGTAATAAAGTAATGAGTAGAGTATCGTTCCCACAGAGATTAACACAAATTTCCCTTGCAACTACCAATTTCCTTCTAATCCAAATTTTATTAAACTAATCAATCTCCAATTGAATTAAATTGTATCTCAATCATAAAAGAAAAAAAATAAATAATCACCACAAATACCAAATAAGAAAGTCCAAACAAGTATAGAGAATTAGGCTAATAACTTCACTCTAAGCACCCCTTTGATTTGTATTACCTTATTCCAGTTTAACTCACCATTTCAGCTTATTAATCAAGAACACATAAGTAGTATTAATCACCTCTCGATGAATTAACACCGTATTGACTCAAATCCACAATTAAGATAGAATTTAATCAAACACCTTAATTAATCAAGATACTATATTTCTAAGTAACTTCCAATTAAGCAAGGTTTAATCCCAAGTCCTCTTCAAGATTACATATGATGTTCAAGCATATCTCTATCTCAACAATAATCACTAATTTGCTCTCAACAAATTTAATGACACATGCTATATTAATTAAGTCTAGATTTATATTTCATCTCTCAAATTCATACAAATCACACATAAAATTGTTGATCAGGCAATTTATAAATTAACGCTCAAATTAATATAGATAAACTGCATAATAGCTATATTAAACTGAAAACCAAGGTTTCACAATCATCGTTCCACTTAGAGATCCGTTAAAAGCCTAATAAATAATTTAGCCCATAATAAACGAATAATATGCTAAATAAACCAAAGGAAACATCATCCCTTACAGAGCTAGGAAGTTAAAGAAGAAAATTGATACACCTCCCTTCTCCGCCTCTAATTCTGAAACTTCGTGGATTTTCCTCTTCTTTGTTCTTTCCAATCCTTACTCTCGTTGATAGATAAGCTCTTCTTTGAACGCCTCTCTATATCTGTTATTAATAGCCTTTTTACTCCTCCAACCAAGACTCCTATTCCATCACAAAGTTCTGCCCAACAGAGTCCAGCTCGCAAAAAAAAAAAAACAAAACACAGTTCAGTTCACGCACCAGCGCGGTCCGCGCTGGATTTTACACTACCACCGCGCGCTCCGCGCCAGCCTGCCAGCAGTTCTTTCACGCCACAGCGCGGTCCGCGCTCTCCAGCCTAGTGATGCGGCGCGCTCCGCGCCAGGTAGACAGAAACTTCAACGTATCCTCAAGACATCCTCAAATGCTCCAATTTGAGACATGAGTCGGAATTACCTACAACCAAACGCAAACCCCATCAAAGATAACATGAAAATACTGAAAAACTAGCAAGATAACAAGCCATATAAACATAATTCATAGGTTAAAACCCACTCATCACACCTCGGCTACTGGCACTGGTGCAACAGCTGCTAGCATCTCCGCACTCATTTTATCTTCTCCTGACATCCTACAATCATTTTAAATAACTTGATTAATACTTCATTAGTACAAACTTAATACACACGATGTGTCCACACATCTTTCTATTGATGCGCTTTCGCTATCCCTCACTTAGTACTCTAAATGAGTATTCTCTAGCTCGCTTATGGTTATAATCCTAGGGTTTCCCCACCCCACTTAAGGTTTATAACCTACAGCTTTGATACCAACCTGTGATGCCCCCAAATCCAGGTCACTTGACCCCCCCCCACCGAGTTTCGTGCTCACGATCCACAATATAATCACATCTAACTACCCATTCAGTGATGAATATAAACTTACATAACATTAAATAATAGGTTAATGTGACGCCCCCAAAATAGGTACACATCACGCATCTTGAGTCGCCAAATACATGGTACAGAATATAAATACAAACTTAATTATACAACCGTCGTGTAATATACGACAATACGTAAACTAAGAGTTTTAATAGGAATATTGTCATCTAGACAATATACACACTCAAAGGAGTCCTCATTACATTTATTATCACACTATTTAACAGAATAGTGAGGACTACTAATGCTATCATCTGGACCATCACTCCTTTCCTTGACTCGTCCCAGTTATATTCTCATTTTCTGAAGAGAACAGTGAAAGAAAGGGTGAGGTCAACTAGCCCAGTAAGAAATATTATGACTAAGATAATGCAGAATAAATTATCAATAGTCTTCAACAATGTTAAACTAAAAAAATACAATAGACATCAAGTTTAACTGCAGCGGAATAAGCCATCCATTAGAAGAGTCAAGTAGAGCATGAAATCTACTATCTTCTATGATTTAAAATGTTTTCATCAATTTTTATCGCTGAGACTCAGCTTAATAAATAAATCACATCATCTAATCATCCCTGTATTACGGGCCAACGATATTCATTAAATCATCAACGGTCATGACTATACCGAATAATCACTGGTCATAATCATACCAAAACTGTCCATCAATGCATTACAGGCCATTGAGGACTTTTACCACATCATTTATAACATTACAGGTCATGATTATACCGAATGATCCCTGGTCATAATCATACTAAGTCCATCTATGCACGTAAGCCAAAGATGACATTCATTACAATATAAGCATGAGGATGATGACAATGATATAATAATTCAATAAAACAAGTTCAAGAATAAATTTTAAAGATTAATATGTTAATTTATCCTGAACTCAATAACGTCGAAATTATCAACATGATACTGCTTTGTGGAGTAAAATTCAAGAATGCTCAGAAGAATATTTCTACAAAAAGATACTGGATGAAGCGCAAATATCCAGGATATTCCACTAATTTCAAGGAATATAGAAGCCAAAACTTTAACCAACTGAGTATAATAAAATGTATGAAACTGCAAATGGATTTTCACTCGCCATGCGGTAATCCACATATATAGATTATTTCCACAATTTAATAAGGAATGAATACAAAGGATCATTCACCATGCATGTGGTAATCCACAAAGACATGTTATTCCAACAGAATAATAAAGAATGGAATAACAGAAGGATTCACCATGCGTGCGATAGACTGCATAGATAGGTTATTCCTAACAAAATAATAAATAATGGAACCAGGTCCGGCGTAAATACACAGACAGGATATTCCGACAGAATAATAAATAATGGAACCAGGTCCGGCGTGAACGCACAGACAGGATATTCCGACAGAATAATAAATAATGGAATCAGGTCCGGCTTAAATGCACAGACAGGATATTTTGATAGAATAATAAATAATTGAACCAGGTCCGGTGTAAACGCACAAACAGGATATTCCGACAGAATAATAAAGAACAGAATAATAGAAGAATTTCACCATGTATACGGTACTTCGCATAAACAGGTTATTCCAATATAATAATGAGGAATGGAATAATAGAAGAATTTCACCATGTATACGGTAGTCCACGTATACAGGTTATTCCACCAGAATAATAAGAATGGAATAACATAAGTTCTCTTCATGAATACGAAAGAAATAATACCCCTTACGAGTACAACAAACAATATCCCTTACGAGTACAACAAATAATATCCCTTACCTTAGAAGAAACTGGATATTGGAAAAGTGAGGTAGCAGAATACTTTTCTTCTTTCTCTCTATAGTTTCTCTCTCTAAAGTTTCAGTGAATTCGTAAGAAATAATGAAGGAATGAGCTTCTATTTATAGGAGAATGGACTGAATAGTAACTAATTCATGAACGGTCCAGATTGATTTACTTTTAAATGGACGGTCCATATTGATTTACTATTAAAACTTAAAGCAACGGTCCATACTGATTTACTATTAAAACATTAAACCAGCGATCCATATTGATTTACTATTATAACTTTTCACCAGCGGTCCATATTGATTTACTATTATATCTTCAACCAACGGTCTGAAAAATTATCACATCTCCTCATGAAATAATATTGTACCCAAAAATGATTTGAACCGAAAAGAAATATCTCTTTTGGGTGAATAGTATCCCGTGAATAGTAACTCGTGAATAGTATTCCGACACGAAAAGTGCTCTGAATACCCGATTGAACACTATAACCTCCAGACAATAATTATTATCGAAATAAATGTCGATTTCCACTAGCACAAATAATTTCAACACAATGGAACTATCAAATTCATCTTTAATCAACACGAACTTATTCATCATTAATATTATAACTCACACTATTTAACAACCAGGTCGTTCCCAGGAAAGAGGGGGCTTTCCAATAAGGATTTCTCCCTATTGGCGCGCAATTAAGTGACCAAACCTCTCCTTGACAGAACTTCTAGACATTGTAAATATTGTAATTTAATAATATGAATAACTTTGTCATCTCAATTATTGATTTAATAATATAACATATTATGTAGATGATACTGTGATAATAATCTAATCAATAATATGAGAGATTTGATGCAGCAATTACTATAGCAATAATTGAGTATAACTGAGTAACTTCTTACGTAAGCATCAATAATTAATACCGTGTGCTACTATGCAACCACGCGTATTACTGTACTTTTACTACCGGGTAGTTCAACAGTTTTAACGGTAACACTTCAGCCGTTATTTTATAAAAAGATAATTCTGTCGTTTTCTTACTACGACAATACTTCCATTGTGGGGTCCACTAATGATTATGCCGTCGTACAGATATTCCCCGACAAAAAGAATATTCTCCGACCAAACGAATATTATATAACAACTTGCATACTTTGCAAAATTTATAAATACTACCCACAACTATAACACTATCTCAAATCCACACCATAATATTAAAAAAATATTTCGAGAAAATTAAATCTTTATTCATAAATTTTGGGATCTCACAATCTCTCCTCCTTATGAAATTTTGCCCTCGAAATTTACGTACGTACCTGGTATGCCGAATAGGTGAGGATACCTTGACTTCACTTCAAATTCTAACTCTTGAGGTATAACCTTTGAGTGTCGAATATAATCCTTCTTATCCAAGATTTTAACATGTATCTCCTCATACGTTAAATCTTCTGCTATCCCGTCCAATTCTAGTTCAATAATGTGGTTCGGGTCGTCCACATATTTACGTAACATCGATATGTGAAAAAGAACATTATGAACACGCGACAAACTTGGTGGTAAAACGAGTCTATAGGCCACAATTCCTACTCGATCGAGGATTTCAAATGCACCAATTAAATCGAGGGTTGAGATTTCCTCTCTTCGTCAATTCTTGCTTCTAGAATAACGCCCTCTTGAACCTTCTTCTTCACATTCATCAGATTCGAGTGTGTAGCTTGAGCGGCTTTAACTTTATCGATTAAAGTCGATTCTACTCGTATATTCGCCATCATCACATGGGTCCCTATAGTCTTTAACTCTCTCTCCATCCTTTGCAAGTCATACAAAATGGGTTTTTGTGTTAACAACATCACACTCGTAAACGTATACGATCTTCTACTCAACACGTCAGCTACCACGTTCGCTTCCCCACGATGGTATTGAATGGTACGATCGTAATCTTTAATAGCTCGAGCCAATGTCTTTGGCGCATTATATGTTCATTTTGGTTGAAGAAATGTTTAAGGGTTTTAGAAATGGGTTTTGTACTTGGGTCAATACAAAATTCGATTTCACGCTCGAGGGGTAGGCTAAGAAGTCTTTAAGAATGCATTAGGAAATTTATTAACAATAGAAATATCATTCAAAACTGTGACTCTCATCCAAGACTTGGATAGTACGTCACATTGATACCTATCAACTTGCCATCGTCATTCACAGCATCCCCTACGAAAAGTATGGCTTCTGTGCATTCCACACAAGGAAGTCAACAGTAAAAGGATCGGGGCTCTTTTACTTATGGCTTAATATGACAATGATTACCTTTAGTGGTTTGGTTGCTTGAATTCGCATA
The DNA here is from genome assembly GCA_016801055.1 of Panax notoginseng. NCBI lineage: Eukaryota > Viridiplantae > Streptophyta > Magnoliopsida > Apiales > Araliaceae > Panax > Panax notoginseng. Next base: position 142,456,604 of record CM029018.1, read on the forward strand.
ACAGGTTGGTTAGGAATATGAAAGCTAACAACCTTACGAAAAGCATGATGAGTAGTTAACCAATCGATTTCTAAAAATCACATCAAAGACAAGTATTTTCAAAGAGATAAGATCGACAGGTAACGTGAAAGTGTCGATTTGAATTAAACAAGATTTATAAACAGTGGAGGTAACGAAGGTTTCTACTAACAAAGTTTCAATAAGTCAAAGTCTAACTTCTCTGGGTCAAATTTAAACGTTGAGCGCAAGCAAGAGAGATAAAAGAATGGGTAGAACCGATATCGATTAAGGTATAGACTTCGTATGCGTTTATGATTAACTTACCCGTGACAACTTCGTTCGAGTTCCTCGACAAACGCTCTCACTTAAACTACCGACTTTGACTTGTCTGAGACATCCTTTGGTACCTCCATCCTAGCTGAACTTGTCTTCGGTGAACGATAAAATCGGGCTAGTTGACCTTTTCTTCCACAATTATAACATGTTTTGGACGGCATCACGCAGTTTGGACTGATGTGTCCCTCCCCTCCACATTTGAAGCATATGATAGGTGTCATTCTCCTTCCTTAACAACGGGTGCTGGTGCTGACGTCTTTCCATTATTATTGAACATTCTCTTCTTAAAATTTTCACTCCTATTATCTTGGCCATGATTACCACCGAATTGGTTACCATTCTTGGCATGATAATTTTCCCCACTATGGTTATCATTGTTCCGATGGTCGTTGCCACCGGAATGATTATTATCGTGTTGCTGGTCATTGCCTTTTGGTTGTGCTGACTCATTATCGCGCTCCAATAACTGAGCCCTATTCACAACATTTGAATATAAACAAAGTTTATGAGAAATGAGGTATTGACGTATATCAGGTTTCAAACCTCTTAGAAATATTCGTGGCATTGGCTCCTCATTATCGACCAAATGGGATGCAAACCGGGATAACTCCGCAAATTTAGTCTCGTATTGCGACACGGTCATATTGTTTTGCTCCAACTTGATGAATTCCACCTCCTTCATGTGACGAATACTTTCAGGAAAGTACTTGTCATTTGAATAACTCTTGGAACTTCTCCCAAGATATCTTGAGTGCATCAGGCTGGGTACGTTTTACAGATTCCCACCAGTAGTCTGCTTCTTCACGCAACATAAAGGTGGCAAATGGAACCTTTTGCTCCTCGGAGCATCCGAAGACATCAAATATCTTGTTGATCTGCTTTATCCACGTCTCCGCCTTAAGTGGTTTTGGCTCTCCAAAAAACTCCAGTGGTCCCAGCTCCTTGAATTGCTTAGCGGTGACCGTCCGAGAGTTGTCAGTGTTTCCACCTGCATTTTGGACAGGAGCCGCCTTCGCCTGATGTTGGATGAATTGCATAAAGCCTCTTACCATCCCATCGTTCACCATTTCATCGGTGTTGTTGTTTACCTGAGGATTATTGTCTTCCTGTTGCACATTATCATGGGTATTGATCGTTGGTGACTCAACGATCTCATGTGCTTCATTGCTTATCTCAACATTTTCGGATGCCATTTTCAAATACTGCCACAAAACAAGGGTTAATTGACATATCACATATTATCAATATACTCTGACCGACCAATTCAATACCAAATAAACTTAGGTAGGTCATACTAGCGAAGGAATAGGTATACATCATATCCCTAAGCTTTGAAACCAACTGTGACGCCCCCAAAATAGGTATACATCACTCATCTTGAGTCGCCAAATACATGGTACAAAATATAAATACAAACTTAATTATACAACCGTCGTGTAATATACGACAATACATAAACTGAGAGTTTTAATAGAAATATTGTCATCTAGACAATATCCACACTCAAAGGAGTCCTAATTACATTTATTGTCACACTATTTAACAGAATAGTGAGGACTACTAATGCTATCATCTGGACCGTCGCTCTTTTCTCCGACTTGTCCCAGCTATATTCTCATTTCCTGAATAGAACAGTGAAAGAAAGGGTGAGCTTAACTAGCCCTGTAAGAAATATTATGACTAAGATAATGCAGAATAAATTATCAATAGTCTTCAACAATGTTAAACTGATAAAATATAATAGACATCAAGTTTAACTGCAGCGAAATAAGCTATCCATTAGAAGAGTCAAGTAGAGCATGATATATACTATCTTCTATGATTTAAAATGTTTTCATCAATTTTTATCGCTGAGACTCAGCTTAATAAATAAATCACATCATCTAATCATCCCTGTATTACGGGCCAACGATATTCATTAAATCATCAACGGTCATGACTATACCGAATAATCCCTGGTCATAATCATACCAAAACTATCCATCAATTCATTACAGGCCACTAAGGACTTTTACCACATCATTTATAACATTACATGTCATGATTATACCGAATGATTCCTGGTCATAATCATACTAAGTCTATCTATGCACGTAAGCCAAAGATGACTTTCATTACAATATAAGCATGAGGATGATGACAATGACATAATAATTCAATAAAACAAGTTCAAGAATAAATTTTAAAGATTAATATGTTAATTTACCTTGAACTCAATAACATCCAAATTGTCAACATAATACTGCTTTGTGGAGTAAAATTCAAGAATGCTCAGAAGAATATTTTCATGAAAAGATACTGGATGAAGCGCAAATATCCAGGATATTCCACTAATTTCAAGGAATATAGAAGCCAAAACTTTAACCAACTGAGTATAATAGAATGTATGAAACTGTAAATAGATTATCACCCGCCATGCGGTAATCCACGTATGTATATCATTTCCACAATTTAATAAGGAATGAATATAAATGATCATTCACCATGCATGTGGTAATCCACATAGACAGGTTATTCCAACAGAATAATAAAGACTGGAATAACAGAAGGATTCACAAATAATTTCAACACAATGGAACTATCAAATTCATCTTTAATCAACACGAACTTATTCATCATTAATATTATAACTCACAATATTTAACAACTAGGTCGTTCCTAGGAAAGAGGGGGCTTTTTAATAAGGATTTCTCCCTATTGGCGAGCAATTAGGTGACCAAAACTCTCCTTGACAGAACTTCAAGACATTATAAATATTGCAATTTAATAATATGAATAACTTTGTCGTCTCAATTATTGATTTAATAATATAACATATTATGCAGATGATACTATGACAATAATCGAATCAATAATATAAGAGATTTGATGCAGCAATTACTATAGCAATAATTGAGTGTAACTGAGTAACTTCTTATGTAAGCATCAATAATAAATACCGTGTGCTACTATGCAACCACGTGTATTACTGTACTTTTACTACCGGGTAGTTCAACAGTTTTAACGGTAACACTTCCGCCGTTATTTTATAAAAAGATAATTCTGTCGTTTTCTTACTACGACAATACTTCCTTTGTGGGGTCCACCAATGATTATGCCGCCGTACTGATATTCCCCGACAAAAAGAATATTCTCCGACCAAACGAATATTATATAACAACTTCCATACTTTGCAAAATTTATAAATACTACCCACAACTATAACACTATCTCAAATCCACACCATAATATTAAAAAAATATTTCGAGAAAATTAAATCTTTATTCATAAAATTTGGAGTCTCACAGTTAACAACATCATCCCAGGTCATCTAACCTTAACATTATAAACTTACCCTTTAGTTATACAAAAAGGGTTTACAAATAAAATATAATAATAATGTTCATCATATAACTACTCCAGCACTATGCCTTTGCCTTTGTTCTTCTTAGACCCACTGGCCTCTTCGTTCATAGCTGAAATATTTTATTTAGCAAGGGTGAGCAACAAATTTGCCCCACAAGTTGAGATAAACAATAGATGTAGAAGAATCAAGAATAACAGACTATCTATTTTGATAGAATAACACCAAAGTTTGGTGAACTTTGAAATAGCTGAACAATTCGTTAATTACTAACAAGTCTTCTTGCATTCTATGCAACACAATAATCTGATAATGAAATAGTACAACGCTTTCAAAGTTTATATGATATTCTATTGAAAAATCAAGAATCAATTCTACGCAATAACAAAGTGGAATGTTTTCCAAATTTATGTTGCACTATCCATTGGATCTTGAACTTCTCTTCTCGAGTAACTATCAAAGATTTGAATTTGATATACTCAGGTGTATCAGATAACCATATAGATTAAATTATACCCCTCTGTAAGTACTTAGAGCGGCAAACTCCTTGTACCCTATATTATGCATAATACTTACACGCGCGCATCGATCGAATATATGACCAAAAATGTTCCTTTTATATAAAAGGTTGTTCTTCTCAGTCGTATAAAAAGAATACAATAACGAAATACTATAATTTCAATATCTAATCACTTTCGATCTAGCCGGAATAATTGGCATTGATCTGTCAATAATAATTGAGTCCTCTTATCGAACCTATCAAGTTCTAACAAATGTTTGTCTAGCCGAAAAAATTAGCTATGACATTTCTCAATACAATTTGATAATAGACAGGAATTATTTGTACTATCAATAATAGCTTCTACGGATGTAATTATCCAACAAAAGTTATTCTCCAAGTATATTCTTAGAATAACTAATTCAATTTAAATTAATAAACATGCACTAACTGCGAATAATCAACAAAAATTCTCGGACGTGGTCTAATTAACAATAATTAACCACCATAATATTTAAAAAGCACTAACTCAAGATTGAGTTAAGGAAACTTGCCTTCCGCATTGATTACTGCTACACAATATACTTATATGCGTTCGTAAGACCTATAATCATAATATCGGTCTCACAATTCTAACAATAAATCACAACATGTATCATTGTAATTTATAGTCAGTCTTTCTCCTAGGCACATTAACACATAATCACATCAGTGTTTATAACCTATATAAACACTTATCAAGTCTAACTAGTTCGGTCTAGTTGGACTTCAGTCTATTCTCGGTGTCCTGGTCACCCTATTCGATAATTAACACACTTATTGTCAATTAAACTCGGTCTCAAAGCTTCAATATTATATTAGATAAGTCATATATCATTTATAATATTTTTCGGAAGCTTTTAATAATTTTTAAACAATTATTATAATTTATAATAATTTTTTAAACACTGGAATCATTTTTAAATGATTTAAATATCAAATAATCCCATCATCATTAATATTTAAAAATATTAAAATATTAATGACGTACTTGTCAAAATATTAAAGTTATTTATAATAACTTAAAATATTTTTAAATCATCAATATTATCCTCAAATGATTTTTAAAATAATAAAAATTATTTTTTAACCAACATCATTAATATTTAAATATTAATAAATTTATCATCAAAATATTAAAAGTCATTAATAATAACTAAAATATTTTTATATCACTTTACTCATTTTTAAATGATTTTTAAATCGATAAAACCATTTTTCCATCATTTATTTAATATAATAATTAAATAAATCTAATATCAATAATATTAATTTATTAATAAAAAAAATTCAAAAATATTAAAAGTTACATTTTATAACTCAAAATATTTTTAAACACTTTATTCTTATTTAAAATGATTTTTATAATATTAAAATCATTTTTTTCAAATTTATTTAATGTACTAATTAAATAAATTAAATATAATTATTATTCAAATAATTATAAATATTAATGAAAAATATCCCAAATTATCAAAAGTTATTTTTCATAATTTAAAATAATTTTAAAATCCATTTTTGTAATTTTTAGAAATTTATTTATATTTTTATTTATTTTTTAGAAATTAAGAAAATAAAATTAAATACATCCGTCGCTATAGCCTATAGCGACGCTTTCTGTCGTTGTAGGTGTTCTTAGGCTCAAGAGCACTTACAACCGGCTTAGCAAGGGTCTTACTTTGACCGCGTTTAATTTTCTGCCTATCATGTTTGTGGGCCTATTTGAACATTGATCTTGTAGTAGGTATGTAGAACTACAAGTATCAATCATTAACTCGGTCATACAACATCACAGTTGCACGATCCAGAGTTTCAAAGTAGCTATCAGAAGCTTTCTGGGCTTTCTAGGTTACCCAGAAACCCAGACAGCTTCGACTGCCTACTTTGTGGCTCAATTATTCATAAGTTTTGGTCATCAAATGGTCGATCTCATGATTCAAACATGTAGTACTAATGTCAAGGAACATATATATATCAACAGATCAGTCCAAATATAACAGAATCACAAGATGTAATATGGTCAAAGTATGTCAGAAACAATGTTCTTACGATTTATAGAAATTCCAGAAATTCGATCTGTGATCAACTAGCCTAGTTTGACCATTCACTACAACCTGTATAGTTGTTGTTTAAGGAATCAAAGGGCATGGATCTAGAGTCTATACAACACACTACAATCTGGTTACAACAATACCAACATATCATATAACACCTGACAGATCTTGACTTTGCAAAACGTTGTCAGGCTCTGTTTTAGGATTTCCGGGTTACCCAGAATTCACTCGGTCATGGTCAGTCAAACGACTTTGACCAACTATATCTTGTAATCTGGACATCGAATAGCTTTGATTCCACTTCCAAATCACAGACCTCATGTCAGAGTACAAATCTAAAACTTAAAACAACATAAAGCTTTAACAGAGAAGGATCTACGACTACTGACATATGGTTGTCAGACAACTATTAGTGTTCTTGGACAATTTTTGAAAACATCATTTTAAGGAACTTTGATGTTATAGATCTATGATAGATCATCATAAAATATCTTCTAGCAAACATCTAAACATAAACACGAATTCTTTCTTTGCATGCAATATCAAAGTTGAGTTTAGGGTTTATACCTTCTCTTGAATATGTTTTGATCTAGGCTCTACCACACTGATTTGGATGTGTTAGAAAGATATCTAGGGACTGAAACACTTACGGATTTCGGAGGTTATGAGAGAGAGAGTATGTTGAGTGTTTGAGAGCAAAATGAGCAAAATGCTGGACTTTCTCTCTCTTTATCTCTTTAATTTAGATACAATGCATGTAAGTTATGCAAGGTGTCATGCTAGATCAGATTGGCTGAGAGTTTAAAGGCACATGGGGTATACCTAATGTGATGACTCATGCAATTTCTAGAAAAACTTTAAGCTTACAAGTAAAGAGCATTTTGGACTTTAAACATGAAATTTTAATAGCATAATAGTAACTTGCCCTTAGGGTTTAACCCTAAGATTCTAACCCTTAGGTTTTACAACATTAGTTTCTAGAATTTTCTAATCACGGTCTTTAAAATAGAAATTTAAGATAACTTAAATATAATTAGTGTTTCCTAATTATATTAAAGTTTACTAATCGCATTAGGCTTGCTAATTAGGATTAGGGTTTCCTAATAGCTTAGGATTCTCGAATTTAAAATTAGGGTTTCCCAGTTTTCGATTAGGGTTCCTAACTACGCCTTAGAGTTTCTCAATTTTAGATTAGGGTTTCAAATCCCTTATTAGGGTTTACTAAATTTATACCCTATCCGAGCAATCATTGATCATTAATTATATATACAATACAAACACGTACACACCAATACAATTATTTTAATTATATTTTCAATCAAATCCCTATCCGGACCTAGGGTTAGGGTTTCTATTCTCAGTTAAGCATAATTCTACTCTTATTTTCTCAGCCAATACACAAATTGACTACTTCTCAAAACTCGTATCACAGATACACCGCACAATATTAATAATCTATATTAATAAAAAAAATTATTCGTAAAATTTAGATTATTCAAAATCTCGGGTTATCACATATTCACACTGGCGTGTGCTTAAGAGGTAAGCGAGTATGCTTCAACTGTGGCTAGGAGGGTCACATTGCTCCAAATTCCCATCAACCAAAGAAGAATGCTTGCTACACATGCAATGGATCATCTTCCTCGCGAGTGCCCTAAGAAGAAAGCTGGAGAGGCAACAGTAGAGGTATGTTGGCTATTGCTAAACCAACATCATCAAACAGACCCACAGCCAGAACCTTCAACATGACGGTGCAGGACGCTGTACAATCAAAAGATGTTATGTCACGTATTATCCCAATCAATGATATAAATGCATATGTATTATTTGATTCGAGTGATACTTGCTCGTTTATATCTGATGAATTTGCTAAGAGGTTAGGATTGCCTAGTGAAGAGTTAAATTTCCCTTTAAGCATAGAAATTGCAAATACGGAGGTGGTTCCTCTTAAGTTAGTATACAAGAATTATAGGGTGAATATCTCTTAATATTACGACAGTAGATTTAGTCCCGATAAAACTTGGAGAGTTTGATGATATATTGGGAATGGATTGGCTATTCAATTACGGAGCAATAATTGATTGCCCAAAGAAATGTGTAAACCTTATGACTCCGTCAAAGGTAGTTTTTTATGGTAGTAAATTGCCTAGACAAGCAAGATGTCTGACGATTATGTAGGCCAAGAAGTTGTTGAGTCAAGGTTGTGTAAGATATTTAGCTTACATAGTCTATACTCAGAAGAAGGGTGTGAAACTGGAAGATATACCAGTTGTTAGGGATTTTGTAGACGTATTCCCAGAGGATTTGCCAGGACTTCTGCCTGACAGAGAGATCGACTTTGTTATCGATTTAGCACCAGGGACTGCTCCGATATCGAAGGCCCCGTACAAGATGGTTCTGGTGGAGATGAAGGAACTGATAGTACAATTACAAGAACTGCTAGACAAGAAATACATTCAGCCGAGCGTATCACCGTGGGGAGCGCTGGTGTTATTCGTGAAGAAGAATGATGGGTCAATGTGTCTTTGCATTGATTATAGGATTAAACAAAGTCACTATTAAGAATAAATATACGTTTCCAAGAATAGATGACTTGTTTGATCAATTGAAAGGAGCCAAGTACTTTTCTAAGATAGATTTGAGAAATGGGTATCATCAATTAAAGGTAAGGAAGGAGGATGTACCTAAGACGATTTTTAGAACTCGGTATGGACATTACGAGTTTCTGGTAATGTCTTTTGGTTTGATTAATTGTAACGCCCCCAAAATAGGCCCATTCCATCCAACCCATTTTGAGTCGCCAAATACATGGTACAGAAAATAACTACAACTTTATTACAACAATTGTCGTGTAAAATACAACAACACATATGTTATGAGTTTTGATACTAAAATATACCAACTGTGACTCTGGACACCAACTTGGATAGCACGTCACAATGACACCTTACATAAAGGTATAGTCAAAAACTGTTTTAAAAATTAGAATCTTTGGGAAGTGCTCAAGGAAACCCTCATACATGGGAGGCCATGCTTCTAGGTTATGATAGACATCATATAGCCACAGAATTATCCTTGGTTGACCCAATAGACCCAAAAGAAAAATGAGAAGATTACTATCATATTCTTCCCAATGACGAGTCTTCTCTTGACATATCATTATCTCCACTGTCTCTAATTGAGAATTATACTTCAACCAAACTCCAAGATCATATAGGTAGTGCTTGTAGATATACTCAACAAGTGGATGAGCACAACCATGTCTTATGATGACACGAGGTTGTGTGTCGTTAGACATCTTGTATGATAGTGACAACACACCCTTCCAACGTTGGGTTCGCTTCACCCTAGATGATTCACCAAATATAACTACTAAATGAACTTTTCTATACTGCTTCGGGAGAACCTCCACAGCTAGAGACCACCGTTCTATTTCCCCGTTACCCTCGCTCGACCCAGCTACACTCTTATTACCTGAAAGGAATTGTGAAGCAAAAGGGTGAGCACAACTAGCTCAGTAAAGAATATCATGACTAAAGATAAATTATCAATAGTCTTCAACAGTAATAAATCAGAGATTTAGAACATATGGTAGATGATAAAACTTTTCAACTATAGTTGCAGCGGAACGAGCAATCCATTAGAAGAGTCAAATAGACTATAAAGTCTATTATCTTCTCCATTTTAAAAATCCACCAACAATGTTTTATCCCTGTATCATCAATCAACAATTCTGGTCCACAATCATATGAATAACGCATAATCATAATTGTAGTTCTAAATTCCTCTTCTCATCCAGGACGAAGATAATTTTCATCACCTATCTTTACTTGAAACATCAAAGATCATGGTTACACCAAATCACATTTCCTGTTCATAATCATACTAATAACTTCATCTTTGTACTACGGCCAAAGATATTCATTTGTATCACCAGTTGGTCATGTTCATCTCAACACATGTTCATCTTTACACTACTGGCCAAAGATATTCAACAACATGTCATCTTTGCACTACGGGCCAAAGATATTCATCAACAATTCATCTTTGCACTACAGGCCAAAGATATTCATCAACAATTCATCTTTGCACTACAGGCCAAAGATATTCCTCAACAGTTCATATTTGCACTACAGGCCAAATATATTCATCAACCGTTCATATTTGCACTACAGGCCAAATATATTATTGTCTCAAAGAATATATAATCATTTCAGAATTTATATAACCAATAATTATAACCATGTTAATCAATTCACCTTTGCACTTAAGCTAAAGATATTCAATAACAATTCAACTTTGCACTATAGGCCAAAGATATTCAATAACTGTTCATCTTTGCACTACGGCCAAAGATATTCCTTAACAGTTCATCTTTGCACTATAGGCCAAAGATATTCAATAACTGTTCATCTTTACACTCAAGTAAAAGAGAAATTCAACATCAGGGTCATAAAAATGTTATATATGATAATAAAAACAATATAATCAATAAATAGTTTTAATCTCAAGAGTAATATTCATAAATCAATTATAATTTGGTTAGAAAAAGAAACCAATTTTGTCATGAATAGTAACTCATGAATAGTAACCCATGAATAGTAACTCATGAATAATAACTCATGAATAGTAACTAGTGAATAGTAACTCATGAATAGTAACTCGTGAATAGTAACTCATGAATAGTAACTCATGAATAGTAACTCATGAATAGTAACTCGTGAATAGTAACTCGTAAATACTAACTCATGAATAGTAACTCGTGAATACTAACTCATGAATAATAACTCGTGAATAGTAACTCATGAATAATAACTCGTGAATAGTAACTCATGAATAGTAACTCATGAATAGTAACCCCGACATGAAAAGTTTCAAATTTGATAAAAATTCAGATCAATACTTCGGCATAATGATATTGAAGAAAATAATATCATTTAAGAAGAAATAGCATCCCTTACTATCCCTTACCATCCATTACTATCCCTTACCTCAAAAGAGCAGTACCTCTGACTCGAATAACGCTGAATGAACTTGCACCGTATAGCAACACTCAAGATATCAAAATACTCACAAGAATACGCTCGATATATAGAGAGAGAAATAGAGAGAAAACTTCAGTTTTTGGTGTGATTTTCAATTCTAACCTAAACACCCTATTTATAGGAAATTGCTTAGAACACCAAAGCAGAAAATTTAATAAAATAATAATATTTACCAAATATTCAAGACCACCACCAAGGAATCTGATTTCAGCTCATTCATAACACATGTGAGATGGCAAAAAAACGTTTTTCTTCAAAATAATAATTAAAACTTCCAAAAATCAATTATTTCGGAACTTCGGAACTTCAATAATTCATAATAAATAGCCCTTTTATCAGAAAATTCGAATCTCGCGAGTTTTTATAGGAAATTCAATTCTCTACAACTTTGCAGAAGAAAGTTTTTCCAAATTCCAAACAGAAATTGATCGAAATCCACAAACGGACGATTTTACAGTCAATAATAAATTTTCGGTCAAGAATTGTGTCCACCAACACACAAAACATGTGTTAATCATTTAATGCCACAAAAATACTCTTTCTCCTCATATACTCATATATCCCACATTCATTGTAAAAATATCACCATCAATATATTATTAAAATAATATATTTAAATGAATTATTTTATAAGAAAAAGATAAAATATTAATTTTCAACAATTATCACATTAAAAATTTTCTCCATCTATATCCACATAAAATTAATATTTTTCTCATCATATAAATTAATAATTAATTATACACAAATAATATTACAGAATCACAGTACTGGCAACCAAGCCGTTCCTAGGAAAGAGGCGGCTTTCCAATAAGGATCTCTCCTTACTGGCGCGCAATTAGATGACCAAACCTCTCCTTAGACAGAATTTTTTAGACATTGCCAATAATGTTATCTAATAATATTATTCAGATAATATGAATTATTGTTCCGATAATAGAAAATACTGTGTAGTGACAATTATTAAAACAACAGTAATATAAAATATCAACGCAGCAATTATTGAATCAATAAAATACAATATTGAATAGTAATTACTGTAACAATTATTGAGTAATGCCTTCTTACGTAAAAATCAATAATTGGTGCAATACCGTGTGCTACTGTGCAACAACGCGTATTACTGTGTTTTAAGCACCGGGTATTCCAACAGTGTTAACGGTAACAACTACGCCGTTATTTATAAACAACTCATTTTTTTGTCGTTTTCTTCATCCAATCGCTTTCCGTTATGGGGCCCAAACAAGACTGCGCCGTCGTACGAATACTCCCCGACAACAATGAATATTTTATAACCACTTGTGTATTTCAAAAAAATTTCATATATCACCCTTAACTTTAACATTTATCAATTTAACCATTTACTAAATAGTAATTATAAGAAAAATTGAATACTTTTATTTCAATAACTGTTCATCTTTACACTCAAGTAAAAGAGAAATTCAACATCAGGGTCATAAAAATGTTATATATGATAATAAAAACAATATAATCAATAAATAGTTTTAATCTCAAGAGTAATATTCATAAATCAACTATAATTTGGTTAGAAAAAGAAACTAATTTTGTCATGAATAGTAACTCGTGAATAGTAACCCATGAATAGTAACTCATGAATAATAACTCATGAATAGTAACTAGTGAATAGTAACTCATGAATAGTAACTCATGAATAGTAACTCGTGAATAGTAACTCGTAAATACTAACTCATGAATAGTAACTCGTGAATACTAACTCATGAATAATGACTCGTGAATAGTAACTCATGAATAGTAACTCATGAATAGTAACCCCGACATGAAAAGTTCCAAATTTGATAAAAATTCATATCAATACTTCGGCATAATGATATTGAAGAAAATAATATCATTTAAGAAGAAATAACATCCCTTACTATCCCTTACCATCCCTTACCATCCCTTACCTCAAAAGAGCAGTACCTCTGACTCGAATAACGCTGAATGAATTTGCACCGTATAGCAACACTCAAGATATCAAAATACTCACAAGAATACGCTCGATATATAGAGAGAGAAATAGAGAAAAAACTTCAGTTTCTGGTGTGATTTTCAATTCTAACCTAAACACCCTATTTATAAGAAATTGCTTAGAACATCAAAGCGGAAAATTTAATAAAATAATAATATTTACCAAATATTCAAGACCACCACCAAGGAATCTGATTTTAGCTCATTCATAAAACATGTGAGATGGCAAAAAAACGTTTTTCTTCAAAATAATAATTAAAACTTCCAAAAATCAATTATTTCGAAACTTCGGAACTTCAATAATTCATAATAAATAGCCCTTTTATCAGAAAATTCGAATCTCGCGAGTTTTTATAGGAAATTCAATTCTATACAACTTTGCAGAAGAAAGTTTTTCCAAATTCCAAACAGAAATTGACCGAAATCCACGAACGGGCGATTTTACAGTCAATAATAAATTTTCGGTCAAGAATTGTGTCCACCAACACACAAAACATGTGTTAATCATTTAATGCCACAAAAATACTCTTTCTCCTCATATACTCATATATCCCACATTCATTGTAAAAATATCACCATCAATATATTATTAAAATAATATATTTAAATGAATTATTTTATCAGAAAAAGATAAAATATTAATTTTCAACAATTATCACATTAAAAATTTTCTCCATCTATATCCACATAAAATCAATATTTTTCTCATCATATAAATCAATAATTAATTATACACAAATAATATTACAGAATCACAGTACTGGCAACCAGGCCGTTCCTAGGAAAGAGGGGGCTTTCCAATAAGGATCTCTCCTTACTGGCGCGCAATTAGATGACCAAACCTCTCCTTAGACAGAACTTTTTAGACATTGCCAATAATGTTATCTAATAATATTATTCAGATAATATGAATTATTGTTCCGATAATAGAAAATACTGTGTAGTGACAATTATTAAAACAACAGTAATATAAAATATCAACGCAGCAATTATTGAATCAATAAAATACAATATTGAACAGTAATTACTGTAACAATTATTGAGTAATGCCTTCTTACGTAAAAATCAATAATTGGTGCAATACCGTGTGCTACTGTGCAACAACGCGTATTACTGTGTTTTAACCACCGGGTATTCCAACAGTGTTAACGGTAACAACTACGCCGTTATTTATAAACAACTCATTTTTTTTGTCGTTTTCTTCATCCAATCGCTTTTCGTTATGGGGCCCAAACAAGACTGCGCCGTCGTACGAATACTCCCCGACAACAATGAATATTTTATAACCACTTGTGTATTTCGAAAAAATTTCATTTATCACCCTTAACTTTAACATTTATCAATTTAACCATTTACTAAATAGTAATTATAAGAAAAATTGAATACTTTTATCGTGTGCAAGTTCTTGGGCATGTGATTGACAAAGATGGGATTTCAGTGGATCCATCAAAGGTGGAAGCTGTAATAAATTGGGAACAACCAAGGACACTATCAGAGGTGAGGAGTTTCTTGGGATTGGCAGGTTACTACAGACGATTTATTCATGACTTTTCCAAGATTGCCACTCCGTTGACAAATTTGACAAGGAATGCTGTAAAATTTGTTCGGACGGAGAAGTGCGAAGAGAGTTTTCTGGACTTGAAAAAGAAGCTTAGCATGGCACCTGTGTTGTTATTACCGAATATTACAGGAAACTTTGTGGTGTATAGTGATGCATCACATAAAGGACTAGGTTGTGTGCTTATGCAAAATGGCAAAGTCATTGCGTATGCATCTAGGCAAATGAAGGACTATGAGAAAGGACACCTGACTCATGATTTAGAGTTGGCTGCAGTGGTATTTGGTTTGAAGATACATTATCTCTATGGAGAGAAATGTGAGATATATACGAACCATAAAAGTCTGAAATATATTTTTGCACAGAAAGATCTGAACATGCGTCAGAGGCGATGGCTAGAATTGATAAAAGATTATGATTGTGAGATCTTTTATCGTCCGGGTAAAGCAAATGTGGTTTTTTAATGCCTTGAGTAGAAAAGGTCATGAGAAATTGATGTTGTTTAACGGCTCAGGAGGAACTTATCTCAACAATGGAAAGATTAGAGTTGGAAATAAAACTTCTGAAAGAATCAGATGAAAGATTGTTCCAGATGGAAGCTAGTCCAACTTTAGTGGACAAAGTGAAGAACGCTGAACTACAAGATGAAGAATGTGAAAAAATCAAAGAAAGAGTGGTTAAGGGTAGTGAAGTGAAATACAAGATCGATACTGAAGGACTACTAGGGTTCGAGGGAAGAATCAGGGTTCCAGCAGTACCGGGTATTAAAGACGAAATCTTGACCGAAGCTCATAATTCAAGATATTCAATTCATACGGGAAGTAGAAAGATGTATCAAGATTTACGATGATATTATTGGTGGCCGAATATGAAAAGAGATGTTGCAGAATATGTCGTAAAATGCTTGACATGTTAAAGAGTCTAGGCCGAGCATCAGAGACCAAGCGGATTACTTCAGCCGTTGGAAATACCGGAATAGAAGTGGGAGCACATCACAATGGATTTTGTGGTAGGCCTTCCGACTAGTCAGAAAGGTTACGATGCGATTTGGGTGATAGTGGATAGACTAACAAAATCAGCACACTTTTTGCCAATAAAGTTTAGATTCAATCTTGATCAGCTGGCAAAGTTGTACGTCAAGGAGATCGTTTCAAGACATGGAGTTCCAGTGTCAGTTGTGTCAGACAGAGATCCGCAATTCACGTCACACTTCTGGAAGAGACTACAAGAATGCATGGGAACACAATTGAGAATGAGTACGGCGTATCATCCTCAAACAGACGGCTAAAGTGAACGAACAATCCAGATGTTGGAAGATATGCTCAGAGCATGCATCATGGATTTCAAAGGAAACTGGGATGATCATTTACCATTGGCAGAATTCACCTACAACAACAGTTACCATGCAAGCATTAGTATGCCGCTTTACGAAGCATTACACGATAGGAAGTGCAGAACTCCACTATGATGGGATGAAGTTGGTGAATGTCAACTATTAGGACCAGAACTAGTACAGTAGACTGCTGAGGTTGTCAAACTCATCAGGACAAGATTGGTAGCTGCTCAAGACAGACAGAAGAAGTATGTTGATCAACACAGACAAGATCACGATTTCAACGTAGGAAATTTCGTTTTCCTAAAAGTTTCTCCTTAGAAGGTGAAAATCTATTTTGGTAAAAAAGGAAAGCTAAGCCCGAGGTTTATTGGACCCTTCGAGGTGTTGCGAAGAGTAGGTGAAGTGGCTTATGTGGTAGCTCTACCTCCAGAGTTGGAACATGTTCACAATATTTTTCATGTTTCGGTGCTACGATCATATAAACCTGATTACAAGCATGTGATCGAGTATGAACCGTTATAGTTCGATAAGGACTTGTCTTATGAGAAGATTCCTATCCAGATAGTTGACAGGAAAGAACAAGTGCTCATGAATAAAGTGATACCTTCAGTGAAGGTGATATGGAGGAACCACAATGCCGAAGAAGCTACGTGGGAACTCGAGGACAAAATGATGAAGAACTATCTTGAGTTATTTGTTTAATTGTGTCTTCGATTCTGAGGACAGAATCATTGTAAGGAGGGAAGAATGTGACGAATGAATTGTTTGAGTTATGATTCTGGAGACAGAATCCTTATAAGGAGGGAAGGATGTAACAATCCAAAATTTTAATTTTAAATTCTAATATTTATTGAAGTAAATAAATATTTTAATTGATGTGTTATTGTTGAATAAATATTTGTTAATTTTATTTTATTTAATTATTTATATAAACTATATGATAAATGAGTTATGAAAATAAATTAAAAGAGTTTTAATTTGGTTTTACCAAACAAAGCCTTAGAGCTTTTGAAATTCCTATTTTAATCTTGTTTTGGCCAAACAAGGCCTTATGGATTTTGAATTTATATATATATATATATATATATATATATATATATATATATATATATATATATATATATATATATATATATATATATAACTAAAAAATAATAAAAGAGGGGAGTTATATTTTGTCAGTTATATACGTTTACGTATATCAGTTAGTATTTTGTTCCTACGTTAAGTTAGAAAAAGAGAGAAAGAACAGAGAAGAAGAGAAAGAAGAGAAAACACAGAGAGAAAAGAGAGAAAAAAGTGAGAAGCCTTAGAGAAATTTAGAGAAAATTGGAAGTTTGGGAGCCAAGAAGGAATTAACAAAGTAGCCTTCATCATCTAAATAAGAAAGCAAAAAGGTATAATTCTTATTTTTAAGAGTTTTTGTTTTTATCAAAAGTTCTCTGTAAATTGAATTTTTGTTGATAATTGATGGAATATATAATTTATATATATTAGATTATGTATATAAATTGTTTTTATGTGCTTTAGTGTTAACTAATCCATGAAAACATGGTAATTATTAAGAAATTGAATTACAGTGAAATATATATATATATATATATATATATATATATATATATATATATATATATATATATATATATATATATGAATATGGCTTAGGTGATATTAAAATTGATATTTAATTGGTATGATAAATCGTAAATTGACTATTGATTGTGAGGATACATGAAGAAACGAAAATAAAGTAATTTAAACTAACTGTTTTGGTTAAAAGAAACGAATTCACAGTGATGAATTTCGCTATGAGTGTCAAAAGATGAAGAAATAATAGAAACAGTAAAATTAAAGGTTATACTATTGATGTTTACGGTGTTTATATAGTTAAAAACATGTTGAAAACCTTAAGTTATGTTTCTATGAAGTCTATGTAATTTATATGTGTTAAATTGGTTGTTAGAAAGTAGCTTGTAGGTTAATTTGGCTTTGTTCTGTGTTCTTCGCGAACACTATTTGCCTGAAACTGTACTTCGGCGCTGCAGCGCCGTTCCATAGTACATTTCTAGCGCTGCAACGCCATTTTAGCTTCTATTGGCGTGTACCGGTGCTGCAGCGCCGGTTATACGAGTAAACAGGAGCCCTGTAGTGCCAAGAACGCTGCAGCGCCAGCTATAGGCCTTTGTCTCGCGCGGCATAGCCAGGTCAGTGTCGCAGTGCCATTCCCAGTACAAACTGGGGCGCTGCAATGTCAATTAGCAGTATTGGTCAAAAAATTTATTTTAATTATGCAATTCTGTAATTGTTGATAAAGAGTAATGTTATGACTGTTAAAATGTAATTTTTGTCATATTGTAGTGTTATAGTACCAAGTATGAGAATATTATTATCAGTTAATGAATTATGTGATAAATTGAAGAGTTATGGTTTAACCAAATAGTTAAACCTAAGACCACAAGTCGTACGTGAAATAGATACTTAATTATGTATTGAGTACATGTAGTAACTAATTATGTCATGATGACATATGTATAGGATATTGAGAATCAAGTATACAGTTTAGCTTACACGTAAGGCAAGTTTTCAAACCCCAATCTTTATTTGAGTTGTCCTATCTTACTTACAATTGAGCAAGTCTTAATCTTACTCTTATGTATCACAACTTGATTAAATTCATGCAAGTTACTAAACCTTTGCTATTTTATTATTCAGCAAAGTTTACTTTTTGCTATCATGCTATACTTTTAAGATTTCACAAGTTACTTAATCTTTTATTAAGCTCTTGAATCTTGTTTATGTTGTATGATGCAAACCATTGAATAAAGTTCCTAAATTGTTTCCTTATAGTCAGCGAATGTAACCTTAGCTTATTATCATTGTTCAAGCAAGGTTTATTTTATTTTTCAATGCTTTCCAGTTTATTCCTAAAGCATGACTTTGATGCATGATGTTTAATCACTTATAACCCATTGATATTTCGTTCGTTGTTTATCAAATTCTTGAATAATTATTACACTTCTGATTCAACTAATCCTTAGTTAATGTTCTTAGAAATCTAAATTACCTTGAAACTTATCCAAACCAAACTTATTTTGGTGCGGACTTGTATTCTCAATACTAAGATAAACAACCCTATTATAGGAGATAATTACGCAAAGCGTTTAGATGTTTTTGTGCACAATACATGGTACGAAGGGCTGATCCCCCTAAGTATGAGAAGTCTCTACAGTCATATGACTATTTAAGTTTAAGTTGAAAGAATACTTATAACCTTGGACATAGTTCGCGGTCTTGTGACCCTCAGATACATTTCAAATTATGTTTTCAGTTCTTGGCAGTTATTATGTTATTATTATTCACTGTCGTTTCAAGTGAGCATTTGTTTTACTCACTCGTTCATATATAATCATTGCAGCTAAAGTTGAGAAGGTTGATGAACCAACCACTAGCAAAGGGAAAGGAAAATTGAACAAGTGTTGAAGACTTGTAAAATTTATTGACTTTCTTGATGTCAGACTTTATTTTAAATATTGTTATGTAATTATTTACTTTTTTGCATTTAATGAATGTTTAAGGTTAGATAACCTGGGATTTTATTGAAATTATTGATGTAACCCTTTTGTGATGAGGTTTATTGTTTAAATTTTATTATATTTGGGTAGTTAGAAATGAATGCTTAAATAGGGAACACCAAATCTTTTTAGAATGAAGTAACCAGATTTGGGGGTGTCATAGTGGTTAGTCTAAACCGCTAGATAGAATGTGTAACGACTATCATGTGGTAGGTGGGACTGTTATCTGATGTGACATGACAAGTGCTGAAAGCAAGCCTAGTAGCAAGTCTATAAGTCGACATCAGAGAACATCTGGAGTAGAGCATTAAATGAACTAACAACAACTCTCAAACGTGATAATTTTTAGAGGTCTATAAAAGGCATACGAGGATTCAAATCCATGTATGAATCACACAATACAAAGCTGAAAAACCTTTGTAAAAGTATTCAAAGCTCTACTCTATGATTCAAAATGACTTGTTCAATGTTGCTAAGTACCTGAAGAGTTCAAGCTTCATTGTAAAGCTTAGTAGTACCTCAATCAATTAACATTTAGTTATGATTCAACTTGGTCTCAGTAACCATTATACTGAAACTAAGTGACTCGAAAGAATCTAAATGATTCAAAGGTCTAAGTAAATGTGACCAAATTGCCAATGATTCAGAGGTCTGTGTGACCAAATTGCCAAGACTAAGTGACTCGAAGGAACCTTAGTGGTCTTTGTGACCCATCTTTAGTGGATATCTTATTTGTTCAATTAGATGAGTAGACTAGGAATTGTTTGTTCTATGAACAAGTTAAAAAAGATCATGTGTTATTTACATTCAGTCATATTACTGCCATATCTGTTATAACTTTTATATATCAACTAAATGGTGAACATCCATTGAACTAAATTTAGAACTGAGATTTCTTTAAATCTTTAAGGGGAATTTTCTAAACTAATATTCTATTGTGCTAAGATTAATTGAACTAATCAATTATCTAGTAACCAATATTTAAACAAGCAAAAGTTTTAAAAATCTATTCAGCCCCCACCCCTTCTAGATCTCTATTGTGCCTCCGGAAAACAAGTAGTATCGGAGTAGGTTCTTACAAACATTTTGACCTTACACTTTGAGTTGATCTTATGGCATACAATAAATCTGGTTCTAAGCTTGGTTGTGGGACTAAATCACCCTTTTTGAACAAGAAAAATTTTGCTAACTGGAAAGTTTGTTTGCAGCCGTATATGGATGCAATAGATGAAGATCTATTTGATGCAGTAATCAGTGGTCTATAAACTCTAACAAAGTTGGCTCCAACCTCTGATGATCTAAAAAAAATGACACCCAAACACAAAGGTAAATGGACTGACAATGAGAAGAGGTTTGTGTAGTTAGACAAAAAGCCTAATAACATCTTGTTCATGGCTCTAGAAGATGAACTGTTCGAGAATTTAGTGAACTGCACAATAGCCAAAGAAGTTTTGGAAGCCTTATTGATCATGTGTGAAGGACATGAAGAAGTTAGAGAGAACAAGCAGTCTCTTCTAACCCGGCAATATAAAATTTTTTCTCATACTCCCTGGGAGAACTTAACTTCTACTTATGAAAGATTCACCATTCTTCTTAACTCCCTGCGAGCTTATAAAAAGGTTTACCCAAATAAGGACCTCAACATCAAGTTCATGATAGCACTTCCTAGCAAGTGGGATGCCAAAACCACTGCTATTCGAGAAATAAAGAATATGCATGAAATGATCATACAAAAGCTTTATGGTAATCTCCTTACCTACGAGCTGGAACTTAATCAGCGAGCAAAGACTACTTTAGAGAATAAGAGAAAAGATAAAGGAGTTATGCTAAAGGTTTGAGAATCAATCATCTCTAAAGCTCCCATGAGAGAAGATTTTGATGATGAAGATATAACCTTGCGTGCAAGAAGACTAAGGAAGTTATTGTGCAAAAGTAGCATCTAAAAACCAAAGAACCAGTACAACAGAGGCAGTAGTAGCAGAGATCATGAAAATGATCTCTATTATAATTGCAAGAAGCCTAGTCATTATATAGCAGAGTGAACCAAACCTCTACGATAAGATCTGAACAAAGACAAGAAGAAGTCCTATACAAAGAAAGAATGTAAGGGCTATAAGAAGTATCATAAGAAGGAGAAATATTTTTTAGCTGGGGGATTATGAATCAATTCAGACAATGATTCAAGCTCTGAGTCGAGTGATGATGAAGCACCTCAAAAAGAAAATCCTTGTCTGATGGCTATCAAAGTAGATGATGAAGTTGCCAATAAGTCTGCTGATCATCGAGTAATTGACATCAGTGAGGTATTTGATTTTAACTCTTATGATATAAATATTGAGGATCTAAGAACTGCTTTACATGATATAAATTTAGATATGCATCAATATATGAAATGGTTTAGGTTTCTATCAAATAACCATTCACTTCTTCAAGAGGAAAAAGAGAAAGTTCTCATAGTGTTAGAAACTGCTCTACAAAGTGCTACCTCTTTTGTCAATCTTATGGTTGAGGATGCAAGTTTAAGAAAGATAATTGGGCAAAGTGCACAGAGAGAGTTAAATCTAACCTCTAAGATTGAGGATCTAGATAAGACAATTTCCATGTGGAATCGTTCTTCTATTTCTATAGACTTCCTGATAGTTAGTCAGAGATCTATCTTAGATATGTCAGGATTAGGTTTTGGGGATTCATCTTTAGTCCAAAGTGTAAAAAAGTCAGAGGAGAATAACACTAACAATGCCTCTTCTTCTCATAGAGGTATTGTATTTATGAAATCTAAAGATGATGCAGACCCTATTATTCCAAGCCAACCAATCTTTGTAGATCAGGTTCTTCTTCCAAAGGACAACAGATCAGATGTTGGTCTATGTTTTGTTAAACTAAAGAGTAAACCATAGTCTGGGACTGTACCTCGAAGGATCGTAGGGTCAGGTCAGACTCACTCTGCGAACCAACAAGGTGCTAAACTTAGAGTTGGTTTTTACTCTAATAAATTTCAAAATCGTAGAACAATATGGAAACAGTGAGAGTTTTAGCCTAGAAGAAAAGCTATCCTTCACATATGTCCCTGATAAGAAGGTATTCACACACAGTCACACATGCCTTGAAAGTAGTATGCATACAAGCCAATCATGTTTGATGATAAAGCATATACTATGTAATTATCTTCTTAATTTATTAATAAAAGATTATTTATTAAAAGCATTTAATTTATGTACATGGTGCTATTATATTTAATATGTGATAAACTCATAGTTTTGAGCAATCCTTTTAGAATCATGATGATGATGAATGATATCTAAATTCTTAGATAGCACACAAACTAAAATTATTCCCAACCGATGGATTACTAAAAAGGGGATTACTGAATCCGGATAGATTGGTACATACGTTGCTTGCTCATTGGATGAGAATGATTGATCTCATAGGTATTTGTGTGAAGACACTAAAGCAAGTATGTAGGTGCTTATTAGAGAAAAAGTTCACTGAATGTGCCTTGCAAAGGAATACCTAATGGAGTTTTGCTTGTCTGTCAATAGGAATTCCTGTAGTGATTGTAGACACTTGAAATTTTGTTTTCCTGGTACTAACCATGCATGAGAGCAAAAACTTCTTTTTACACTACAGAGACAGCCCCAGAGGACAACAGTAAACCTCAAACCACAAAGACAACCCCGTGGGATATCAAATCAAACCCCGAAAACAGCCTCGTGGGACATCAAATCAACCTCGGAGATAACCCTGAGGGACAACCAAAAGCCACCTCAATCCTAGAGACAAACCCGGGAGGATAAAAAAGGAATGTTGACAACTTAACATCAACAAACAGTTATCCAGCTACAGATAGGGTCACAAAGAGCCATCGCAGCAATCCCGAGTGCAAACTGTGTAAGACAGCTCAACGAACTACCTACAAAGACTTGAAGATGTTATTCTGGTCATGGACCAATCTTCTTTGATTCAGAAAAAGGCAAACCATTATGTAGCTCTCGGAAAAAGCTTTTCGAAATGGTATGGCTAGGATTCCCAGATTGCAAGTTATGAAGGTTTCAAGTAGCCTGCATAGCGATCGGTGTGCATGTACTTCGAGGCAGCAGGGCCCACCAGGCCTAGCCACAGGTCTATGATGGGAAAAATTTAATTAAGCCCAAAACGCAAGTATACATGGTCAACAAGTAATAAAGTGAAAGTAGAGTATCGTTCCCACGAGAAATTATTAATAAAAATTACCAAATACTAACTCTTAACCAAACTAATTTTATTTAAACAATCAATTTAAGGTTTTGAATTAAATTATTTAATTAAACTAATTCTAATTACCGCTAGTTAAAATCAGATTATTGAGATTTAAGATCTCAACTTCACTTATTACTTTACTTAAATTAATACACTTCTTATCAATTATGCTCAGTATTCTAAATTATTATTCAAGAACACATAAATAAATATGACCATCTCTCAATGCATTATACTCAAATCAACTTAAATCTACATATAATAGAATAAGTAGAACACCCTAATTAACTAATTCACTATATGTCTATGTGAATTACAATTAAAGCACAAGTTCTCTATCAAATTACATGCGATGTATAGGTATATCTCTATCATACACATAAATAATGAATTCCAACGCCATGCAGAAAACACAATCACATGTTATTATGATCAGATCTAAATCTATACTCTGTCTCTCAATTTCGCATAGATTATTACGATAATTGTTAACTAGCCAAATAAGCAATTCAACACAAACCATAATAGACAATCCCATGATTAGTTCACTGTAATTAATAAAGAGGCATACTAAAATAAGCTACGCAAAAAAGCTCCGTTGTAATCTTAAATAAAAGAATTAGTTCATAATTATTGAATTAAAATTAAGAATCCATAACTGAATAAACATTAAAAGATAAAAATAAGGGTAGAGAAGAGAATATAATCTATTGTCAGCAAATTTGATGCTCCATCTTGCTCGTGCTCTTGATTTTCAATTGTCTCCATGTTGCTTCAATCTCCAATCCAATTGCAACTAGGGTTTTATCTTACTATACTATAATCTAATCTAATGGAATGATTTTCTTAATCCTTCTGAATTCTCCTCCTTTTATATCCCCCTTTATGTGTCTTTTAGCCCTCCTTAAAGTCCTTCATCCAATCAGCAAAACAAATTCTTTTCTGACTTAACTTCTGAAATCACCTCTTTTTCTTCCCGACATCCTTGCCCCGACGGGTTTTTTGTACTGGGAATGCCCACCCCGGCGGGTGTACTTTATAACTTGGCCCTGGCAAACTTTTTACACTAGGAATTGTCACCCCCGCGGGTTTTCCAGACTAAAAATTACAGAAATGCCACTAAGCTCCATTTTTCATGTTTTGACCTTCCGAAGCCGCTTCCTACAACACAAACACAAACACAAACACAAAAACAAGTAAAATGACACGAAAAATACTTAATGTTACAAAAAATTAAGCCTTAAAGATGTCCATAGCATAGGTATAAAACCCACTCATCAGTCTACTTGCGGCTACTGCAGGTAGACTTGCGGTTGGCCGGGTCTAAAAATAACTGATCCACCAGCTCATTTGAAAAGGGTTTGAGAGAGAGAAATGGAGAGAGAAACAACTCAAATCATACATTATTCTTTGTAAATCTTTTATGTAAACACTTCTATACATATAAACCTCAACATATTAAGTTTTAACCGGTGGAAACTGAGTTTAAAGGGGTTAAAAGAACTTCGATAGCAGTTCTCATGTCGGACTATAAGATCTCTTAAGATCTGCATTCATTTCTTGCTTTATTATATATATATATATATATATAAGTGTTTTATATATATAGATATTGATTGGTTATTCCTGGATAAAGGTTTTAACCGTTCATTTTCTTTAAATAGTCGATATTTATCAATGTATTGACTAGATCTATACTAGATCTAGCCAGATCTAGCTTCTAACCAGTTCAAAAGTTGTAAAATTTAAACAGTTGAGCTAAAATGGCTAAGATCTAGATAGATATAGTTTTCTTTCTAGTTTTTCTAAATATTAAGCAACCACGTGACCCTAGATCTGTATCTTGAGAAAACGGGAAGCTTTTGACTTCATGTACAAGGAATTGATCAATAAATCACTTGTATGGCGCAGTTTAATGTAAATATCTATTTTATTGCAATAGTTTCATTGTGCAAGCTGTTAAATGATTGATGTGAGCCTACGAACCATTCGGGTAAAGGTTCAATCAATGAATCTAAAACTAGGTTCCTGTGATGGACTTGTTTAAGTTGTACAGTTAGCTTGCAACCCTTGTACATGTAAATCCAGAGCCTTAAAACGGTTATCCGGATTTAAGGCTCTAAAATAGTGAAAAATCATATATGTGGTGCTCGGGCTTACTTCGATGGTTTACATGTGTCGATGTCGGGATTTTTATTTGTCTCTTTTCTGTTCTTGTCTTTTGGTGTTCTCATGTTAGGTGAGATTTGTTTGAAAAAAACAAGTTGTGAAATGGTCCAGCATGTATATGTCGACGATTGGGACTTGTAAGAGTCGCCAGTTGGTATTTTTAAATGGCTGCACCAACTCAACCGAGAAAAGATTTGCACATTGACCTAGTGATGTGATACTATTTAACTTGTCTGTGAAATCGAGATTAGTAAGGGTCCGGGGCTTTATTATACAGAGGAAAGGTGTTAGGCACCCCCCCCCCGACATCCGTGGTAACACGGTGACCGCCAATTTTCAATTAAAACCATTATCTGAATGTGTGTGTGTGTGTATGTGTAGATCAATGTGCAATTATTTAGAAGTAGTGTTATGCCTCGTTTGCACCTGTATATAAAGGGTTTGAATTTTGTATAAAAGTTTAGTTTTAACAAGATATAGCAGTGATGTTTTGTAAAAGAGATTTTTTCAAACCCTTGTGCTCAATAGTAATTGAGACCTTTGATACTTCCATTTTATTATGTGCTTGGCTTGATTGCTTTTATTTTCGAGATGCGAAGCATCTTCGAGAAAATAAGATAAAAAAGTAGTGCCAAATTCCTTGTGGGCATGAGAGCCGTCTAAGGAAATTCAAACACCGTGAATAATTTACAAGCCATGTACAGTTGAAAATGTCCATAACGGGAACCGAATCTAGATTCAGGAGACTGAATCTATGATCACATGATTCCTAGGCTCACATGATGTAGCAGTTTGTATGAAAGCTGTAAACAATTATATATATATATATATATATATATATATATATATATATATATATATATATATATGGACAATCAACTGCCACGGAGTAAACTCCAGGCAGGACAAAATGTAAATATAAATATAAAAGTGATCAACCGCCACGAAGTAAACTCCAAGCGGGACGAAATGTAAATATATATATATATGTATTAAAACAGTAAATGTGCTTGGCTTGATTGCTTTTATTTTCGAGATGCGAAGCATCTTCGAGAAAATAAGATAAAAAAGTAGTGCCAAATTCCTTGTGGGCATGAGAGCCGTCTAAGGAAATTCAAACACCGTGAATAATTTACAAGCCATGTACAGTTGAAAATGTCCATCACGGGAACCGAATCTAGATTCAGGAGACTGAATCTATGATCACATGATTCCTAGGCTCACATGATGTAGCAGTTTGTATGAAAGCTGTAAACAATTTTATATATATATATATATATATATATATATATATATATATATATATATATATATGGACAATCAACTGCCACGAAGTAAACTCCAGGCAGGACAAAATGTAAATATAAATATAAAAGTGATCAACCGCCACGAAGTAAACTCCAAGCGGGACGAAATGTAAATATATATATATGTATAAAAACAGTAAATGGCCACAAAGTTATCTCCAGGTCTGATAGAAATGTAAAGCAATAAACTTCAACTTCAACAGATTCAAAAGAGTACTCCGAAGAGTGATCTTGCTTTGTGGCTACTTGAATAGAAGGAGGAAAGAAAAAAGAAGCCTTGATTTCAATTCAAACTCGAGCAAAGTTCATGAACTCATTCTTAGTTATCATCTCATCCGTGAAAAGAGGTTTACCAATAGCACTAGCAATGTAACTAATACCTTCATCAGACCAATAGGAAAGAGGAATATTGCTAAGTTTTACCCAAATTGGAACTGAAATAAACTCGGTTTTTGAAAACACAACCCCCTCTTTACATTTCTGTAGGACCATGACTTTAGAAGTGAAGTGCCATGGACCTGACGCCAAAACATTGTCACAGTCTGAAACTGAATTAAATTTGAAAATGTAGTAGCCTTTGCTGTGTAGGAAAACATGAGAAAGCCCAAGATGACTCCAAAGTTTCCTAGCTATGGGCTCAACTACTTTATAGGGAAGAGATGAATGAAGGAAATACCCCACTAGACTAGCTGCCCAGATCTGGTTGCCTCTTTAGAGCATGTCATCAGGAGGTATGACAAACAATTTCCCATCATCAGAAGTAGGAGGGTGGTACATAAGTTGCCTAGTAGCCCTAACAGTGGTTTTACCTACCACATCACACCAAGTTTTGGTGGCTACTTTCTCACATTGGGTAGGTATTTCCCCTTCCTCGAGGGAAGAAGCAAGAGCTTTTGAAATTGAAGGCAAAGCTGACACTAAGAGACCAAAATTGACAGGACATGAGGATGTGGGAGACCGTGCCTGTTCCACCAGCCTTGAACTTCCACCAGCCTTAGATGCCGGAGGATTCTATGGTGCAACACCACCCAGCCTAGCAACTTCACCAACACACTTGACCTGTTGAAGAGTAGCGCCCAGAGAAGAATCGGAAGGTCCCTTGGAGGTAATATGGTTAGTATTAATCTCAAAGATCATGTGTGCTTTCTGGAAGTTAACTGTAACGCCCCCTTCCCGAAAAGGAAAGGGAGGTCACGTGCAAAGCACAACAAACCTCAAATTAAGTAAAGAGAGCACTAAAGACTTCAAATATGAATAATGATAACCATCAATAAGGCATTAAATACGATTCTCAACATAGAGTCAAAATAACTAAAACCAAAAATTAAAACAACCTAGATGGTCAAAGGCAACTCTCTCATCACACTAGCCCTGAATCAACCCTGCAAACCTGCCGGAAGAAAAACACAGCATGAGCCAATTGCCCAGTACGGATATAGATATACAAAGGATATATAACTGAAATACAAAATTCAACTGAAGCAATATACTCAACAAAGCTTCAAGCTTAAAGACTGACAAAAAAAATCTCCAAAGATCTGAATAAAATATATTTGAATCAACAGAATTGACAAAACCAATAGATGAATAAAGAAATAACGAACTAAAGTAACTAACTCAATGAATTGAGCTGAACAGAAACAAATAAAACTATTACAATGAATAATAGGCTGAATCAAATGGTTGGATGTTATTTCATACCGAGTAAGCTCAGAAATATACATTGCCATACAGGCAAGTCAAATGATGCCACACAGGCAAGTCAAAATAATGCCACACAGGCAAGTCAAAATGATGCCACACAGGCAAGTCAAAATAATGCCACACAGGCAAGTCAAAATAATGCCACACAGGCAAGTCAAATGATGCCACACAGGCAACCAAAATAATGCCACACAGGCAAATCACACATTGGACCGCGAATCCAAATGTATGCAAATCGGATAAGTGTGTTTGGCACAACATCACAAATCCGCATAACAGAAAACTAGGGTTAACCCATACGCCTCCCACAATATAACACCAAATGGCCCACTTACTCCGGAGCCCAAAATGGAGACGCCGTGGACTAATCACACTGCCACGGAAAGTGTCATGCCTCTCGTTCCAAGACGACATGCCTGTGGTACCCCCACAGGTGGTTATAGCTCAGGTATACCCTACGGTATATTCTAACAAAAATACTATGTCACAACACATGCGACATAATATCAACAAAAGGGTTCTATATGTACATGTTGAACCAAATCAAATTATAGTCACAAGGTCTCAAAAAGACGGTAGCAACATGTACCGCGCTCTACAATTATCAAAAATAAATACTAAACGTGATATCCTAAATCAAAGAGTACAAATACGAGTCCAATATGTCAACTCCAAAATGAAACAAATATATGAATTTCACAAGAAACAATTATGTGAAATAATAACAGAATTTGAAACGAGGAATAAAATGAACAAATCAAATTTAACAAAAGTATCGCTGAAAGAGTACGGAATCCGTACCTGATATAGTACCAAAATAATTCACCGAAGCCAAATATCATCCGTTAGACTCCCTCAATCCGATCTAATTATCAAAATAAATATAATATAACTAATTAAATTATGAACTTATACGGTTTATATTTTCATAAATTCAATTATTTTAATATATTATATTCAGTTGTAAGCAAAAGATACTTTTTAATTGTAATGACAATATTATAATTTTTATTTGTTCATTTATTTATATTATATATGTATATTTCGTACCACTCAGAATTATGTCCAAAAGCATACAAGCATATTAACTATACATGTACATATGTAAATTAAACAAACGTGATGCGGCCTGATTCATTAGACTTAATTATGTCATGTTTTACTCATAAATTTAATAACTTATTTGAAGTTTAATTTACACTAAATTATTATTATTATTATTGCTCTGAACATTCCAATTCGTATAACCCTCATGTTGTAATCTTCCACCTGATGCAATAAGTGTGGAGAATAGATGAATTGGTCATACATTATTTTATTCTTACTATTAAACTTAGAAAAAAAAAAGTTCTTTTAATTAATCAATCCATTTGTTTTCTATACAACATGCATCTATTAAGCTGCTGTGATATTACTGACAATATTTTTATTATTACTATTATTATTGAATGTATACCAAGACAACTTACCTGATAACAAGCTGCAAAAATTGACTTCGTAGCAAACTAATTGGATTCCGTAGCAACCTTCCACTTGGTTTGTTTGTTTCTTTTAGCAGTCGCCCCTCTTTTCTCTCCATCAATTCGTAACAAAATATATGTGAGGAAGATTAGGTTTAGTTATTAATTTATTAATTTATTAAATATTAACTCTCCTAATTTAAATAGGATTTATTATTACCCACAAATATAAATTAAACCCAATAAATTTTAAAGCCCAAATTGTACTAAATTAATTTACCCATCACTTATTAATATTTAGTAGCCCACATAATTTAAATAACTAGTTTGGCACAAATAAATGACAAAGTACAATTAATATAATTTAAAACAAACATAATTGTTCTTATTCAATATTTATTTTTATTTTTATTTTTATTTTTTTTTTACCGGGTATTACATTAAACCTCTTACCATCCGACAAGAATTCCTGAACATCATTGGAAGTAACCCCATTAGCAGTTAGAAAAGACATTAAATGCAAGTTTTTCTTCCTTTCAAACACTGCTTCCTCCCTGTCTTTTTAAGAGAAATGCTGGGCAGCCGAGAAAATATCCCTAGCATTGGCTCCCAACACACGACCGATATCCAGTTCAGATTGCAAAGCATTAGATGTAGAGTCATCTGAGCTTATGATGGTACCCGTAATACCCAGAAAAGGATCTGACTCCCACATCTTCTCGACACCAACCAGAGTAGGTAGAGAGGCCGGAGAGCTCGGTCGAGAAACTCCAAACTCTGCAAAGAGGTCATTTGAAGGACTACTAACTGAGTTCCCTGCTGAGAGATGATTATGACTAACCATAATGGAAACAGAGGTAAAGAAGAGAAAGAGAGGGGAAATAAGAGGAGACCAAAGCAAGAAAGAGAGAAACAAGGACGGAGAGGTAGGACGGAAGGAAGGAAGAGATCAGACAAAAATCGGTGAGTAAGGAAGAAGAACTAAACCAGAGACTGAAAATTTAGAGAGAATGCAGAGAACAAAAACTAGAGAGTGGAAGATCATCGGAAGGTTCTGGATAACCCTCTTTTTGCCAGACTAAAGGCGATCATGAATATTTACTTTCAACATCAAATTTAAATATTCAATCTCCTAACATAGTTTCTATTATATGAAAAGTTCTCTATAAAAGTTATATGGGTAGTAATTATGATTATATATTTGGTATATATAATAATTTGTAGATAAATTGTTTTCATATGTTTAGTATATGATTTAGAGTAGTTTAATGCAAATATGATATATATGAATAAAGTTATTTAACAGTGAAATTTATATGAATATGACTTATTTTGAAGGCAAAATTGATGTTTAATTCATGGTATAATGTATAAATTGGCTATTGATTGTTAAAATACATGAAGAAACGAAAATAAAGTAATTGAAACTAACTTTTTTGGTTGTAAAACGAATTCACAGTGAGGAATTTCGCTATGAATGTCAAAAGGAGAATAAATAATAGAAATAGTGAAATTAAAGGTTGTAATTTTGATGTTTATGCGGTTAGAAACGTGTTACAAACATTAGTTTATGTTTCTGTAAACATATTACAACTTGGGTAAGTTTGTATGGTTGTTAGAAAGGGGTTTTAGGCCTAATTTAGCTTTCTGCATTGTTCATTTCCGAACTGTAGAACGTACCCCCGCCCCCCAGAGGACTATTATAGTGCAAAAACCCCACCCCGACGTGGGTGTAGTCTGACTTACAAATGTTGAAAAAATCTGACCGTACATATTTTACTAAAATCGGCATAACACCTACAACTTGCATTCTTTAAGATTTTTGATTTGAGGTCGGGAATAGGGGTGAAAATGGCCATCTTTGGGACTATTGTGTTTTTGGGGACAATCGGAGGGCGTCGGGCATGCACGTATGCAAGTGTAGTGCTTCTGATGATAAAAGATGTTGTTCTAAGTTATAAAACATGAATGTTAGTAAATATAATGATACTTAACATAAATAAATGATGTATTAGATAAGTTGTATAAGTATACTAAGCACACACAAGATAGACAAATCGGGCGTCTGACGAATGAACGTCAAAACGCTGTGTCAAGTGTTAATGAACTTAAAAAGTGTTTCAATTCAAATGAAATGAATATTATAAGATATGAAATGGGGTTAATATAAAATCAATAAGGATTCCTAGAAAGACTTAAACACTTAAATGAATTTTGAGTATTATTAAAAAGAAATATAGTGAGATATAAGGCGAAAGTTAACACAATCAAATTGAACATTGTGTATTGATAATAGGAAATGTTATATTTACATTACAACTACTATGCATTGCTATGTGACTAAGAGTTAATATGAATGATTATATAATTGTGTAGGGCACGTGAAGTGCATATAGCTGTAAGTATTAAACTATTATTGGTAAACAATGATCAAGGCAAGTCTTTCAGTTCCTATTTGCTATGTGACCTTTATGATGAACTATTTTAAATCTTTGTTGATGTGTTATGTGTATATTGAAAGTATGAAACATTAAAGTCAATTTATGACTACGTTGATTGAGTAATAAATATTGATTGAGTAAGGAATTCAATCTTTATACTTGTTATATGAACTGCAGCATGTATGTTATGTTAGTCCAATTTTTATGAGATGTATGTTGAGCATGTTATTATTTGCTATGTGATGCATGAAAATTGTTAGATTTTACTGGGCTGTCAAGCTTAACCTTGCAAATAACCACTTTTACAGGTTAAAGATTCAAGGTAAAGTTATGCGCTACTTGAAAGACATAAATCAGATGTGATACTTGAAGATTTATACATTTTGGCTGAATTATTATTATTTGAACCATATTTAAGGTTCCGAATAATGTATGATGTTTAATAAATGTCGAGTTATAAAGTTTAAGTTTTGTTTGTTGTATGAAAGGGTATTGAACCTGGATGTAAGTTTTTTTATTAACTCTGATAAGGTTAATAAGCTAAGTATGGTTCAAAGGTAGGTAAAGATAAAGGTTTTGAGAAATGTATTTGATAAATCACAATAATTATGTAATAATAATAAACTGTATTGTTTGAGTTATCTGATATGTAAAGGTTATCAGATTGAAATGTAAGATTTTATATAATAACTTGATGAAGCGAATGATCATAAAATAAAATTGATTCAAAGATTTGTAATTGATAATGGTTTTGATTCAGGGAATTAAAGTAAGAAGACATAAAAGTTTTAATTATTCCGCATTTTATTAAGTTTAACATCGAATAAGGATATAAAATCAGAAATTAGACATATTATTAACGACCGAAGTCTATAGTTAAATTGTATAAATTTTGGGGTCGTTACACTTGACCCTTAACCACATACTGCACACACATAATCACTATACACTTATACACTTAACCATATACCTTGCTATCGGATAATCACTTACAACTTATACCATACAAATCCTTCACAAAAATTTTAAATCCATACATATTTCCAGTCTAGGTTTTATTATTCAATCTTTATTCAATCATTTAAGATTTTATTATTCCTATAAATTATCGTGTTGTCACATTCAACCATTCTTCTAAGAATTTTGTCCCCGAAATTACAGCCTACTACACCTTTCATTCACCAAAACTAGGTTTTTAATATAACATTTTTTCAATCATCACACACTACCCAAAACATCACTCCAAAGAGTTAAAAATTTCAAATCATGTTGAGGAGTCATATAGACCATAAACTTTCATTTTCAATTTTCGAAAAGGTTTGTACAGAAATTCATCCGTAAGCCATCATGACTTACGGACACGGAGGGTGATCAGCCCGTTATGCCATGTACTGATCAGGTACTATATGTTAAAACGATTTTTTTACGTTCATCATAACCGCCTTGGGCGCACAAAAGTTTCCCAATTTTGGGATGTTCACCTCAGGCTTATCATAGGATTCCGCACCAAAATAATTTGGCTAAGGATAATTTCAAAGAATACTTTGAATTTTCATAAACATTTATCTAGCTGAATCAAATAGCTTAGACTCATACCAATAATTCAATTTCAATTAAAACATGAATGTCCAGATTTAATTGGTAATAAAATACCTTTGAAATTCTAAAACTAATTTTATGATGGTATGATATCGTACTGTATTTATATCCCGTTTGAGGATTCCGTCATTGTGTGACTTCGTCATAATACATCATTCCATAGTGGGCTGACGATCTTTCGATCACATCCAACGCTAAGAAATTCTGCATTTACAACTCCATCAATTTTTATCATCTTTGCACCAGGTTACATGATGCATTAATGATATAAAATACATTTTGATATTTTCAAATCATTTCCGTCTAGCCGAAACAAGTAGCATAGACTATTCTTTAAACAGTTCAAAAATCATTGCAAATCAATTTTAGTGTTATCATACCTCAACAGGTAACGATGTGTCAGTGTCCCGAAGTCCACACATACACAATTGTCACCATGTGTTGAGAATAAAAATTCATTTTTAAAAGGCACAGAGTGTGTATTTAGCTTGATGTCGGAAATTTTGAAGTCTAGCATAGTTAAAAGATTTGGAATACCTATGCTTCCACCATCAACTTCACTTTCTATAATGATCCATTGTTAATAAGTCTATCTATTCCTATCATCCTCAATACTCCATTCATAACTTTCCTATGCTTTAATTCATCAAAATTACCACACTTTATGAGTTCAAGAACTTTCCACAATAATATGAGTTTAGGAACTTATCCTAGCAATACGTAGTTCAAGAACTAATTAAGAACTGTCCATATGCTTAGGGGTTCAAAACCATACAATTATGAGTTACAAACTTACCATAAGTATGAGTTTTAAGAACTTGCACCTAATCTTATATTCTCCACCTATCTATTATGTACACGAGAAAAGAATCACCTTCGCAACATGTATATAGCAAATAATGCGACACAAATATTTCAATGATTATCAGTGTAAGAAGCTAAGTGGTTGTTACACCAAGTATAATTCCCCGCCCATACAAAGAATCATACAACTTAGCTGCTGACATGAGTCCTCAATTGAAATCCCACATAATCCTAGCTTTCCCTTACTCTATACGAATTTTGTTTAATTTGTATCTTATCATCCACAACTCTTTTCTGAGTTTAAATAGTACTAATTAATAGTACAACTTACGTAAAACATATTTGCTATAAATTTTTCAATCATTTGATTGATCCTCATCCTGCTACAACCTTATCAGATCACGTGGTGATCTCATATTATAATCGTATTATATTACGATTCTTTTCTATGTTATGATCATTTTGTTTTACGATCTTCTTTCCCTTTATACTTTTAGTCTTTTAGACTCTATCTATTCATTACTACTGTTCATATTAATAATCAGAGTTAGGTAACTCTGGATCTTTTATAACTTGTCAAGATTCATCTTTGAATCTTATAGACTTACTAACTATATTTGAGTTAGTCCTTATCTTAATCCCTACGATTATAGCCTAAGGTAACCTTACCTAAGGTTTATAACCTACAACTCTGATACCAATTGTGACGCTCATGGTACTTCCAACTCATAGCACCTCACAGTGATACCTATCAATTTGCTACCGACTGGCTCGGTGTCCCCTACGAAAAGTCTGGTTTCGGTGCCATCCCGTATAGGGACGTCACCAGCAAAAGGCTCGGGGCTCTTCGCAACATTTGTGCTTATAGCTTTGATACCAACTGTGACGTCCCCAAATCCGGGTACTAATCACCATGAACCTGGTACATCATTTCTATAACTATCGCGAAAGATATAAACATAAATTATTTATATAATAACCTTTACATCATAATCCCCAAGGTCGATAACCTTAACTTGTTACCTAAATTCAAAATCCTATTTGACAAACAATGTCATTTATCTACAATACTATTACAATTTTAACCTGCACAATAATTCAATGCTGGAATTGGCCTTTGCTTGTATCCGAAGTTTCTTCATAATCTGAAATGTTAATTATGATATAGCAAGGGTAAGCAACAAGTTTGTCGAGCAAGTTTAAGTTCAAAAGAAAGATATATCATGATTGAATGAATGAATAATAAGCTGACAAACTTTCAATAATATGAATAATTGCGAAAGAACATGAATCAATTTTCATAACTGAATGACCGAGTCAATAATAATGAATGGCCAACAATGAACATGAACAATATAACTGGACCAAATGGTAATGAAGGTGATAAACCTTTCATACCTGATGAACATATGCAACATGCACAATGTGCTAATCAATAATCAAAGATGTGGTATAATTAACAATGATTAACCACTAACATACTTTACAATAACAACTCGAGTTCGAGTTAGGAAACTTGCACAATAAAATTATAATAACTTGCTTAATTAAAAGTATAGTTCGAGAACTTGCCTGCACCGTAGATTACTGCTACGCAAAGCTAATTTAGCTTTAGTTGAAGGTCTACTATTGATAATATCGATCTCTCAATTAGAATAATATCATCACATATACTGCTGTTAATTACAGTAATAAAATATCGTAAACACATAAGCACATATCCCTAACAGTCGTTAAAACCCATAAAACTCGGTATCAAGTCAAACTATTTTAGTCTGATTTGAGTTTAGTACTATTTCGACATCCCGATTGCCTAATCGAATAATTATCGAGTCTATTTTCAATATGACTCTACTTAGCTGGTTCAATATCTTTTTAGTTAATTTATTTATTAGTCATAATATTTTTCGAAAGCTCATAATAATTTTCAAATACTTATTATCATTTATAATGATTTTTCAATCATTAATATCATTTTTATATGATTTAAATACCACATAATTTCATTATCATTAATATTTAATTAATTTCAAATATTAATGAAATATATGTCCCATTATTAAAAGTTATTTATAATAACTCCAAGTATTTTTAATACCTTAATTTCACCTTTAAATATTTTTATAACATTTAAAATCATTTTTAAATATATGCCATTAATATTAAAATATTAATGTATTTCATGAAAAAATATTAAAAGATATATTTTATAACTTAAAACATTTTTAAAACCTTTAAATCATTTTTAAATAATTTTTAAAACATTAAAAATATTTTTTTATAATTTATTTAATACAATTATTAAATAAATTAATTATCATTAATATTAATTATTAATGAAATTCATACCAAAATATTAAAAGTCATTCAAAATAACTTAAAATATTTTCTAACACTTTAATATATTTTCAAATGATTTTTAAATTATTAAAATTATTTTTAAGTAATTTATTTAATATAATTATTAAATAAATTAAATATCATTAATATTTAAATAAATTAAAATATTAATGAAATATATCTCAAATTATTAAAAGTCAATTTTTATACCTTAAAATAATTTTTACAAGCTAATTATGAATTTTTCATAATTATTTTCCATTTTATTCTAATTATTTTAATTAAATAATTCATTTTTAATAAAACTGTCGCTAAAGGGGCCTATCGCGACAAAACTGTCACTATAGGTGTTCTTGAGCCTTCAAGAACATTTATGTTCAGTGTCTTGGTGCCTAGTTTGACCACTTCTAATTCTATGTTCATGATGTTTTCTAGGCATGAAAGTGTACTAGCTATGTAGTATTGATGTAATACTGTAACGCCCCAAAATATGGTCTATCTTCACACCCGAATTCCGTGCGTCACGAGTACATCTTCTTCCAAACACACATCATTATATATTCAATATAACATCATACATTCTCAAATCCTAGTTTATATTACCTTATAACCTTGTTCATTACAAATAATGATAAATACATTATTCATTCCATCTTACAAGAGTGACTTTTATCCTCCACTAGGGATACATAACAGTTCATTAAACTAATCTATAGTTCCATTAAACTATTCTACATTACAAATCTTCGCTTGATCTTCACGTTCATTCACATACTGAATGACACTTCTTCTGGATACCGATCAGCTTGATCTTTACGGGATCCTTAAGTTCTTTCTAACCTCGTTCGTTGAAAATATTTTTAATTTAAAGCAAGTGTGAACATTCAATTGGCCAGCAAGTCATAGCAGTTGAATAAACAACTTCAAGAATTTAAACATTCCTTTAAGACTTCAATAACCAAACAAAGGTTATGAAGCAGCCCGAATAATAGGAATAATCTCGATTCCTATCATTTTAAAACATTAGTCACATTCCCTTTCAAATACTTTCATTCTTCTACCTTTTTTCATGCACATTCTGTCTAGCTAGAATCATTAGCACAAACTTAACAATAATGATTCATGTATAAACACAGAACATACTCATATTGAACAGTTCAACCATAGAACATTCATCTTATAGAAACACCGAAGTGTTCAAATTGTGGCACAAGGCCTCATACGTTCTACCACCTTGTACAAATATCGCACATTTGCACATAAACAAGACTTCTCAAATTCAACATCTGAGAAGTTTAAGAACTAGCATCCATGTAAAATATGAATGAAGTTAGGAAACGCACAGCTACAACTTATAGTTTTCGCTGAACTGCTCATTCCAAACCCTATATAACACATAAAGAAATAAAACATACACCAATTAGTCATATCCTTGACTTACGCATTGGTTAAACTTAACTTTACTTCTTAAGGTTCGCGTTCTTGTAATCTAAGTTTACGTAACCTACCTTTTTTACCGGGTTACGGCTTCATGACATACGGAGATGTCTTACTCATACGATCATTATCTTTACTCAATTTCCTTACCGCTCATACGTTTAATCATTATTCTTCATTACTTTACGGTCAAACCATACTCAAGGTGTAGGTTCTGCCCGTTTAATATTCGTGTACACTAAACCCTCACGTTGGTTAAAGTGTTTAACGCTTACTTTTCTTCTATCCTTCTTTATCTGGCTTACATTCGGACTTTCCTTAATCTTATTACCGTTTATTACGGCTTTCATTCGTTATCCATTACGTGAACCCCACGTTCATTATTCTTTTTTAATGTCGAAGCCACATGGTTCGTTGTATGCTAAGACCGATCCCTTATTGCCACTGCGTTTCGTTTACGTTCATTGTCTTTTAATCTCATTCAACCTTTATCAAAGGTTTAAATCACTTGTTAAGTGTTACGTTACGTGAATTACATGTTCTTTATCTTTTTCGTACGCTTTCCCCAGGAGTTCGAGCAGTTAAAAGCTCCTCACTGACCATTTCCCTGCACTGGCGCTACGGTGCCGGTTCTCTTCTTTTTTCCTCGCGCTGCGACGCGAGCCTATGTCACCTTATACCCTGGTCTGGCGCTGCGGTGCCAAACCCTTCACTAACTCTCGCGATGTGGTGCCAATTAACAGCGTATGATGCCCGGGTTGGTGCTGCGGTGCCGTCACCCATGGCATAGCTGGCGCTGCGGCGCCAAGCATGAATTCTAGAAATTTTTCTAAGTCTTGAATCAAGTTTGAGACGCCTACTTTGAAATCTCAAAACTTCTTCGTTATAACTCGGAACGAGATCGTTCCAAAGCCATTCTCTTCCTTATCTTACGTACTTCAACTTCCCTTGGATAGAACTTTATTCTAAATCTGTTAACATGCCATTCAATTGGTTTAATCTACATCCTTTCTTCATTTTACATTATTAACGTTCTTCGTCCGTTCGTCCGTAATTCAGTCATCCGAACTCGGAACTCTATCGTTCTTGAGTCCACGACTCACGTTTTCTACGTTCTCTTATATTCTTACGAAACCCTACCGATTCGAGTTTACTTACATACTTTCTACTTCTCGTTCGTCAATCACAAAATTTTCACCATAACTTCGTTATAGCTAAGTTCAATCCGTTCTTCATAAACGTTTCTACCGTTCCTAACCAAGCAATAAGCAACTAACTTATACGCGATGGTTTTAAACTTGGACATCAACAACAATTATACTACGATAGTTTTTAAATTTGTCCATCAACAACGTTCTTCGTGTTCTTCGCGTGTTCTTCGTGTTCTTCGCGTGTTCTTCGCGTTCTTCGCTCGTTCTTCATTTTTAATCGTTATTTTGATTACGATTTCACTTTCCTTGGAATTTGGTGCTATAGAACACCATTCCTTACTAATATCACCGAATCATTCATATGATACATTCTGATCGTTCAAATTCATTACAAAACTCATACCTCCTTAAGAAAGCTTTTTAAGAAACTTATAAACTAAACTTCTAATTCTTATTTCTTTATTTCCTCATGATTTCAACCATATGAAAATCATTATTAACTTCTTTTAATTCTATTCTCATTAAGCTATATGATTTCCATATAAAACCTAAAGAATATTAGATTAAAGGTAAGTTTTAATACTTTTCTTCTTGGATTTTATTCCATTTTCTTCTTCCTCTTGCTTACTCTTGCGATTTGCTAACTTTTACGTTTGTTCTCTTTCTCATATCCGAGCATCCAAGCTCTCTTTCCCTCTTTCTCTCTCAATTTCATGTGTTAGTTGAAAAAACTAACAAATGAAATGAATTAGCTTAGCTTATATAAAATTTCAAAGCTTAGGGGCGTTTTGGTCATTTGGCAAACCTCCTTACTATTCACACCTCCTTACTACTCACAAAGCTTCCCTTGGAAGCTTCGTGCTTCCGTCTTGCAGAATTCGTCCGATAGTTTTAAAAATTGATATTCTCGGAATTCAAATATTTTTGAATATTTCGCCTTTCCTCTACAGTTTAACATTTATGCATTCTTTGGAACTCTGAAAAACTGAAAAATACTTTTTGAGGTTAAACGTTTTCCTTCACGTTTTTTCCTAACGTAGCTAAACGTATGAAAAGTACATAACAATACTTTTCGTTGTTTTTATTTCGTCCGATTTCTGTGCATTTTTTGAGAAAAACTTTTATCGACTTACTTTACTTTTCACGATATATTATCGTCAAATCTTTCGACAGAATGTCATTCCGACATGCCGAACTCTCGAAAAGGCTTAGGTTATTCAAACCCTAACCCTTAGGGTTTCGTTGGATGAATAGTGTCTATTTCGTCTTTTTTCCCGAAAATATTTTTGTTCTCGAAATTTTTTTATTTTCGTCTTGAAAATTCTTACTCATTCAGTCTAGCTCGTAGCCAGAATACTCCCGACTTATAATCATCCTAGGTTCTAGAACGATTAATAAACACATAGCATAAAATAGTATTAATAAAAAATTATTTTATTAATAACTAATTCTTTAAACTTAAATTCTGGATAATCCGGTTTTTCGGGTTGTTACTGTGACGCCCCAAAATTTCAGGTACTTAAAACTCGAACTCAGTGCTTCACGATACCATTTCTATGAGCGGAATAATACTAATAATAATAACAATAATATAAATATCAAACTTAATTTACATATATCAGAGTCTAATCCTAGGTACGCGACCTTTAAACATTCATTACATGATAATAATAGATATCATTGTCTTAATAAAGTTATTACATAAGATAGCATAGAACTTATTCTACCAGCTTTCCTTTTCCCTTGTTCTTGC
Organism: Panax notoginseng; assembly: GCA_016801055.1. NCBI lineage: Eukaryota > Viridiplantae > Streptophyta > Magnoliopsida > Apiales > Araliaceae > Panax > Panax notoginseng. Next base: position 142,498,776 of record CM029018.1, read on the forward strand.
TTGAACCGTCAGGTTGATCACGCTTAGCTGGAAACATTTAAAATTTAAAGCAAGAATGAGCATTTGATTGCCCAACAAGTAATAGCAATAATAAATATTAGCTGAAAGGATTAAATATTTTCTTTGAACTACACTTCTACAACGAATCAACAGTAATGAAGTAAGTTAAACCAATAATAACAACATATATATTGTATATTAAATTTTGAAACTATATATTGACTATAAATGGAGATCAGTCGACAGACTATGAACATTATTTTCTATTTTTGAAAGGTTAAACAGAACTTCATCTGTAAACCGTCATAACTTATAGGCACGAGGGTGATCAGCCCAATATGCCCGGTATTGATCAATACTACATGTTCGAATGATGTTTTCGTCTAGCATATCCGCCTTAGGCGTATACAATTTTCCCATGTTCGGGTTGTTCATAAGTAGTCGGGAATCCGAACCAAAACAATTCGATTGGATACAATAAAGTTCTATCTTGTTCAACAATATTTTTAAATCTGTGTTTAGCTGAATCAAATAGCTCTGACGGCTTTTAAGTCAATGTATACATACCAAAAACCAACTAGTATGTATCAACATGTGATAAAATATAATGATTATCCAAGTGAGGACACTTGTATAACCATATTTAGAAATCAACGAACAAAATAAATATCAGGATTGTACAATAATATTGCATTGATAAACAATAAACGAATAATTTAAGAAATTAAATTATATGAATTCAAATAATTGGATACATAATCGATAATAATAGAGTTAATAATATGGCATAATGATAATATAATTCTGAAACTTTTTTACTCAAGTCCATTGCATAAAGTAAATGCAAAGGGTAGGATACTTGCCTGATTTGCTGCTTACAGTTACGCAACTTAATTTTATCTTTTATATCGAGACATATCATTGATAAGATTATTCTATCGATTAGAAATACATATCATAACATATAATACTGCTATCTGCAGTCAGCACATAACCTAATTGCATTATCACATAGGTTTAGCAGTTATTGGATCACAAACAATCATCTAACTAGTTAAATTATCTAAGTCCAGATCAATTTTTGAAATATTTTGGTGTACCGTCGGCTTAATCGGGTAATTATCGAGTCTAAAACTTTATTATGTAGTTTAATATTCGATTAGATAATTTAAATAACAGTCGTATTATTTTTCCATGGATTATAATAATTTTTAATTAATTATTATAATTTATCATGATTTTTCAAACACTAGAATCATTTTTAAATGATTTAAATATTAAGCAATGATATTATCATTAATATTTAATTAATGTTAAATTATTAATGAAATCATTGCCAAAATATTAAAATTATTTATAATAACTCAAAATATTTTTAAAACATTTGTATTGCCCTTAAATGATTTTTAAAATATTTAAAATCATTTTTAAATAATTTCCATTAATATTTAAATATTAATGTACTATTTATCAAAATATTAAAAGTCATTTATTATAACTTAAAAATATTTTAAAAGCATTTATATCCTTTTTAAATGATTTTTAAATTAATAAAATTATTTTTAAACTATTTATTTAATATTATTATTAAATAACTCTAATATCATTTAATATTAAATTATTAATAAAATTTACCTTTAAATATTAAAAGTTATATTTTATAACTTAAAATATTTTTAAACTTATTTACATTTAAAATGATTTTTATAATATTAAAATCATTTTAAAATAATTTATTTAATATAATTATTAAATAAATCTAGTACCATTAATATTAAATAATTAATGAAATTTATCTTAAAATATTAAAAGTTATGTTTTATAACTTAAAAATATTTTTAAATACTTTATTATCATTTAAAATAATTTTTAATATAATAAAATCATTTTTAATTAATTTATTTAATGCATTTATGAAATAAATTAAATATCAATAATATTTAAATAAATACTAATATTTGTCAAAAATATGTTAAATTATTAAAAGTTAATTTTTATAACTTAAAATTATTTTTGTAATTTTCACAAATTAATTTCTATTTTTAAATGATTTTTAGAAAATAAATTAAATAAAATTAAAAAGTCTGTCGCTATAGCCTTTAGTTACAGAAACCGTCGCCTAAAGTGTTCTTGAGAAACCCAGATCTTCAAAGTCAGTAACCAAGGGTACTACTTTGACCAAGTGTAATGATCAGATAATGATGTTTCTAGGCAACCTATTAATCAGATCTTGTAGTACTAATATAAGACTACATGATCCAACAACAAACTTGGGCAAACAGCATAACACAAAGGAGATCTAAGCATGCAAAGTAGCTGTCAGAGTTGTTCTTCATTTCTGGGTGACCCAGAAATGAAGAACAGTTCGAGTAGCCACTTTTGGGCTTCCACAACTTGCTGCTCATGTAATGATTTTGTGATATAAAGATTGCAGTGTGTAGCCAACATGTAAATGAAGAGATCCATTACATAAAATCACTATGACAACAACAGAATCGCCAGATCTTGTTCGGTCAAACCATGTTAGAAGCCACGACCTTGAGTTTTCTGGGTTACCCAGAAAACGCAATCCGTGAACTTTCTGCTTGGTTTGACCATCCTCCAAATCCAATATGTTTGTAATATCAGTGATCTAAAAGCATAAATCTGTAGTATAACTACTATACTATAACTTGGATACAATAACAAGCACAAATAAACAAAAACTAGCAAGATCCAAGGCCATGAACATGCTGTCAGACCGACTTGGGCAAATTCTGGGTTACCTAGAACATGATCAGTCATGGTCGGTCAACAGGGTTTGACCACCCATACCTTGCAATTTGTTCATGCTCTGACCTTGATTGAAATTTCAGATCAAAGATCTCATAGCATACTACAAGATCAAACCTTAAAACAACCAAAAACATAAACATACTAAGATCTATGAGGTCTGACATTCGTTGTCAGACAACATTTTAAAATTTTTCAAGATTTTGAAAAATATCAAATTCGAGCCTATAGATGTTATGGATCTAACATCTATCAACCCATATCACTAAGTTATACTCCATACAACATATTTAACACAAAAAAACTAACATCTAATAGAGGATCAAGGGTCAAATTTTTTATTAGGATTTTATACCTTAATAAACAAATTCTTGATTCTAGGCCTCGGATTTGGTATGAGTGTTAGTGGGGCTTGATTTGGGAACTGATTTAGCAATGAAATTCGTGGGTTTTAGAGAGAGAGGATCTAGGATGAGTTTATATGTGCAAATGGGCTAATTTATGAACTTTCTCTCTCTTGATCTATATATATAACATGGTACAATGTATTTGCTAAGATATGTGGCTTGTTTGCTGATAATTTAGAGCACATGACAAGTTAAGAGTTGGTAAACAACTAAAGTTTTTGCAAGTTTTGCAAGCAAGCTAATAAAGAATGTGCAAAGGGTAAAATAGTAAATGGCCTTTATTTTTAATGGCTAAATTATAACTTGGCAAATCCTTAGGGTTTGACCCTTAGGGTTTGACCATAATGTTTGGCACATTGATTTTATAGGATTTCTAATTAGAACCAAAAATGAAATTTAAAGTTTCTAAAAAATGAAATTTAAAGTTTCTAAATCATATTTAGTTCCCTAACCACGGACTTAAAATTTAGGTTTTATAATTTACTAATTATAATTAAACTTGCTAAATTAACAATTAGGGTTAATAAGTTAGCAATTAGCATTCCTAATTGAAAATTAGGGTTTCTAGTTAGCAATTAGGGTTTCTAATTATTAATTAGGGTTTTTCCTAATAAAATATAATACCAAACATTATTTACATTAATATACCTAACGACTTAACAAATTCTTAAAGTCATATTTGACTTTTTGAATTAGGGTTTATCAGTAATGCTAGGGTTTTATCATATACACAATAATTTACCAATTATTATCAATATACACATGCAGTACATATTTATAGCACTGAAATAAAAATAATATTATATTATTATTCTCATTCCTTATTCAAAATCTAAAATTAGGGTTTGGATTCCATAGCTGATTTATCTTGCATATATAGTATTATTAATTAAGTTAAATTTATTAACTTAACAATCTTTAATAAATTCACATAATAAAATAGTTATTATAATAATTCTAATAATCATTTCATATATTATTTAAATAATAAAATAATTATATTTTCATGGAAAATAAATAATAAAAATTATTTTTATTATAAAATTAATTATTATAAGAATATATTTTATAATGATCAATAATTCTAAAATAAAATTATTTAAAATTATTCATGTAATAAATATATTTTTATTTATCACATAATTACATATGCTTTGTCTTATACATATTCCCACCCTTAAAATAAAAAAAATTATACGAAAAATTCCTTATTTAATTATATAGAAAATATCAGGTTATTACATTCACCCTCCCTTATAAAGATTATGTCCCCGGAATCACCGTTTCAAAACTTATACCTATTAGGGTACATAACATATGCATTTATTTCAAGTAGATCTCGATCAGATTCGATCGGACTGATCTTTAACTATTCAACATAAAGCTTGTCTATCTGATTAAACAAAAATTTGATTTCTAAAAGAACTCAAATTCCTACTTCAAAATTTCTTTATAAAATAAATTACTATATATAGGAAAATCATGTATAAGAAAATAAAAGTTATACGAATAATACCTGGAGTTTCATCACCAGCTACTACGGCATCCTGGACGGTCATATTGAAAACTCTTGCGGTTGACTTTGTTGGTTTGTTGGTTGAAGTTGGTCCTGTGATTGCCAGAGTTCCGCTGCCTTTCCCAATAGTCACACTCCCTGCTTCTATTCTCCTTTTCGGACAATCTTTCACATTATGCTCCATTGACCCACACATGAAACATCAACTGTTCACCTTTAGATTGGGGCAGTTGGGAGAGATATGTCACTCCTGCCCACACTTATAACAAACGAATTTTCCTTTCAAACACTCCCTTGAGTGATTCATTCCACAGTTCCCACACTGAACCACATGCTTCTTCACACCTTCCTGCTTCACCTGAATATTCCTAAAATTGTTCCCCTTTCTTTTCTCACCCCTATATCCACTATTAGTTTCCACCTTCACAGCTCCCTCGACTTTGCCCTTATTCTTTTTCTCCTTGTTGTAGAGGCTCATGGCCTCACTCCCTTCCTCGGCTATGATAGCCTTTTCCAAGAGTACTGCGAATGTAGAGATCTGCAATACCGCCACCTTGTTGTAGAGCCAGAGTTTTAATCCCAGCTCGAACCTTCTTGCCTTCCTAGCCTCCGTGTCCACTTGGTGTGGAGCAAACCTAGCTAATTCATTGAACTTTGCGGCGTACTCTGACACCGTCATGCTGTCCTACTTTAACTCCAAAAATTTTACCTCCATCCTAGCCTTCATACTGGACGAGAAATAGTTCTCGAAGAACAGTGTCTTAAACCTAGCTCAAGTTACCACACCTTATCCAGCCTTCGCTTAATTTGCTTCCCACCAAAAGTTTGCCTCCCCTTTCATCATATAAGTGGCAAAAGCGGTCTTTTGCCCCTCAGCTATCATAGCAATTACAAACGTGTTTTCTACCTCTTTAACCCAAGTTTGGGCTTCTACAGGGTCAGTTGTACCTCTAAATTCTGGCGGTCCTACATGTGACACCCCCAAATCCAAGCACTTCATTACCACAAGATTTGGTATTCACTTAAATAAAATATTCATATCTAGCTACCCAATCATAATAAAATTGAATAATAAACCTTCCCATTAAAGGATTACATTAATAAAAATCTCTCATGTTATCTAACCTTTAAATACAATCATTCAAATACGGAAAATTAAATATCTTCATTACAATAATTCAAAATAAATTCTGACAATAAAAATGTCATCATATTATAAGTCTTCACTACTTGTTCATCTTTCCTTTCCCTTTACTGATGCTAGGTACGTTGACCTTCTCTACTTTAGCTGTAATAGTTATATATAAGCAAGAGTGAGCAAACAAAGCTCACTTGAAATAACAATGAATAAAATCTTTACAACAACTGCCAGATAATAGGCTCAATAGGACTGAACAAAATGGTTTGTCAATAAAAATCAGAATCATGAAATATTTAATTGAGGGTCATAAGACCATGAACTATGTCCATAATTATAAGTAATCTTTCAACTTAAATTTTAACAGTCATAAGACTATAGGAACTCCTCGTACTTAGGGGGATCAACCCTTCATACAATATATTATGCACAAACATTTCACCGCTAAGCGTAAATTATCCCCTAATAATAGGGTTATTCATCTCATTATTTAGAGTACAAGTCTGCACCAAAGTAAGTTTGGTTTGGATACATTTCAAGGTAATTTAGGTTTAACGAACATCAACTAAGGATTAGTTGAATAAAAGTTCATAACGTTATGTTATGGAATAAATCATAACTGAATCAACATTGTATACTAAGGTCATGCTTTAGGAATAAGCTAAGAGCATAAACATTGAATAATTATAATGTACCTTGCTTGAACAATATTAAGCCAATGTTATTTAGAATTGAGTACTAAGCATGCATAACAAATTAATAAAACTTGATCAACATCAGAATATGTAAACTTGCATGCTAAATAACAAGTTAAAGACAAGAATAACTTATTCAATATCAGAATAAGATTTAGACAACTTACATCATCATAAAAAAACTAGATACAAGAAACTTGCTTAATTGTAAGAATAAAATTGCACAATATAATAATAATAGAACTAGCTCAACGAAAGTGTAGAGTTAGAAAACTTGCCTTGAATGCAAGCTAAATCGTAACAACTTGAATCATAATACCATATATACATATGTCATCTTGACATAATTAGTCACTACCAACATTCCATATATAAATAAGTATATACATCATGTAAGGTTTGATTTTTAATCACGTAATCAAAATACATTAGTAATAAAACTAGTAGCATATTAAAAATATGCTCATTCTTAGTATAGCAATACTGAAATAATATCTTAACCGTCCTTTTATTAAATCTGTTAGTTCCCAGTAGGCACAATATAGATCTAGAAGGGGGGTTGAATAGATCCTTTTTATTTCAAATACTTTTCTCGTTTATTTTGTATTGCTAATGAATTAGCATATGACAAACATAAGAATCTTTTCAAGCACAGCGGAATTAGCATACATACATTATTCTTAGAGTTAGTTCAGTTGTAAGCAGTTAAAACATACATAGCAATTATAGCAGTTAATGTACATAATGTAAATGACATAAAGTAAAAGACACAAGGGGTTTTTAAGTGGTTCAGAGACTCAAGCTCCTAATCCATTCTTCTGCTTTCAACTAGCAGGATTTTCACTAAGGGAGGGCAACACCCTGAATCACTAAGATTCCTTCAAGGCCAGAAGCCTTGGGACTTCAGTTCACTAAGAACTCTTCAAGGCCAGCAGCATTGGTACTCCTCTAGTTCCCTAGGAACTCTTTAAGCTCAGCAGACTTGGAACTTCATTTAGTCCCTCCGGATAAGCCCCTCAGGCCCTGGCTTCATTTAGTCCCTTCGGACAAGGACCCCTCAGGCCCTGGCTTCTTGTTGAGTTGTTTATTTGTTTGTTGGAGTTGGTGCTGAGCTGCTAAGATGTCTTCATGCTCTGAACATCTTCTATACTTAGCAGCTTGGCGTGATCACCCTTGAAGTGCAGTTGAGTGTTGCATGATGCTCAGCTTCCTTGGTAACTCAACCACTTCGGATGATCCTTTGATGAACTGCCTTGAAGATAATCATTCCTCTTGATACATGATGGCTACACATGATGGGTCTCTAAGATGACTGTAAGGTCTTCTACTAGGTACTTAGAAACTTTCTCATGCTTGCCACCATAATGGTGTTTGTGATATCCCTTCTTGATACTTGATGCCTTCTCATGATGGACTTGCTAAGATGACTGTGAGCTCTTCTCTATGGTACTTAGAGTCTTCCCATGATGAACATCAAGATGGCATAATGCTCTTCTTTCTCTCGGCAGTTCAGAACATTCTTCATGTAGTAGAACCCTCACTTCTACATTGTAGAACTCTCACTTCTATTTTCTTTCTTTGTCTGTCTCTAAGTGTTCTTGGTGGATCGTAGAGTGAGTCTTCAGACCTTCATTGGTCACTCACTATTTACGTTGGTTAGATCAGTCCACCATCTCTCCAAACTCGGCAACTCCAGCAACCTTTGATCTTTGAAGCTCTTGCTGATTTATACTCCTTACAAATCCTCCCGTTGGAAAGTAGCCGTTGAAAGCTATTCAAATTCCTTCACAGATCTCGAGTTGCTTGAAGTAGACTGCTGATGTGACATGTTATGACTTTCTGACACTGCAGCCTACTGTTGCACATCGAAGACTTTATTTTCTCATTCTGATTTCTCGATCAGAGGTTGTCCTTTTGCATCGATGCTCTCAATAATCTCTTGTCTAAATATCAACCTTCATATTGAACCGTTGCCAATGCTTCAATCTTCAATTATTCAAACTCTACGATTCTGATGCACGTCTTCATGGACCTGATCGTAGTGTCTTGTTGACTGTTAGAGACAACACTACGATCTTGAAGAGTGTTGATTGAATCTTCAGTGTAGAACACCTCTTCCTTCTTTTGTGCAGTGCTTCAACACTTCTGTTTGCCTTGACAGCTCTCAGATACTGATGGCTTGACCTCTTTGTTCTGGCCCCTTCTGAATAGCAAGACACTTCAGATTTGTGGCATGTCTAGCTCGCTTTCTCCTTGTGATCTCCCGTTCACTTATCATCAGTGGACTGACCCAATGCTTAATCACTTTAGCCTTGTTCTTCAAAGGCTGACCAATATCTCTGTGTATACTCCATCAGTTCTTTCTTGTTTGGCAAATACTACGATCTTGGTTGCTTCCAAGATCGTTGTCTTTTATTCACTTGACAGCTACTGCACTTGCTGACTTACCTTAGTCAGTTACTGAAGTCTTCTTCTGATCAACTTGTGGAAGACTTCATCTCGAACGGCTTCACAACTCAATCTAGATGCTAATTGGGTTGGTGCTTAGATCTTCTGTTAGCTTGCATGCCATTCGTTGAGTGCTCTCTGGTTTTCTTCAGGTGGGATGTATCTATGCAGTGCCAACCAGAGGCTTCATTCGTTTGCATATTCTGGGAGTGCTCATTTGTTGAAAATTGTATTTGTTCTACGATTCTGCCTTGGCATTGTGAGCACCTCGGTTGAGATCTTAGTTCTGCACTCTACGATTCAGCTTCGGCTGTGCAGACACTACGACTCCTAGATCAGATCTTGACACTCTACGATTTCAGCCTTGTGCTTGATGTCTTCATCTGATCTTACTCGACTACGATCTCTACCTTTGATATGATCAGTAGACTCTACGAATACGAACTCAGAGTGTAGTGTACGATCTCTGACTTGGCTTTGGCAGATGCTCGGTCGGCACGTTGGCAGGTTGTCTCTACGATTCTGAACATGACTTCCTCAGCAGTCTACGGCTCCGAGGAAGTTCTTCTCGACACACTATGATCCTTCCTCGTCTCTCCTGGCAGTCTACGAACTCCGAGATTCACTATCTTGCAGACTACAATTCTGCCTCAATAACTCCCGAGTTTTCCTTGATTCTCCTGGCAGACTATAATTTTTGGTGCAGTGTTCTACGATCAGACAAGTTTATCTATTACATCATAAGATCAAACTAACATGCTTGATCTTTCTATGTTTATAGTCCTTGTACATCATTTCTTTTTAAGGACTTTACAAAGTTGTTTTGCCTATGTAGGATCAACCTAACGCATTTGATTAATTCATTCTAAGTCATTGTACATATGTTTCTATTATCTATCAAAGGACTTTACATCTTTTCTTGATGCAAGCGTACTTGCATATTCATTCATATATATATCATAATCAAATCATATGTAAATAGGAATAACATTCGCATGCTTATTCCTAACAATCTCCCCTTATTTGATTATGACAAAAATAATAAGTACATATGCATGTTATGAATGAATCTTATATACAATGAGCAGCTGTATTTCTAAAACAGATAATCATGAATGTCATTTATAATGATACGACAATTAATACACTAAGATGTTTTACATCCTGGATCCAGAACATACCTAACTAGTTAGAGATGTACCTCTTTGGCTCCATGTATGTTTCTAGGATGTCTTCTGTTCAACTATTCATCTGTTTGTTCTTCTTGCTCCTGCTCCCCCTGGGATGATGACCTTCTGTCTTTGCTTTGCTCCCCTTCAGCGTCTTTCTTAGCATGCTCCCCCTCAGACTCTGCGATCATGTGATCATCATCTTTTGGCTCCCCCTCAGATGATGACTCTGCCTTTTCTTCTGCTATCTGCTTCTTTGACTTCTTCTCTTTCTTGCTCTTACTTGAAAGCCTCTTCCTCTCTTTCTTTCTCTTACTTGAAAGCCTCTTGCTCTACCTCTTTCTATGCCTCTTTTTCTCCCCCTTTTTGTCATTAATCGCTTGAGATAGCTGTTCCATGTTGGACATAAGCTGCTCCATCAGGTAGGAGGAGTTAGAAACTTCAAACTTGAGTTCCTGTTGGCCTAGCTCAAGTTGCATAAAGAAAGACTGATTTATGTTGTCAATCTTGTCATAGAGGACTTGGATTTGCTCTTCATTGGCCTTCTGTGCTCATAGATTTTCTGCCTTCTGATCATGTATGGCCTTCAGATAGATGTTATCTCTTTCTTTGAGTTTGAGAGATACATCAGCCATGGTAGCTTGAAGTCTGTTCTGAACTGAATTATCTTCTGCTGCTGTCATTACCATCTTTATCTCTCCATTGATTTGAGATATCTTCTCAATCAGCTCATCAGAATTCTTCAATAGTTCCTCCTCCATAGGGATTTGCTCATCTAGTTGGGCAGCCTCTGGTTGAGCATCATATTGGACTCTACGATTCTCATCCTTGGACAGATTTTCGAATGTATTGAGAATCTGATAGATTCTTGAGTACCAATCACTATTTGAGGAGGAGGGAATGTCAATTAACAGTGCTTGGGCAGATGGAGGCTCCTCATTTTGGACTTGAGCACCATCATTGGTAGAGTGAACAGACTCTACAATTATCTCTTTGGCCATATTCCTTTTTACCTTCAGAGTCCACTCGACGATCCAAGGGAATATAGTGGTTGCCAGCATGTCCGTAGACTTTGTAATGGGGCTGTTCTTTGATCATCATTGTTGCAAAATTCTTCACCCTTGGGAAGTTCTGAGACACCAGCTCCAGGCTTGGAAATTTGGAGTAGCACCAGCTGAAGTAACTTCCATCTCTTTCAGTATGTGCCTTTAACCAAGTCATCCATTGGAAAAACCATCTCATCAGCAGATCATCAGGGTTGTAGAGGATAGTCGTGCAGTCCATCTCTATGTTGTTCCAGTTTTTAAACACTTCAAATGCATTCATCCTCACAACCTTGAGCTGTTCATTTCCATAGTTTACCCACCTTTCTGGAGGAACTTCTGGAGGTTTATCAGAGACTTCCACCACTAATCTCCTGGTGATTTCGCTGGAGAGAGAACAGGGTAGAATTCTGGTTCCTCAGATTCCTGATTTGCAGAGATGGAATCCTTCTCCATTTCTTCTCTTTTGGAGCCTAAACCATCTTGATCATTTTCATCAAGGAATCCTTCTTGCTGCATGTCATTTCCTGAACCTCCTTCACCAAGATCTTCCTCTGATTCTTCTTCTTCATCACTGGTCCTATCTTCAGCACTTTCTTCCATACAGATTCATCATCGCTTAATTCAATGACAGCATTGGAGTGATCACTTCTCTTTTTGGAGGCAAATTTAGCTTGTAGTATGTAGCTCTTCCTTCTCCTTGGAAGTTCAGTTATGGGAGAGTCAAACTCTTCTTGCTCTTCAGATTCTAAAGCCCTTGGATCATCAGACGAACTTGCTTGAGGTTCAGCACTGTCAGGGGCATGTCCTTCTTCTTCTGAAACAACATCATTTGGACTTGTTGGAGCATATGCATTTGGGGATGGAGTTGGGTCTTCTTGTATCTTCTCTTCATCATCAGAGTGAATGCTCTGAGGGTTAGCCACAGGGCTTGTGCATTCTTCTTCATCAACAGATGCTGCATTTTCTTCTATTAATCCAATTTCACCTTCATTTGCTGGATTTTGTCTGTGGGGACTCGGCCTTGAGACTACCAGTTTCCTTCTCTTCTTCTGACTCTACGTCCTCTACTTTGTTAGATGGACTTTCTTGGGAAGCTGGGGCTGGCCTATTTTCCACCTTAGCTTTCTTTCTTAATGGCTCTTGAAGCAACCTGTTGCTTCTTCGCTATGTGGTTTCAGCGGTCAGGACTTTTTCTTCTTCATCCTTGTCTTTGGTGGAGAGATTTCTTGGCGGGGCCTTGGTTTTCTTCACACTCCTGGATTTCTTTCTGCCTAGTGTGATTGCTTCTGGTTCAGAGTCATCAGACTCAGAGCTTTCTACTTCTTCTGCCTTCCTCTTCTTTGCAGAGTTCTTTCTGCTGCTCCCTGCTGTTGTCAACCTCCTATTTTCCTTTGGGTTCTTCTTCCAATTCATAAACAGTTGTGGAGACATTACTCTGTGAACATTCAAAGGTTCTCCTTCATCATCTTTGATTTTCCCTCCTAGCTTCTTCTTCATCAAAATGCTCAGCAGTCTTCCATGAAAAACTTTAGTTAGGGGTTTATCTATAGACTTCTTTACCTCAGCCTTTTCTACCCATTTGGAGATATGATCGAACAGGATGGCTGCAAAGTTGATTCTCTTCTTCAGAATTATTGCTGACATAATCTTCAACTGCTGATCAAGCACAGTATCATGTGTAGTATCCTTGCATAGAATACATTTTCCTACTATCTCAGCAAGGAACTCGAATTCCTCTGGAAACTCCTTCTTCTTCATGTCCTTCAAACTAAGGTTTCTTTGGTACCTCATTCGCCTCTTGCCTTCTTCAATGTTGACTTCATCCAGGTTCATCAGACCTTGATCAGGAAACCCTAGGCATTGATTAATGTCTGATGCTCTTATTTTCAGACTTGACCCTTTCACCTTTGTGGTCAGAAGCCCAGAATTTATTAAAGCATTTGAGTAGAACTGCTTCACTAGCTCTGTATAGACTGGAGTGTCGGCCTCCAAGCACTCAAAGAACCCAGCCTTCTTTACGAGCTCAAGTATATCCTTGAACTTCGTTTCTGATTCTTCGAAATTTTTGAAGCCGAGTTGAATCCCTGTTATGATTCGCCATTCTGCCATTTGAAGAGTTCAAGATATATGGATATATGATCTAAGAAGTTTTCTGAGAGAGAGTTAAATGTGGTTTGGGCTAAGTTCTGGATAATTAATTGATTTTAGCTTTTGAGAGGATTCTAGGGTTTGAAAATGGGAGGGAGAAAGGTTCGATAGTTTCTGATAACTGTTTACAGATTTTGAATTTGTGTTTATGGCAGTTTCTTCTGACTCTACATAAGCAGTGATGTGTCAACCAACCATTGGTTGCACGATGCCCAGTAATGAGCTGTAACTCCCCCATTACCTCTTCAGTTTAATGTCCGTTAAAACAAATAGGCGTTCATGATGTGGATTGACCGTTGACCATTTTGGTTCGTAGAGTAGCATGGTAAGGCGGCTATGAACTCTGCGATTTGCTTCGTCGACTCAACGATCTCCTTATGAAAAATGTTGCAGTGGATGGTTTTGACATTAATCCTTTTCTTGAAGCTGCATAGCTTAACCACTGATATACCCCAAGCCAGTTTGGGCACTTGAGACCTGATGTGAGTTTGCACAATATCTTTCCAACCTGAATTTAAACATCTCTATTCTTCATCTGAAAGGTTGAGCAGTTGTCCAGTTCTTCCAAGCTCCTTGTGAGCTAGAGTATCCTCTGGCAGGACTGCGATCGTCGAGTCCGCTTCTACGATCGCTGAGGTTGCACTACGATTGTGGAGTTCTTTTCAACCTCGACTCTACGATCGTTGACTGACTTGGTCCTTGAGATGAACTTTACTTAGCATTCCTTCTGGGTCAAGGTAGCTCAGGAAGGGCCAACCTCTTATAGAGTGAGCTAAGGGTCAGGTTTGTCCCTGAGGCGCTTTCCAGATGAAATACTTTAGAAGTGATTTGCACTGATATCTCATTTGACCTTTTTTGGTGGTGAGGTCCCTCTACCAACTTTAGACAATTGCATTTGCTGTAATCGTGGTGTCCTCCCTCTTTTACACTACGATCGGATGTTTGATCACAGACACTCCACGATTTTGGGTTGGGTCGGTTATCAGTAGTACGTTTTGAGACGTTTCTACTGACTATGGATCTTCATTTGGTTCATCAGCCACAAAGTTTTAGGACTTCGTAGCTGGTACATTTCTTCATAGTGTATCTCAGTGTTGTTGTTTCTTAACAGATCACTGCTCCTCCCCCATGGTTGATGTTGTCTTCTCAGATGGATGTGATTTCCTTTTCTTTAGATGTATTAGAAGGCAGCCTTGCATATCTCCTTCTGACTGGAGTCATCATTCTCTATTAAATCTTCTTATATCGTGGGCATGGATATCTTCTGGACAGGTCACTCTATGATTATTTGACAGCACTACAAACGTAGTCTTCTTTGACAGTCTGAGCTTGCTGAGTTCTGCTTCCATAACAGTTCCTCATGATTGATGCTCGACGATCCTCTGATGTGAACTTTCTTGAGGATTCTTCTCATATAGCATGCTTTGCCTGATTTGAGCATTTAAGACCTTTTTCATCTTTGGTTGAAGGCCTGCTTCCATATACAGATCAACAGCCATGTGAGCTTTATTTAGATTAGCTCAACAAGTCTTCAAGGACATGCTTCGATATATAGGAATTTTATCAGAATCATTTCTAAACAGTCCTAAGCCTTCTGCTGGTTGAGTCTTATTGACTGAAGTCTTCTACTTCAGCATTCCTTAGTGTGGTCAGATAGACCAAGTACCTGTAGGTTATAAATTTCTATTTTTGGTACCCATGGTTAAATGGGTCCTGCTAGATTAGTTTTCTAAACCCCTGTTCCTCATACATTTGGATAATCATCATATTTATCACCAATAGTCATTTTCATGCATGTAACTGATTTAGATAATACATTTTGAGATGCATGATGGTGAGTTTGTGTAAGATTTGCTATTTTTAACAAAACACTTTTTTTCTTTAATGGTTTCATCATTAGCTAGGTTATGTTCACAGGGTTTAAATGATCACAGAGTGAGAATCAACTCTACGAGTTATTTGTATCTGGATGATTCATGGAGGTGATCAGTTTCTACGAATCTTCAAGATACTTTTGTAGAACTGATCATACTCTGTGTGTTATTAAACATTTAGAACATAGGTTGTACATACATACTAACCCATCAGCAAAGATTACTTCACATAAAATAATTTAACCTGTGATGCTCGTATGACCCATTTCAGATTTCTTTCAAGATGTCATCTTCAACCTAAAGCTTGGATGGAGAGAAAGTTTGTAAGCATTTGAGTTTCCACCTTCAGTGTACTTTCTCTCTTTACCTTTTTAGGTAGATTATGATTTCTTGAAAGAATACACTTATAGTTCATAAGGAGGTTTAACATATTGTACACAATTATATTAGTGAGGAACCGTACCTTTTTACTGTCAGTTTCATAACAGTCATTTACCTTTGATATACTGAGTTTAAGCATTGATATGCATAGCTTCTCGTTTACTCCTGACAGCTTGTTACTCTTGTTGGCCATTAATCAATCAGTCGTGGTCTTGAAGATGTAGGCTAGGAAAATCTCAGCATCTTTAGTTCTTTGACATCCTTCAGTTTACAAAGTTTGCACCCAGCTATTAGTTGGCCAGACACATGTTTGAGAAGATCTTCTTTCTTCTCTGAATAAGCATTTCTTAGCATGTATGGCCTTTTCATCTTTCAGGCTGGTGGATGCTTGACTCTTTGTTGTTGATGTCTCTTGGACTGTCTCGTCTGGTCTTCAGACTACAAGATTGACTGTATGCTAGCATTGGTCTTGTTGATATAATAATCGAGAACATGGACCAATCTGAGCAGCTTCAGGTATATATACATTTACCTGTACACAGTATTTCCAACGTATGAGTTCATCTACATATAACAAGTTACTTACTACTAAACTAAGTTTAGAACAATATTTGTGCCTAGGATCAGACTCAAAGCGATTAGCTTTTGAATATAGCATGAGAACCTGCTTTGATACCAATTGTTAGTTCCCAGTAGGCACAATATAGATCTAGAAGGGGGGGTTGAATAGATCCCTTTAATTTCAAATACTTTTCTCGTTTATTTTGTATTGCTAATGAATTAGCATATGACAAACATAATAATCTTTTCAAGCACAGCGGAATAAGTAAAAGATCCCCTTCATTGATATATTCATAATCATACATACATTGTTCTTAGAGTTAGTTTAGTTGTAAGCAGTTAAAACATTCATAGCAGTTATAGCAGTTAATGTACATAATGTAAATGACATAAAGTAAAAGACACAAGGGGTTTTTAAGTGGTTCAGAGACTCAAGCTCCTAATCCACTCTTCTGTTTTCAACTAGCAGGATTTCCACTAAGGGAGGGTAGCACCCTAAATCACTAAGATTCCTTCAAGGCCAGAAACCTTGGGACTTCAGTTCACTAAGAACTCTTCAAGGCCAACAGCCTTGGTACTCCTCTAGTTCCCTAGAACTCTTCAAGCCCAGCAGGCTTGGAACTTTATTTAGTCCCTCTGGACAAGGACCCCTCAGGCCCTGGCTTCATTTAGTCCCTCCGGACAAGGACCCCTTAGGCCCTGGCTTCTTGTTGAGTTGTTTGTTTGTTTGTTCGAGTTAGTGCTGAGCTGCTAAGATGTCTTCATGCTCTGAACATCTTCTATACTTAGCAGCTTGGCGTGATCACCCTTGAAGTGCAGTTGAATGTTGCATGATGCTCAGCTTCCTTGGTAACTCAACCACTTAGGATGATCCTTTGATGAACTGCCTTGAAGATCATTCCTCTTGATACATGATGGCTACACATGATGGGTCTCTAAGATGACTGTAAGCTCTTCTGCTATGTACTTAAAAACTTTCTCATGCTTGCCACCATAATGGTGTTTGTGATCTCCCTTCTTGATACTTGATGCCTTCTCATTATGGACTTGCTAAGATGACTGTGAGCTCTTCTCTATGGTACTTAGAGTCTTCGCATGATGGACATCAAGATGGCATGATGCTCTTCTTTCTCTCGGCAGTTCAGAACACTCTTTATGTAGTAGAACTCACTTCTATATTGTAAAACTCTCACTTCTACTTTCTTTCTTTGTCTGTCTCTAAGTGTTCTTGGTGGATCGTAGAGTGAGTCTTCAGACCTTCATTGGTCGCTCACTATTTACGTTGGTTAGATCAGTCCACCATCTCTCCAAACTCGGCAACTCCAACAACCTTTGATCTTTGAAGCTCTTGCTGATTTATACTCCTTCCTAATCCTCCCGTTAGAAAGTTGCCTTTGAAAGCTATTCAAATTCCTTCACAGATCTCGAGTTGCTTGAAGTAGACTGCTGATGTGACATGTCATGACTTTCTGACACTGCAGTCTACTATTTCACCAACCCCATCAGAGATGTCACTTTAATGTCTTGGGCAGGTCGAAGACTTTATTTATTTCCTCCTTCTGATTTCTCGATCAGAGGTTGTCATTTTGTATCGATGCTCTCAATAAGCTCTTGTCCAAATATCAACCTTCATATTGAACCGTTGTTAATGCTTCAATCTTTAATTATTCGAACTCTACGATTCTGATGTACGTCTTCATGGACCTGATTGTAGTGTCTTGTTGACTAGTAGAGACAACACTACGATCTTGAAGAGTGTTGATTGGATCTTCAGTGTAGAACACCTCTTTCTTCTTTTGTGCAGTGCTTCAACACTTTTGTTTGCCTTAACAGCTCTCAGATACTGATGGCTTGACTCCTTTGTTCTGGCCCCTTCTGAATAGCAAGACACTTCAGATTTGTGTCGTGTCCAGCTCGCTTTCTCCTTCTGATCTCCCATTCACTTATCATCAATGGACTGACCCAATGCTTAATCACTTTAGCCTTGTTCTTCAGAGGCTGACCAATATCTCTGTGTATACTCTCCATCAGTTCTTTCTTGTTTGGCAAACACTACGATCTTGGTTGCTTCCAAGATCGTTGTCTTTTATTCACTTGACAGCTACTGCACTTGCTAACTTACCTTAGCCAGTTACTGAAGTCTTCTTTTGATCAACTTGTGGAAGACTTCATCTCGAATGGCTTCATAACTCAATCTGGATGCTAATTGGGATGGTGCTTAGATCTTCTGTTAGCTTGCATGCCATTCGTTGAGTGCTCTCTGGTTTTCTTCAGGTGGGATGTATCTATGTAGTGCCAACTAGAGGCTTCATTCCTTTGGATATTCTGGGAGTGCTCATTTGTTGAGAATCGTATTTGCTCTACGATTCTGCCTTGGCATTGTAAGCACATCAGTTGTGATCTTAGTTTTGCACTCTACGATTCAGCTTCGGCTGTGCAGACACTACGACTCCTAGATCAGATCTTGGCACTCTACGATTTCAGCATTGTGCCTGATGTCTTCATCTGATCTTGCTCGACTACGATCTCTGCCTTTGATATGATCAGTAGACTCTACGAACTCAGAGTGTAGTCTACGATCTCTGACTTGGTTTTGGCAGATGCTCGGTCGGCTCGTAGGCAGGCTGTCTCTACGATTCTATACATGACTTCCTCAGCAGTCTACGGCTCCGAGGAAGTTCTTCTCGACACACTACGATCCTTCCTCGTCTCTCCTGGCAGTCTACGAACTCCGAGATCCACTATCTTGCAGACTACGATTCTGCCTCGATAGCTCCCGAGTTTTCCTTGACTCTTCTGGCAAACTACGATTTTCTGGTGCAGTGTTCGAAGATCAGACAAGCCTATCTATTACATCATAAGATCAACCTAACATGCTTGATCTTTCTATATTTATAGTCCTTGTACATCATTTCTTTTTAAGGACTTTACAAAGCTGTTTTGCCTATGTAGGATCAACCTAACACATATGATCAATTCATTCTAAGTCCTTGTACATATGTTTCTATTATCTATCAAAGGACTTTACAGCTTTTCTTGATGCAATCATACTTGCATATTTATTCATATATATATCATAATCAAATCATATGTAAAAATAGGAATAACGTTCACATGCTTATTCCTGACAAAATCATAACAACTTTTTCATACTTTCTGTAACTAAAACAAACTGTCATAACACTGTCTGATCATATAAAGCTATATACAATAAACAATTCAACCTCTACAAAGATTTTACAGAGAATTTTGAAAGAAAATAAAACTATAACTTTAAAAATTTAACAGAGTAAAATGATACCTTTGTTGTCTAGAAGATGATAGCTTTCCTTTGATTAACAAGTCTTCTTTTCCCCAATTCCTCTCTCAAATTCTCTAGTTTCCTACAAATTCTCTCTCACTTTTCTCTTCTTTTTTTTCTTCTTCTGTGTTCTTCTTCCTCCCTATTCCAAACGTGCGTACTAATATTATAACGTACTAATAATAATATGTATTAATTATATAATATAAATATATGTATAACTGATATAAGTTATCTTTTATTTGAAAATCAAAAGTCATAAGGCTTGTTTGGCTAACTAACATAAAAATTAACCCATTAAATCTTACACCTTGTTTGGTAAAACATATATAAATTAAACACTTAATATACATTAAGTCTTGTTTGGCAAAAACTAAATTAACCTCCTTTAATTTATTTTAATAACTATAGTAAGATTATTTGTCACACTTTTATTTAATTAAATTTTAATATTCAATTTAATTAATTCTAATAACAATTTATTAAATTACTTTAACACATAAATCAATACAACATAATTATAATTTTCTTTATAACTATAATTTTATTTAATCAACTAACACCACATTTCAATTAAAAAATTCAAATTAAATTATAATAATTCATTTAATCATTATAAACTCTCTAACTTAATTATTAAATTAAATTAGAATATTATCTCATAACAATTATTTTTTCTTAACTTCTTAAATTATTTACTTAACAAATAATTAACCAATCAAGTCAAATCAAATTACATATTTATTCAACAATAAACACATCCATTAAATATTTATATAATTCAATAAATATTTAAAATTAAACACATCTATTAAATATTTAAATAATTCAATAAATATTTAAAATTACAATTTAAAAATTCTGGATTGTTACATCATTCTCTCCTTATAAGAATTCTGTCCCTAGAATCAGAACTCAAACAACTCATTCGTCACATTCTTCCCTACTTACAAAGATTCTGTCCCCAGAATCGAAAACACAGATTAAACAAATAACTCAGGGCAATCTTTCATCATTTTATCTTCGAGTTCCCACGTAGCTTTTTCAGCATTGTGGTTCCTTACCACAATCTAACCTTTAAATACAATCATTCAAATGCGAAAAATTAAATATATTCATTACAATAATTCAAAATAAATTCTGACAATAAAAATGTCATCGTATTACAAGTCTTCATTACTTGTTCATCTTTCCTTTCCCTTTACTGGTGCTAGGTACGTCGACCTTCTCTACTTTAGTTGCAATAGTTATATAAGCAAGAGTGAACAAACAAAGCTCAGCTGAAATAACAATGAATAAAATCTTTACAACAATTGCCAAATAATAGGCTCAAAAGGACTGAACAAAATGTTTTGTCAATGAAAATCAGAATCATGAAATATTTAACTAAGGGCCATAAGACCATGAATTATTTCCATAGTTATAAGTAATCTTTCAACTTAAACTTTAACAATCATAAGACTATATGGACTCCTCGTACTTAGGGGGATCAATCCTTCGTACAATGTATTGTGCACAAACATTTCAACGCTAAGCGTAAATTATCCCCTAATAATAGGGTTGTTCATCTCAGTATTTAGAGTACAAGTCCGCGCCAAAGTAAGTTTGGTTTGGATACATTTCAAGGTAATTTAGGTTTAACGAACATCAACTAAAGATTAGTTGAATAAAAGTTCATAACGTTATATTATAGAATAAATCATAACTGAATCAACATTTTATACTAAGGTCATGCTTTAGGAATAAGATAAGAGCATAAACATTGAATAATTATAATGTACCTTGCTTGAACAATATTAAGCCAATGTTATTTAAAATTGAGTACTAAGCATGCATAACAAATTAATAAAACTTGATCAACATCAGAATATGTAAACTTGCATACTAAATAACAAGTTAAAGACAAGAATAACTTGTTCAATATCAGAATAAGATTTAGACAACTTGCATCATCATAAAAAAACTAGATAAAAGAAACTCGCTTAATTGTAAGTAAAAAATTGCACAATATAATAATAATAGAACTAGCTCAACGAAAGTACAGAGTTAGAAAACTTGTTTTGAGTGTAAGCTAAATCGTAACAACTTGAATCACAATACCCTATATACATATGTCATCATGACATAATTAGTCACTACAAACATTCCATATATAAATAAGTATATACATCATGTAAGGTTTGATTTTTAATCACGTAATCAAATTACATTAGTAATAAAACTAGTAGCATATAAAAAATATGCTCATTCTTAGTATAGAAATACTGAAATAATATCTTAACAGTCCTTTTATTAAATCATAATTCAGACTTTGTGTAACTAAAACACATTGTCTGACCATTCTGCTAACTCACGCTGCAGTGCCACATTTAACACTGTGGGTCGGCCCTGCGGCGCGAGTCACATGCCACTAAGTGGCGCTGCGGCGTGGCGCTGGCGCTAGCGCTACGGCGCAAGAACTGTACTACGAGGCCGCACTGCGGCGTCGAATTACAGTCCTCAGCGACCAACTTCGGTAATCACATGAACAAAGCCAAATTTGGCCTACAAGCTACTTTCTAACAACCAAACTAACATGAAATACATACAGAAACTTAACATAATCATAATTTAAAGACTCTTAACATGATTTTACCCATATAACAACATAAACATCGAATTTAAAACATCTAATTTCACTATTTTTGATAAAACTTCACTTTTTTAACATTTTCAGTGAAAATCATCACTGTGATTTTGTTTTTCAACCAAAACAGTTAATTCAAAATACATTGTTTATGTTTATTCATCCTCTTTCAAATTCAATAGTCAATTTATATATTATACAAGGAATTAAACCTCAATTTTACTCTAAACCAAGCCATATTCATATATTTTCATACCAATTCACTGTAATATAATTTTCTTCACAAATAATTACATAACATGAATTAATTCATCTATAAACTTATAAAAACAACTTTATAACAAACAATTTACCATATAAAGCTATATACAACAAACAATTCAACCTTTACAAAGATTTTACAAAGAATTTTGGAAGAGAATAAAACTACAACTTTAAAAATTTAACAGAGTAAGATGATACCTTTGTTGTCTAGAAGATGATAGCTTTCCTTTGATTAACAAGCCTTCTTTTCCTCAATTCCTCTCTCAAATTCTCTAGTTTCCTACCAATTCTCTCTCAATTTTCTCTTTTTTTTTCTTCTTTTGTGTTCTTCTTCCTCCCTATTCTAAACTTACGTACTAATATTATATAACGTAATAATAATAATATGCATTAATTAATATAAATATATGTATAACTGATATCAGTTATCTTTTATTTGAAAATCAAAAGTCATAAGGCTTGTTTGGCTACTAACATAAAAATTAACCCATTAAATCTTACACCTTGTTTGGTAAAACATATTTAAATTAAAGACTTAATATGCGTTAAGTCTTGTTTGGCAAAAACTAAATTAACCTCCTTTAATTTATTTTAATAACTCCTTTATAGTAAGGTTATTTGTCACACTTTTATTTAATTAAATTTTAATATTTAATTTAATTAATTCTAATAACAATTTATTAAATTACTTTAACACATAAATCAATACAACATAATTATAATTTTCTTTATAATTATAATTTTATTTAATCAACTAACACCTCATTTCAATTACAAAATTCAAATTAAATTATAATAATTCATTTAATCATCATAAACTCTCTAACTTAATTATTAAATTAAATTAGAATATTATCTCATAACAATTAATTTTTCTTAACTTCTTAATTATTTACTTAACAAATAATTAACCAATCAAGTCAAATCAAATTACATATTTATTCAACAATAAACACATCTATTAAATATTTATATAATTCAATAAATATTTAAAATTACAATTTAAAAATTATGGATTGTTACATCCTTCCCTCCTTATAAGGATTCTGTCCCTAGAATCAGAACTCAAACAACTCATTCGTCACATTCTTGCCTACTTACAAAGATTCTGTCCCCAGAATCGAAAGCACAGATTAAACAAATAACTCAAGGTAATCTTTCATAATTTTATCTTCGAGTTCCCACATTGCTTTTTCAGCATTGTGGTTCCTTACCACAATCTAACCTTTAAATACAATCATTCAAATGCAAAAAATTAAATATCTTCATTACAATAATTCAAAATAAATGCTGACAATAAAAATGTCATCATATTACAAGTCTTCATTACTTGTTCATCTTTCCTTTCCCTTAACTGGTGCTAGGTACGTCGACCTTCTCTACTTTAGCTGTAATAGTTATATAAGCAAGAGTGAGCAAACAAAGCTCACTTGAAATAACAATGAATAAAATCTTTACAACAACTGCCAAATAATAGGCTCAATAGGACAGACCAAAATGTTTTGTCAATGAAAATCAGAATCATGAAATATTTAATTGAGTGTCATAAGACCATGAACTATGTTCATAGTTATAAGTAATCTTTCAACTTAAACTTTAACAGTCATAAGACTATAGGGACTCCTCGTACTTTGGGAGATCAATCCTTCGTACAATGTACAGTGCACAAACATTTCAACGCTAAGCGTAAATTATCCCCCAATAATAGGGTTGTTCATCTTAGTATTTAGAGTACAAGTCCACACCAAATTAAGTTTGGTTTAGATACATTTCAAGGTAATTTAGGTTTAACGAACATCAACTAAGAATTAGTTGAATAAAAGTTCATAACGCTATGTTATGGAATAAATCATAACTGAATCAACATTTTATACTAAGGTCATACTTTAGGAATAAGCTAAGAGCATAAACATTGAATAATTATAATGTACCTTGCCTGAACAATATTAAGCCAAGGTTATTTAGAATTGAGTGCTAAGCATGCATAACAAATTAATAAAACTTGATCAACATCAGAATATGTAAACTTACATGCTAAATAACAAGTTAAAGACAAGAATAACTTGTTCAATATCAGAATAAGATTTAGACAACTTGAATCATCATAAACAAACTAGATACAAGAAACTTGCTTAATTGTAAGAATAAAATTGCACAATGTAATAATAATAAAACTAGCTCAACAAAAATGTAGAGTTAGAAAACTTGTCTTAAGTGTAAGCTAAATCGTAACAACTTGAATCACAATACCCTATATACATATGTCATTATGACATAATTAGTCACTACTAACATTCCATATATAAATAAGTATATACATCATGTAAGGTTTAATTTTTAATCACGTAATCAAATTACATTAGTAATAAAACTAGTAGCATATTAAAAATATGCTCATTCTTAGTATAGAAATACTGAAATAATATCTTAATAGCCCTTTTATTAAATCATAACAACTATTTTCAGACTTTGTGTAACTAAAACACACTGTCTGACCATTCTGCTAACTCGCGCTGCGGCGCCACAGTTAACACTGTGGGTCGGCGTTGCGGCGCAGTGCTAGCGCTGCGGCGCGAGTCACAGGCCACTAAGTGGCGCTGCAGCGTGGCGCTGGCGCTGCGGCGTGAGAACTATACTGCGAGGCCGCGCTGCGACGCCGAATTACAATCCTCGGCGACCAACTTCGGCAATCACATGAACAAAGCCAAATTTGCCCTACAAGCTACTTTCTAACAACCAAACTAACATGTAATACATACAGAAACTTCACATAAAACATAATTTAAAGACTCTTAACATGATTTTACCCATATAACAACATAAACATCGAATTTAAAACATCTAATTTCACTTTTTTGATAAAACTTCACTTTTTTAACATTTACAATGAAAATCATCACTGTGATTTTGTTTTTCAATCAAAACAATTAATTCAAAATACCTTGTTCATGTTTATTCATCATCTTTCAAATTCAATAGTCAATTTATATATTATACAAGGAATTAAACCTCAATTTTACTCTAAACCAAGCTATATTCATATATTTTCATACTAATTCACTGTAATATGGTTTTCTTCACAAATAATTACATAACATGAATTAATTCATCTATAAACTTATGAAAACAACTTTATAACAAACAATTTATCAAATAAAGTTATATACAACAAACAATTATACCTCTACAAGGATTTTACAGAGAATTTTGGAAGAGAATAAAACTACAACTTGAAAAATTTAACAGAGTAAGATGATACCTTTGTTGTCTAGAGGATGATAGCTTTCCTTCGATTAACAAGCCTTCTTTTCCCCAATTCTTCTCTCAAATTCTCTAGTTTCCTACCAATTCTCTCTAACTTTTCTCTTTTTTTTTCTTCTTTTGTGTTCTTCTTCCTCCCTATTCTAAACTTACGTACTAATATTATAACGTACTAATAATAATATGTATTAATTATATAATATAAATATATGTATAACTGATATCAGTTATCATTTATTTGAAAATCAAAAGCCATAAGGCTTGTTTGGCTAACTAACATAAATATTAACCCATTAAATCTTACACCTTGTTTGGTAAAACATATTTAAATTAAAGACTTAATATGCATTAAGTTTTGTTTGGCAAAAACTAAATTAACTTCCTTTAATTTATTTTAATAACTCCTTTATAGTAAGGTTACTTGTCACACTTTTATTTAATTAAATTTTAATATTCAATTTAATTAATTCTAATAACAATTTATTAAATTACTTTAACACATAAATCAATACAACATAATTATAATTTTCTTTATAATTATAATTTTATTTAATCAACTAACACCTCATTTCAATTACAAAACTCAAATTAAATTATAATAATTCATTTAATCATCATAAATTCTCTAACTTAATTATTAAATTAAATTAGAATATTATCTCATAACAATTAATTCTTCTTAACTTCTCAATTATTTACTTAACAGATAATTAATCAATCAAGTCAAATCAAATTACATATTTATTCAACAATAAACACATCCATTAAATATTTATATAATTCAATAAATATTTAAAATTACAATTTAAAAATTCTGGATTGTTACATCATTCCCTCCTTATAAGGATTCTGTCCCCAGAATCACAGCTCAAACAACTCATTCGTCACATTTTTTCCTACTTACAAAGATTTTGTCCCCAGAATCGAAGACACAGATTAAACAAATAACTCAGGGTAATCTTTTATCATTTTATCTTCGAGTTCCTATGTAGCTTCTTCAGCATTTTGGTTCCTCCATATCACCTTCACGGAAGATAAAACTTTATTCCTGAGCACCTGTTCTTTCCTATCAACTATCTGGATAGGAATCTCTTCATAGGACAAGTCTTTATCAAACTGCAATGGTTCGTACTCGATCACGTGCTTGTAATCGGGTCTATACGGACGTAACACCGAAATGTGAAAAACATTGTGAACGTTTTGCAATTCTGGAGGTAGAGCTACCTCATAAGCCACTTCTCCAACTCTTCGCAGTACTTCGAAGGGTCCAATAAACCTCAGGCTTAGCTTTCCCTTTTTATCGAAATGTATTTTCCGCTTCCAAGGATAAACTTTTAGGAACACGTAATTTCCTACGTCGAATGCACGATCTTGTCTGTGTTGATCAGCATACTTCTTTTGTCTGTCTTGAGCAACCCCCAATCCTGTTCTGATGAGTTTGACAACCTCAGCAGTTTGTTGTACTAGTTTTAGTCCTAATAGTTGGCATTCACCGACTTCATCCCAGCATAGTTGAGTTCTGCACTTTCTGCCGTATAATGCTTCGTAAGGCGGCATACCGATGCTCGCGTGGTAACTATTGTTGTAGACAAATTTCACTAAAGGTAAATATTCATCCTAGCTCCCTTTGAAATCCATGACGCATGCTCTCAGCATATCTTCCAATGTCTGGATTGTTCGTTCACTTTGGCCATCTATTTGTGGATGATAAGCCGTACTCATTCTCAACTGTGTCCCCATACATTCTTGTAGTCTCTTCCAGAAGTTTGACGTGATCCGCGGATCTCTATCAGACATAATTGACACTAGCACTCCATGCCTCGAAACGATCTCTTTAACGTATAACCTTGTCAACTGATCAAGATTGAACCTAATCTTTATTGGCAAAAGTCTGCTGATTTTGTCAGTATGTCCACTATTACCAAATCGCATCGCATCCTCTCTGAGTAGTTGGAAGACCCTCCACAAAATCCATTGTAATGTGTTCCCACTTCCATTATGGTATTTTTAACAGTTGAAGTAATCCGCTTGGTCTTTGATGCTCGGTCTTGACTCTTCGGCATGTCAAACATTTCGCGACACATTTTGCAACATCTCTTTTCATGTTTGGCCACCAAAAATATCGTTGCAAATCTTGATACATCTTCGTACTTCCCAGATGAATCGAATATCTTGAATTATGAGTTTTGGTCAAGATTTCGTCTTTAATCTTTGGTACTGCTGGAACCCAAATACTTCCCTCGAACCTCAGTAACCCTTCGATATCGATCTTGTATTTCGCATCACTTCCCTCAACCATTTTCTCTTTGATTTTCCCACATTCTTCATCTTGTAGTTGAGCATGATCTTGTCCACTAAAGTTGGACCAGCTTCTATCTGAAATAGTCGTTCATCGGATGCAGATTCTTTTAGAAATTTTATTTTCAACTCTAGCTTTGTCATTGCTGAAATAAGTTCTTCCTGAGTGGTTATCAGCATCAACTTTTCCCGACCTTTCCAGCTCAAAGCATCTGCAACCACATTCGCTTTGCCCAGATGATAAAAGATATCACAATCTTAAACTTTTATCAATTCCATCCATCTTCTTTGACGCATGTTCAGGTCCTTCTGAGTGAAAATATACTTCAGACTCTTATGGTCCGTGTAGATCTCATATTTCTCTCCATAGAGATAGTGTCGCCATATCTTCAGAGAAAATACTACTGCAACCAACTCCAAATAATGACTCGGATACCCCTTCTCATTGTCCTTCAGTTGCCTTGATTCATACGCAATAACTTTGTCGTTCTGCATAAGGACACATCCTAATCCTTTATGTGAGGCATCATTATACACCACAAAGTTTCCTGTACTATCTGGTAATGATAACATTTGTGCCACACTTAACTTCTTCTTCAAATCTTGAAAACTTTCTTCACACTTCTTCGTCCAAACAAATTTTATAGCTTTCCTTGTCAAATTTGTTAACGGAGTGGCAATCTTGGAAAAATCTTAAATAAATCGTCTATAATAACCGGCCAGTCCCAAGAAACTTCTCACCTCTGACGGTGTTCTTGGTTGTTCCCAATTGATTACAGCTTTTGATAGATCCACTGAAATCCCATCTTTGTCAATCACATGCCCCATAAATTGTACACGATCTAGCCAAAATTCACACTTAGAGAATTTCGCGTACAACTTTTCCTTTCTTAGTGTCTCCAACGTCAAACGTAAATGTTCCACGTGTTCTTCTTGAGTTTTGGAATATACCAAGATGTCGTCGATAAATACCACCACGAACTTGTCTAAGAATGGTTTAAACACCTTGTTCATCAAATCAATGAATGCAACAGGGGCATTGGTCAAACCAAAAGACATCATCAGAAACTCGTAATGTCCATACCGAGTTCTGAATGCCGTTCTAGGTATATCCTTCTTCCTTAACTTCAATTGGTGATACCCACTTCTCAAATCTATTTTTGAGAAGTATTTAGCACCATTCAACTGATTAAACAAGTCATCTATTCTTGGTAACAGATATTTATTCTTAATAGTGACTTTGTTTAACTCTCTATAATCAATGCAAAGACGCATTGACCCATCCATCTTCTTCACGAATAACACTGGTGCTCCCCACGGTGATACACTTGGTTGAATATACTTCTTGTCTAACAGTTCTTGCAGTTGTACCATCAGTTCCTTCATCTCTGCTGGAGCCATTCTGCACGGGGCCTTCGATATCGGTGCTAAATCGATCACGAACTCAATCTCTCTGTTAGGCGGAAGTCCTAGAAAATCTTCCGGAAACACATCTACGAATTCCCTAACCACTTGTATCTCTTCCAGTTTCACAGACTTCTTTTGAGTATCGACTATGTAAGCTAAATAACCCAAACAGCCTTGACTCAACAACTTCTTGGCCTGCATAATCGTCAGACATTTCATTTATCTAGGCGCTTTGCTACCATAGAAAACTACCTTTGACAGAGTCATAAGGTTTACACATTTCTTTTGGCGTCGCTCCATAATTTAATAGCCAATCCATTCCTAGAATAACATCAAACTCTCCAAGTCTAATCGGAATTAAATCTACCATCATGATATTCCCCTTAATATTCACCCTACAGTTATTGTATACGAACCTAACAGGAATTACTTCCTTATTCACAATTTCTATGTTTAAAAGGAAATTCAATTATTTACTAGGAAATCCTAACCTCTTAGCAAATTCATCAGATATAAATGAGCAAGTAGCACCCGAATCAAATAATACATAAGCATCAATATCATTGATTGGGATAATACCTGACACCACATCCTTTGATTGCATAGCATCTTGCACAGTCATGTTGAAGGTTCTGGCTGTAGATTTTTTTGATGCCGTTGGTCTAGTAATGGCCCATGTACCTCCACTGCTACCTCTCTTGCTTCCTGTTGTCTCCTCAGCTTTCTTCTTAGGGCACTCACGAGCAAAGTGATCATTGGACCCGCACGTGAAGCAAACGTTCTTCTTGGGTTGATTGCAATTTGGGGCGATGTGACCCTCCTGACCACAGTTAAAGCATACTCATTTCCCCATTAAGCATACACCTTTGTGAAATTTCCCGCATGTAGCATATGCTTCGAATTTCTTATTCTACGGGTTACCCTGCTGACTTCCAGCACTCACATTTCCATTCCATTTCCTCTTCAGATTGTTGTTGCCATTTCCATTACTACCATCTCCATTCTTAATCTCCACTTTATTCTTCTTCTTTTTCTGTTCCTAATTGAACTTTGTTACAGCCTCGCCTCCACCTTCAGCGAGAATTACCTTCTCTATTACTGCTGCAAATGTCTTCAACTGGAATAGGGAGACCCTATTGTACAACCAGGGCTTCAGTCCTTTGCTCAAACCTCTTCGCCTTGCGTTCGTCTGTGCTGACTTGATATGGCGCAAACCTCGCCAACTAGTTGAATTTTACGGCATACTCTGATACCGTCATCGTTTCCTACTTCAGTTCTAAAAACTGCACCTCTAGCTGACTCTTCGAACTCTCTGGGAAATAAGTCTCGAAGAATATCTCCTTAAACCTATCCCAAGTGATAACCCCTTGTCCTCCTCGAGTTTTATTGGCCTGTCACCAATAACTAGCCTCTACTTTCAACATGAATATTGCAAAAGCAGTCTTCTGATCCTTCCATACTCTCGCAACATCGAACACTTTCTCTATTTTCATGATCCAGGTTTGTGCCTCAACTAAATTTATGGACCCACAGAATTCTGGTGGTTCAACCTCCTTGAAGTCCTTAAACGTTGTAGCTTGATTTTGTGGTTGATTCTGTAGCGCACCCGTCAGTAACGTCACCAACTGCTGGATTGGATTAGCATCAACAATATCGTTATTGGTGGTTCCCTCAGTGGTTCTTTGTCGTGGTTGACTTCTTGGAAGCATTTTCTGTTAAAATACACTCATTAGATTATTACTCAATTTCTTTTAAGTATTTTCTACTTAACTTACATGAATGAAAGTATTTCAAAGTGCATGTGACTGATGTTTTAAGATGATAGGAATCGAGACTATTCATATTATTCAAGCTGCTTCATAACCTTTGTTCGGTTATTGAAGTTCTGAAGAATGTTTAAACTCTTGAAGTTGTTTGTTCAACAGTTATGACTTACTGGGCAATTGAATGCTCACACTTGCTTTAAATGAAAAATATTTTCAGCAAACGATGATAGAAAGAACTTAAGGATCCCGTAAAGATCAAGCTGATCGGTATCCAGACGAAGTGCCATTCAGTATGTGAACGTGTGTGAAGATCAAGTTAATACTTGTAATGTAGAATATTTTAATTAACTGATATGTATCATTGGTGGTGGATAAAAGTCACTCTTGTAAGATGTAAAGAATAATGTAATTATCATTATTTGTAATGAAAGATGTTATAAGGTTTCCAAAACCTGGGATTTGAGAATATATTTATTATATTTAACTATATAATGACGTATGTTTGGTAAGAAGTAGGACCATGACGTACGAAATTTGGGTGTAAAGATAGACCGGATTTCGGGGCGTTACATTAAGTATTGAATAGTATGGAGGTGTAATAAGGAGGTGGATGTGCTTTTGGCTATTATACCCTAACTTAGGAAGTCTATAAATAGCAAGCTCAAATTTCATTTGTTGGATTGTTAACTTTCATCCAATATAAAACAACTTAAGTGTTAGAGAGAATAAACACTTATAAGTTAGACTTCCATTGTTAGATTTTCAAGAAGAAGAAAAAGATAGTTCTTTAAGGGTAAGACTCTTATGCAATAATCTTCTATCTCTTCCATGATAGCTTGATATAGAAGTGATGGTACATGTATGTTAAGAAGTAAAGAGAATGAGTAATCAATGGACTTAAGCCGTATAAGTCATGAATAAGTAATTCAAACTTAAATATGTTATGAACTTATGAAGAATACTTATGAACTTTTCGTATGTCTACCTTAAGAAGTTAGTATGTTAATAAGATGAAAGAATGTTGGTTAAAGGACTTAAACTAGCATAAGTTATGAGAATTGAAACTATATGTAATTTATACTTTGATAAATAAATAAGTTCATGAAGAACATGTAATGACTTAATATGAAAATAAGTTGTTATAATATGTAGGTGGAGATGTCTACTTAATGGATTGAATCCATTTGGAACGATGAACAAATCATTAGTAACGAAGTTTTGCCGGAATTGACACGATTGGACGATAATTGTCGAATTCGTGAAATTCTCGGAATGGAAGTCGGATTTTGTGTTATAGTTCGGAAATGTTGGTTTTCAATAGAGACAATTCTTATTTGGCATTATACAGTTGCGGACTCGAAAATGACCGGATTCCGACTTAGAATGAAGAAACGAGCGTTGAACGTTGACGAACGTTTATCGTTTTCGTTAAAAATGAACCAATAGGTGAATTTTGAGTTAACGATGTCGAAAATGTAAAATTCTGGCATGAACATGTAGAGTATGTGATTTGTGAACTAATGGCTTTTGAACGAGCCAATTCGGACTTATAACGAAGGAGTTACAAGCCCAGGAATCTCACTAAGTAGAAAATCTATCAAAATTTTCTAGGACACAGAGTCCGCGCCGCAACGCGACTCAAAGAACAAAGGCCTGCGCCGCAGCGCGAGGTCGAAACCATAGTACACTGTTAGTTGGCACCGCAGCACGACACAATGAAGGGCAAGTGGCGCCGCAGCGCCGAGGCCCTGCAAACCTGAGCCGCAGCGCGTGTAACAATACAGAATTTTTAAATTATAATTTTAAATATTTATGGAATTTTATATAAATATTTAATGGATGTGTTTATTGTTGAATAAATATTTAATTTGATTTGACTTGATTAGTTAATTATTTGTTAAGTAAATAATTAAGGAGTTAAAAAAATTAATTGTTATGAGATAATATTCTAATTTAATTAATAATTAAATTAGAGAGTTTATAATGATTAAATGAATTATTATATTTTAATGTGAATTTGTAATTAAAGTGATGTGTTACTTGATTAAATAAAATCAAAATTATAAAGAAAATTATAATTATGTTGTATTGATTTATGTGTTAAAGTAAATTAATAAATTGTTATTGGACTTAATTAAATTGAGTATTGAAATTCAATTTAATAGAAGTGTGACAAATAACCTTACTATAAAGGAGTTATTAAAATAAATTAAAGGAGTTTATTTAGTTTTTGCCAAACAAGGCTTAATACATATTAAGTCTTTAATATAATGGTGTTTTACAAAACAAGATATAAGGATTAATTGATTTATTTTAATTATGTTTACCAAACAAGGTGTAAGATTTAATGGGTTATTTTAATTAGGTTAGCCAAACAAGCCTTATGACTTTTGATTTTTAAAAAAGTTAGATAACTGATGTCAGTTATACATATATTAATATTATATAATTAATACATATATTATTACCATACGTTATATGTTAGGACGTAAGTTAGAGTTAGGAGAAGAAAGACTCAGAAGAAGAAAAGAAGAGAAGAAGAAAGGCTAGAGAATTTTAGAGAGAAATTGGAGAAGAGAAACTTGAGAATCAAAGATAACCATCATCTTCTTCTAAATTAAGGTATCATCTTGCTTCTATTTTTCTAAAAGTTGTGGTTGTTTTCTCTTCCAAAAAGTTCTCTGTAAAAACTTTGTGTAGCTTGAATTGTTTGTGTATATAGCTTCATATGATAATTGTTTGTTACAAGATTATTTTCATAAGTTTATATATGAGTATAGATAAACTAATTCATGTATGTATGTATTTTGTGAAAGAAGCCATATTACAGTGAGTTTATATGAACATATATGAATATGGCTTAGTTTAAAGTAAAATTAGGGTTTAATTAGTTGTTTAATTTATAAATTGACTATTGAATTTGAAAAAGGATGAATAAACATAAACATGATATTTTGAATTAATGGTTTTGATTGAAAAACAAAGTTACAGTGATGATTTTATTAAAAATATCAAAAAAATGAAGTTTTATCAAAAATAGTGAAATTGGGTGTTTTAAATTTGATGTTTATGTTGTTTTATGGGTAGAATCATGTTAAGAGTCTTTGAATTATGTTTACATGAAGTTTCTGTATGTATTACATGTTAATTAGGTTGTTAGAAAGAGCTTATAGGCCAAATTGGCTTTTTGTTCATGCTGTTGTCGAGGCTGGTCACCGAAGTCTGGAGTTCGGCGCCGCAACGCGGCCCAGCAGTTTAAGTTTCGCGCCGCAGTGCCAAAACCACACCGCAGCTCCAATCGTTGGCCTGTGTCTCGCACCACAGCGCCAATCGTTGGCCTGTGTCTCGCACCGCAGCACTAGCTCAGCGCCGCAGCGTCGGCCACAGTGTAAACTGTGGCACAGTGTAAAGTGTGGCACAGTGTAAACTGTGGCGCCGCAGCGCGAGTTAGCAGAATGGTCAGACAGTGTGATTTATTTGCACAAAATTCTGAAAAAGTTGTTATATATTAATAGTAGGACTGTTAAATTATGATTTCAGTATTTCTATACCAAGAATGATCATGTTATTATCGATTAACTAGTTTTATGACTAATGTAATTTGATTATGTGATTAAAAATCAAATATTACATGATGAATGTACTTAGTTATATATATATAATGTGGTAGTGACTAATTATGTCTTGATGACATATATACATATAGGGTATTGTGATTCAAGTTAATTCGGTATAGCTTATACGCAAGGCAAGTTCTTCTAAACCTAAAAACTTCGTTGTGTAAGTTTAATTTCGTTGAGCAAATTATTGCTTTTAATTCAATTACAATTATGCAAGTTTTTCCTAACTCAACACTTTCATTGAGCTAGTTCTATTATTATGTTGCACATGTTTTTCTAAACCTAAACTTATTATCTTTAGCATGCAAGTATATCTTTATTCTGATGAACAAGTTTATCGTTCAAGTTATTACTTATTATGCATGCTTAATATTCAATCCCAAGATTTAACCTTAGCTTAATTGTAACATTGCAGATTTTTAATGTGTAATATTAAATATTTATGTATTTATTTAAATATTTAATGGATATGTTATTATTAAATAAAGAATTATTTAATTGGAATTGATGTGAATTATTTAATTATTTGATTATTGGTTGAATAGATAATTAAATATTAAATAATAAATATTTATTGGTAATATTAAATATTTATTGAATTATATGACAATTTGAATTGATGTGATTTAATTAATTATTTGTTGTGTAAATAATTAAGGAGCTAAATAAATTAGTTGTTATGAGATTTTATAATAATAAATAAGCTAGAGAGCTTTCAATGTTTTTTTAAATAAATAATAATATTTTAAATGGGAAATTGTAGTTTAAAATATTAGTTGGTGAAATGAAATTATAATTGTTTATGTGTTAAAGTAATTTAATAGATTAATGTTTAATTGATTTATTAATTTAATAAAGGTGTGACTAATAACCTTGCTATAAAGGAGTTATTAAAATAAATTAAAAGAGTTTAATTTAGTTTTGCCAAACATACCTTATTGTATAATAAGTCTTTAATCTATTAGGATTTTAGCAAACAAGGTATAAGGATTAATCTATTTTGTTTTAATTCAATTTACCAAACAAGGAGTAAGGATTAATAGATTATTTTTATTTAGACTAGCCAAACAAGCCTTTTGGCTTTTAAATTTTAAAACTTCTATAACTGATATATTTATATCTGTACTTATATTATATCATTAATATATGTTATTATTATTATTACGTTATAATATTATACGTAAGATAGAAGAGAGAGAAAGGAGAGAAAAAGAGAAAACTCAGAGAAAGAAGAAGAAGAAAAAGTAAGAAGAACTAGAGAGAATTGAGAGTTTTTTTTTTCAGGTTTTGGAGAAAAGCTTGATAATCAAAGAGTTAGAGTCATCATCTTCTTCATAATCCAAGGTAGGCCATCTTTTCTTTTGTAAAACTCTAAAATTTTTCTTCTTCCCAAAAAGTCTCTGTGAAAAATTTTATAAACGAAACTTTGTTGTTATGATTATAATTTTTTATGATTATCAATTGTATATGTGTTTCATGAGTTATGCATGATCATAGAGAAATTAATTCATGTATGTAATTTATGAAGAAAATATTTTATAGAGAGTTTTTATGTATGAATATGGTTTTAGTTAAAATAGAAATTAAGGTCTAATTGATTGTGGTACTGATAAATTGACTGTTAGAATTGCTAGAGTATGTAGAATCATAATCATGATGTGTAGAAATTTCTATTTTGATTTAATAACAAAGTCACAGTGTTAATTTTCATGGATTTTCATGGAAAATATCAAAATATGGAGTTTTGCCAAAAATAATGAAATTGGATGTTGTATAATTGATGTTTATGCTAATTGATGGATAGAAACATGTTAGGAGTACTCACAATATGTTTATATGATGTCTATATGCAATTTTCATGATAATCAGTCTATTAGATTCGAGCTTTTTGGCCAATTTGGCTTTTTCTTTCATGGTTGCCGAAGCTGTCAATCGACGCTGACAGTTCGCGCCGCGGCGCGGCCCAGCAGTTCATTGCTGGCGCCGCAGCGCCATCACCATGACGTAAGCGACCTGTTGCACAATCACTGCGCCGCAGCGCCGGCTCGTAGTATAATCGCTGAGCCGCAGCGCCGACTCAGCGCCGCAGCGCGAGCCACAGTACAAACTGTGGCGCCGCGGCGCGGCTTGGCAGAACTGTCTGACAGTTTTGCTTAAATGTACAAAACTTGAAAATAAATGTTATGTGTTTATTATAACAATGTAAAATGATAATTTCAGTATTATTAGTCTATGAAATATCATGTTATTAAGTATTATCTACTTGAAAAAGAATTGATTATATGAATGGGTAATTCAACCCATATGATGAATGTAATTATTTATATAAATGTACAATGTTGGTTAGGACTAATTATGTCAATATGACATATGTTTAGGATATCAATTCAAGTGGTAAAAGTGTAGCTTGTGCTAAAGGCAAGTTTCCTAAACCTACATTTTACATTGAGCAAGTTTCTAAGCCTTAACTTTTGATATTTAGCAAGTTCTTTATCGTATAAGTTTCTAATCATTGGTGTTATTGAACTAGTTATTGTTTCAATTTCGATTATCATATAATGGTGTAAATTTATTTGGAACAAGTTATTCTTGTACTTAACTTGTGGTTTAGCATGTACAATTACATACATGTTGTGGATGTTTATTATTCAATTAACTTTGTCTTATTATTTTTCAAGCAAGGTAGGTTATAGTTATTCAAATTGTATGCTATTAGATTATTCCTAAAGCATGATGTCAATTTATAAACATCAAATAAACTATGATTATTCCATAGTATACAGTTATGTCGTTTGTAATCAACTAAACCTTAGTTGATTACCGTTGAATTCTAAATTACCCCATGATGTATCCAAACCAAACTCACTTTGGTACGGACTTGTATTCTAAATACTGAGAAGAACAACTCTTTTATAAGAGGTTACGCTTAGCGTTGAAATGATTGTGCACAATACAATGTACGAAGGGTTGATCCCCCTAAGTACGTGAAGTCCTTATAGTCTTATGACTGTTAAAGTTTAAGTTGAAAAATTACTTATAACTGTGGACATGATTCAAAGTCATTAGACCCTCAATAAAGGTTAAAGCTTTCCAAAAGTTAATAGAATATATTGTTAAATTCTATTGAGCTTAATGTTGACAAATGATGTAAAAGTTTAATGATTTAATTATTGTTATTTCAAGTGGACCTTGTTTGCTCACTCTTGCCTGTAAAATTTCTTACAGCTAAGGTTGAAACTGGTGATGTACCTAGTACCAGTAAAGGGAAAGGAAAGACGAAGCAATGCTGAAGACTTGTAATAATTGAATAGTTTATTTTCAGACTTGGTTTAAAGATTGTAATGAAGTTTATTTTAATTTTCCGCATGAATGAATGTTTGTAAAGGTTAGATAACCTGGGAGATTTATTTAAGTTTAATCCTGTATGGGCAGGTTTTGTTTATTCAATTTTATTATAATTGGGTAGTTAGAAATGAATGTTTTGATTACGTGAACACCAAATCCTGAGGAAATGAAGTACCGGGATTTGGGGGTGTCACAGGTTGGTATCAAAGCTTTAGGTTATGAACCTTAGGTGGGGGGGAAAAGCCTTAGGAAGTAACCTTTGAAAAGATAGTGGAGATAACTCTTATTGAGTTTTAAGAAAGAAGTAATAAAACACTTATGTGCTTATGTGTTTATAACTTATGTGCTCGCGAGTGTCGAGTAGAATGATTAATAACTAAAACTTTAAAATTTTGTTGTCAGGATGACTAATGTCGGAGAATCCAGTCAGGTTAGGGAGGAGGGACCTCAAATGCCTATAGAGGAGGAGCCTCGCGACATTCATGTAGTTTGGGAACAACTACTGCCACGGGAGTTACCGTTGGTCACAGTAGTTGAAGATGAGGAGA
This sequence comes from Panax notoginseng, assembly GCA_016801055.1. Classification (NCBI taxonomy): domain Eukaryota; kingdom Viridiplantae; phylum Streptophyta; class Magnoliopsida; order Apiales; family Araliaceae; genus Panax; species Panax notoginseng. The sequence goes on from CM029018.1 coordinate 142,537,367, forward strand.
ATGATGTGGAGACAGATGAGGAGGATGAGGAAGAAAGGATTCCACTTAACTCGATAGCAGGCCGTATTTACGATGAGGTGCATGACCGCAACGTGGAACTTCAGGATACAGTTGAGGAATTACAAGAGATAGTAGCTGAACAACAGACTGCAATGACACAGAAGGACGATGAGATCCTGGATCGTGAAGAACGACTGACTAACGCCGAGGAGAAATTAATACAGACTGAAGGAGAGAAAGAACAATTGATTGAGATGGTTGCTGAACTGGATAGCAAGCTGAGAGAAGAAGCTGCTAAGAGGGCAAGAGCTGAAGATGCATACGAGGAAGCTTATCAACGAACTGGAAGAGCAACGAGAGACGCGCAGGCAAAAAGGATGAAGATGGAAGAGATGGATAAAGTATTTAACACCGCAATTAATCGAGCTCAAGATCGGGTCATGGGATATCCGATTCAGTTCGAGACACTGCCATCATTCGTGTTAGATCGCAGAGCAATGTTTCGAGTCATGGAGGAAGAACGTGATAGGGCTACGAAGTACCTTAATAGATCATCGTAGAAAATGTGTCGGTAATGTACGTAATAAGTATTAAATAATGTGTAAGTCCCTAGTGTTAGGTAACCATGGGATATGATAATAATGATGTTGTCCTGAAACTTTTGTAGTTCAGGAAAGGAATGTAGATAGCAGAGATGCTATTGTGTTATGTTTTCAGAAAGTTTATGAATAAATAAATGTTATTATTTTGTTCAAAGTGTTATGTGCTATGTGGGTATTTCTTTTATAGAAGCAAGTTAATTAGAAATACTTAAAGAAGTTGAGTAATGGTCTAATAGGTGTTTTATTTTAACAGAAAATGCCTCCCAGACGTCAGCCAACACGACAGAGAACCACTGAAGAAACTAACAATAACGACAATGTTGGTGCGAATCCCGTTCAACAACTAGTAACACTACTGACAGGAGCGTTGCAGAATCAACCTCAAAACCAAGGTACAACGTTTAAGGAGTTTAAGGCGGTTGGACCACCTGAATTCCGTGGGTCCATGAATCCAGTCGAAGCACAAACCTGGATTATGGAGATAGAGAAGGTGTTCGATGTCGCTAGGGTAGGGGATGACCAGAAGACTGCTTTTGCAACTTTCATGTTGAAAGCAGAAGCCAGTTATTGGTGGCAGGCTAATAAAACTCGTGAAGGGCCAGGAGTGATGACTTTGGGATAGGTTCAAGGAGTTGTTTTTCGAGACCTATTTCCCGGAGAGTTCGAAGAGTCAGCTGGAAGTACAGTTTCTAGAACTGAAGCAAGGGACGATGTCGGTATCTGAGTATGCCGCAAAATTCAATGAATTGGCGAGGTTTGCGCCATATCAGGTTAGCATAGATGAGCGTAAGGCGAAGAGGTTTGAACAGGGACTGAAGCCATGGTTGTACAGTAGGGTTTCCCTGTTCCAATTGAAGACGTTTGCAGCAGTGATGGAGAAAGCAGTACTCGCTGAAGATGGAGGCGAGGCGGTGACAAAATTTAACCAGGAACAAAAGAAGAAGAAGAGTGAGAATGAGGTGAAGAATGGTGGTAGTAGCAGTGGAAACAACAACAACAACAACTTGAAAAGGAAGTGGAATGGGAGTATGGGTACTGGAAACCAGCAAAGTAACCAGCAGAACAAAAAGTTTGAAGCATGTGCGACATGTGGAAAGTTTCACAAGGGTGCGTGCTTGATGGGAAAACGAGTTTGCTACAATTGTGGCCAGGAGGGTCACATCGCTCCAAATTGCACTCAATCAAAGAAGAATGCGTGCTTCACGTGCGGATCCAAGGATCACTTTGCTCGTGAATGTCCTAAGAAGAAGGAGGGAGTGACAACCAGAAGCAAAGGAGATAACAATGGAGGTGCGTGGGCTGTTACAGGACCTGCAGCATCAATCAAACCCACAGCCAGAACCTTTAACATGACTGTGCAGGATGCTGTGCAATCAAAGGATGTAGTTTTAGGTATTATCCCAATCAATGATATTGATGCATATGTATTATTTGATTCGGGTGCTACTTACTCGTTTATATCTGATGAATTTGCTAAGAGGTTAGAATTGCCTAGAGAAGAACTGAATTTTCCTTTGAACATAGAAATTGCGAATAAGGAAATAATCCCTGTTAGATTCGTATACAAGGACTGTAGGGTGAACATTAAGGAGAATGTCTTGTTGGTAGATTTGATTCCGATTAGACTGGGGGACTTTGATGTAATTTTGGGAATGGACTGGTTGTTCAAGTGCGGAGCGGTAATTGACTGCCAAAAGAAGTGTGTAAACCTTATGACTCCGTCAAAGGTAGTATTTTATGGTAGCAAGTCGACTAGACAAATGAAATGTCTGACGACTATGCAGGCCAAGAAATTGTTGAGTCAAGGTCGTGTGGGCTATTTAGCTTACATAGTCGATACTCAAAAGAAGGGGGTAAAGCTGGAAGAAATAGCAGTAGTGAGGGAATTCGAAGACGTCTTTCCAGAGGATTTGCCAGGACTTCCGCCTGACAGAGAAATTGAGTTCGTGATCGACTTAGTATCGGGAACAGCACCGATATCGAAGGCCCCGTACAGAATGGCTCCGGTAGAAATGAAGGAACTAATGGTTCAATTGCAAGAGCTGCTGGACAAGAAATATATTCAACCAAGCGTATCGCCGTGGGGAGCGCCAGTTTTATTTGTGAAGAAGAAGAGCGGGTCAATGCGTCTTTGCATTGATTATAGGGAGTTAAACAAAGTCACTATTAAAAATAAATACCCGTTGCCAAGAATAGATGACTTGTTTGATCAACTGAAGGATGCTAAGTACTTTTCGAAAATAGATTTGAGAAGTGGTTATCACCAATTGAAGGTAAGAAAGGAGGATATACCACGAACGGCATTCAGAACTCGGTATGCACATTACGAGTTTCTAGTGATGTCTTTTGGTTTAACCAATGCACCTGCTGCGTTCATGGATTTGATTAACAGGGTGTTTAAACCATTCCTAGACAAGTTTGTAGTGGTATTCATTGATGACATTCTAGTGTATTCCAAAACTCAAGAAGAACACGTGGAACACTTACGTCTGACATTGGAGACACTAAGAAAGGAAAAACTGTACGCGAAGTTCTCTAAGTGCGAATTTTGGCTCGACCGTGTACAATTTTTGGGGCATGTGATTGACAAAGATGGGATCTCAGTGGATCCGTCGAAAGTGGAAGCAGTAATCAATTGGGAACAACCAAAAACACCGTCGGAAGTGAGGAGTTTCTTGGGACTGGCTGGTTATTATAGAAGATTTATTCAAGATTTTTCTAAGATAGCCATTCCGCTAACGAATTTGACAAGAAAAATTGTAAAATTCGTTTGGACGGAGAAGTGCGAAGAGAGTTTCCAAGATTTGAAGAAGAAGTTAAGTGTGGCACCTGTATTGACTTTGCCAGATAATACAGAAAATTTTGTGGTATATAGTGATGCCTCACATAAAGGGTTGGGTTGTGTTCTTATGCAGAACGGCAAAGTTATTGCCTATGCATCAAGACAATTGAAGGATTATGAGAAGGGGTATCCGACTCATGATTTGGAATTGGCTGTAGTGGTGTTTGCTCTAAAAATATGGAGACACTATCTTTATGGAGAGAAATGTGAGATCTACACATACCACAAAAGTCTGAAGTATATTTTCACTCAGAAGGATTTGAACATGCGTCAAAGAAGGTGGATGGAATTAATAAAAGATTACGATTGTGAGATCTTTTATCATCCGGGTAAAGCAAATGTAGTTGCAGATGCTTTAAGCAGGAAAGGTCGGAAGAAGTTGATGCTGATAACAACTCAAAAAGAGCTCATTTCAGCAATGACAAATTTGGAGTTGGAAATCAAATTTCCAAAAGAATCTGACGAACAACTATTCCAGATAGAACCTGATCTAATTTTAGTGAACAAAGTGAAAATTGCTCAATTACAAGATGGAGAGTGTGGAAAAATCAAAAAGAATTTGGGTGAAGGCGGAGATGTAAAATACAAGGTCGATACCGAAGGTTTACTACGGTTCGATGGACGAATTTGGGTTCCAGCAGTGCTAGAGCTGAAAGAAGAAATTCTGACTGAATCTCATAGCTCAAAGTATTCAATTCATCCAGGAAGCACGCAAATGTATCAGGATTTGCGCCGACATTTTTGGTGGCCAAATATGAAAAGAGATGTTGCTGAATGCGTAGCGAAATGCTTGACATGTCAGAGAGTAAAAGTCGAACATCAAAGACCCAGCGGATTACTCCAACCGTTAGAAATACCGGAATGGAAGTGGGAACACATCACGATGGTTTTGTGGTGGGTCTTCCAACTACTCAGAAAGGATGCGATGCGATTTGGGTAATAGTGGACAGACTGACGAAATCAGCGCATTTTTTACCAATAAAGATTAGATTCAACCTTGATCAGTTGGCAAGATTGTACATTAAGGAGATCGTTTCGAGGCACGGAGTACCAGTATCAATTGTGTCTGATAGAGATCCGCGGTTTACATCGAATTTCTGGAAGAGACTACAAGAATGTATGGGAACACAGTTGCGAATGAGTACGGCTTATCATCCACAAACAGATGGCCAAAGCGAACGAACAATTCAGACATTGGAAGATATGCTGAGAGCATGTGTCATGGACTTTAAAGGAAGCTGGGAAGATCAACTACCATTGGTGGAATTTTCTTACAACAACAGTTATCACGCGAGCATCGGCATGCCACCTTACGAGGCATTGTACGGCAGAAAGTGCAGAACCCCACTGTGTTGGGATGAAGTCGGTGAACGCAAACTGTTAGGACCAGAACTGGTACAACAAACTGCTGATGTTGTCAAACTCATCAGGACAAGACTGGTCGCAGCTCAAGACAGACAGAAAAAGTATGCTGATCATCACAGACAAGATCGTACATTTGACGTAGGAACTTTTGTATTCTTAAAAGTTTCTCCCTAGAAGGGGAAAATTCGTTTCGGTAAAAAGGGAAAGCTAAGTCCGAGGTTTATTGGACCCTTTGAAGTGCTGCGAAGAGTGGGAGAAGTGGCTTACGAGGTAGCTCTACCTCCAGTGTTGGAAAATATTCATAATGTTTTTCACATTTCAGTGTTACGACCATATAAACCCGACTACAAGCATGTGATCGAGTATGAACCTTTTCAGTTCGAAAAAGATTTGACTTATGAAGAGATCTCTATCCAGATAGTCGACAGGAAAGAACAAGTGCTCAGGAATAAAGTGATACCTTTTGTGAAGGTGATATGGAGAAACCACAACGCTAAAGAAGCTACGTGGGAACTCGAAGAGAAAATGTTGAAGGAATACCCTGAGTTATTTGTTTAATCCGTGTCTTCGATTCTGGGGACAGAATCTTTGTAAGTAGGGAAAAATGTAACGAATGAATTGTTTGAGTTGTGATTCTGAGGACAGAATCCTTTTAAGGAGGGAATGATGTAACATTGCAGATTTTTAATGTGTAATATTAAATATTTATGTATTTATTTAAATATTTAATGGATATGTTATTATTAAATAAAGAATTATTTAATTGGAATTGATGTGAATTATTTAATTATTTGATTATTGGTTGAATAGATAATTAAATATTAAATAATAAATATTTATTGGTAATATTAAATATTTATTGAATTATATGGCAATTTGAATTGATGTGATTTAATTAATTATTTGTTGTGTAAATAATTAAGGAGCTAAATAAATTAGTTGTTATGAGATTTTATAATAATAAATAAGCTAGAGAGCTTACAATATTTTTTTAAATAAATAATAATATTTTAAATGGGAAATTGTAGTTTAAAATATTAGTTGGTGGAATGAAATTATAATTGTTTATGTGTTAAAGTAATTTAATAGATTAATGTTTAATTGCTTTATTAATTTAATAAAGGTGTGACTAATAACCATGCTATAAAGGAGTTATTAAAATAAATTAAAAGAGTTTAATTTAGTTTTGCCAAACATACCTTATTGTATGATAAGTCTTTAATCTATTAGGATTTTAGCAAACAAGGTATAAGGATTAATCTATTTTGTTTTAATTCAATTTACCAAACAAGGAGTAAGGATTAATAGATTATTTTTATTTAGACTAGCCAAACAAGCCTTTTGGCTTTTAAATTTTAAAACTCCTATAACTGATATATTTATATCTGTACTTATATTATATCATTAATATATGTTATTATTATTATTACGTTATAATATTATACGTAAGATAGAAGAGAGAGAAAGGAGAGAAAAAGAGAAAACTCAGAGAAAGAAGAAGAAGAAAAAGTAAGAAGAACTAGAGAGAATTGAGAGTTTTTTTTTTCAGGTTTTGGAGAAAAGCTTGATAATCAAAGAGTTAGAGTCATCATCTTCTTCATAATCCAAGGTAGGCCATCTTTTCTTTTGTAAAACTCTAAAATTTTTCTTCTTCCCAAAAAGTCTCTGTGAAAAATTTTATAAACGAAACTTTGTTGTTATGATTATAATTTTTTATGATTATCAATTGTATATGTGTTTCATGAGTTATGCATGATCATAGAGAAATTAATTCATGTAAGTATGTAATTTATGAAGAAAATATTTTATAGAGAGTTTTTATGTATGAATATGGCTTTAGTTAAAATAGAAATTAAGGTCTAATTGGTTGTGGTATTGATAAATTGACTGTTAGAATTGCTAGAGTATGTAGAATCATAATCATGATGTGCAGAAATTTCTATTTTGATTTAATAACAAAGTCACAGTGTTAATTTTCATGGAAAATATCAAAATATGGAGTTTTGCCAAAAATAATGAAATTGGATGTTGTATAATTGATGTTTATGCTAATTGATGGATAGAAACATGTTAGGAGTACTCACAATATGTTTATATGATGTCTATATGCAATTTTCATGATAATCAGTCTATTAGATTCGAGCTTTTTGGCCAATTTGGCTTTTTCTTTCATGGTTGCCGAAGCTGTCAGTCGACGCTGACAGTTCGCGCCGCGGTGCGGCCCAGCAGTTCATTGCTGGCGCCGCAGCGCCATCACCATGACGTAAGCGACCTGTTGCACAATCACTGCGCCGCAGTGCCGACTCAGCGCCGCAGCGCGAGCCACAGTACAAACTGTGGCGCCGCGGCGCGGCTTGGCAGAACTGTCTGACAGTTTTGCTTAAATGTACAAAACTTGAAAATAAATGTTATGTGTTTATTATAACAATGTAAAATGATAATTTCAGTATTATTAGTCTATGAAATATCATGTTATTAAGTATTATCTACTTGAAAAAGAATTGATTATATGAATGGGTAATTCAACCCATATGATGAATGTAATTGTTTATATAAATGTACAATGTTGGTTAGGACTAATTATGTCAATATGACATATGTTTAGGATATCAATTCAAGTGGTAAAAGTGTAGCTTGTGCTAAAGGCAAGTTTCCTAAACCTACATTTTACATTGAGCAAGTTTCTAAGCCTTAACTTTTGATATTTAGCAAGTTCTTTATCGTATAAGTTTCTAATCATTGGTGTTATTGAACTAGTTATTGTTTCAATTTCGATTATCATATAATGGTGTAATTTATTTGGAACAAGTTATTCTTGTACTTAACTTGTGGTTTAGCATGTATAATTACATACATGTTGTGGATGTTTATTATTCAATTAACCTTGTCTTATTATTGTTCAAGCAAGGTAGGTTATAGTTATTCAAATTGTATGCTATTAGATTATTCCTAAAGCATGATGTCAATTTATAAACATCAAATAAACTATGATTATTCCATAGTATACAGTTATGTCGTTTGTAATCAACTAAACCTTAGTTGATTACCGTTGAATTCTAAATTACCCCATGATGTATCCAAACCAAACTCACTTTGGTACGGACTTGTATTCTAAATACTGAGAAGAACAACTCTTTTATAAGAGGTTACGCTTAGCGTTGAAATGATTGTGCACAATACATTGTGCGAAGGGTTGATCCCCCTAAGTACGTGAAGTCCTTATAGTCTTATGACTGTTAAAGTTTAAGTTGAAAAATTACTTATAACTGTGGACATGATTCGAGGTCATTAGACCCTCAGTAAAGGTTAAAGCTTTCCAAAAGTTAATAGAATATATTGTTAAATTCTATTGAGCTTAATGTTGACAAATGATGTAAAAGTTTAATGATTTAATTATTGTTATTTCAAGTGGGCCTTGTTTGCTCACTCTTGCCTGTAAAATTTCTTACAGCTAAGGTTGAAGCTGGTGATGTGCCTAGTACCAGTAAAGGGAAAGGAAAGACGAAGCAATGCTGAAGACTTGTAATAATTGAATAGTTTATTTTCAGACTTGGTTTAAAGATTCTGATGAAGTTTATTTTAATTTTCCGCATGAATGAATGTTTGTAAAGGTTAGATAACCTGGGAGATTTATTTAAGTTTAATCCTGTATGGGCAGGTTTTGTTTATTCAATTTTATTATAAATGGGTAGTTAGAAATGAATGTTTTGATTACGTGAACACCAAATCCTGAGGAAATGAAGTACCGGGATTTGGGGGTGTCACATTAATGTTGCTCAAAGCAAGGTATAACATATTATTCAATCTTTATGCTATTAGATTATTCCTAAAGCATGAACTTAGTATACAATGTTGATTCGAAGGTTTATTCCGTAACCTAGAGTTATTACCCTTTTATTCAACTAATCCTTAGTTGATGTCGTTGAATTTCAAATTGCCTTGAAATATATCCAAACCAAACTTACTTTTGTGCGGACTTGTAATCTAAATACTGAGATAAACAACCCTATCATTAGGGGTTTACGCTTAGCGTTGAAATGGTTGTGCACAATACATTGTACGAAGGGCTGATCCCCCTAAGTACGTGGAGTCCTTATAGTCTTATGACTGTTAAAGTTTAAGTTGAAAGATTACTTATAACTGTGGACATGGTTCGTGGTTATTAGACCCTCAGTTATATGTTTCAGAATGTAAAAGAACATATTTTTCCGTTCTATTGAGCCTATTACTTGGCAGTTGTTGTAAAGATTTTATTCATTGTTATTTCAAGTGAGCTTTGTTTGCTCACTCTTGCTTATATAACTATTACAGCTAAGGATGAAAAGATAGATGTACCTAGCACCAGTAAGGGAAAGGAAAAGATGAACAAGTATTGAAGACTTGTAATATGTTGACAGTTATTTATCAGAATTTAATTTGATTAAAGACTTTAAGGGAAAGGAAAAGATAAACATATGTTGACAGTTATCCCTTAAGGGAAGGTTTATTTATTCAATTTTTATTATGAGTGGGTAGTTAGATGTGAATGTTTTGATTAAGTGAGCACCAAATTTTGAGGTAATGAAGTACCAGAATTTGGGGGTGTCACAAGTTGGTATCAAAGCTTTAGGTTACCTTAGGTGGGGGAAAGCCTTAGGAAGTAACCTTTGAATAGATAATGGTGATAAACTCTTATCGAGTTTAAGGAAGAAGTAATAAAACACTTATGTGCTTATATGAATTCAACTTACGTGCTCGTGAGTGTAGAGTAGAATGATTAATAATTAAAATTTAAAATTTTGTTGTCAGGATGACTAATGTCGGAGAATCCAGTCAGGCTAAGGAGGAAGGACCTCAGATGCCTATAGAGGAGGAGCGTCGCGACATTCAGGTTGTCTGGGAACAACTACTGCCACGGGAGTCAGCCTCGTTGGTCACAGTGGTTGAAGATGAGGATGATGATGCGGAAACGGATGAGGAGGATCCCGTTGAGCTGCCACGAGAGAATGAGGATGACGAGGACGAGAAGGAAGAGATTCCGCTGAACTCGATTATTGCTAGTATGTATGATGAAGTCTACGACCATAACGTGAAACTTCAGGACACCGTCAAGGAGTTGCAGGAGATAGTAGCTGAGCAACAAACTTCGATGGCACAGAAGGACGACGACATCCAGGATCGAGATGAACGTCTGACTAATGTTAAAGAGAAACTGATGTCTTCGGAAGGAGAGAACGAACGACTGCTCGAAGTGATTGCAGATCTGAATAACAAGCTGAAGGAAGAAGCTACTAAGAGGGCAAGAGCTGAAGACGCATGCGAGGAACCGTATCAACGAACCGGGACAGCAGTGAGAGACACACAAGCAAAGAGGATGAAGATGGAAGAGATGGACAACGTATTCAACATCGTGATCAATTGAGCTCAAGATCGGGTCATGGGTTATCCGATTCAGTTCGAGACTCTGCCATTCTACGTGTTAGATCACCGAACAATGTTCTGGATTATGGAAGAAGAGCGTCGAAAGGCTACAGAGAATCTTAGTAGAATATCGTAGGGAATATGCCTGATATACGATGAATAAAGTGTTAAATAATGCATAAATTGTGACGCCCCCAAAATAGGTATACATCACCCATTCTGAGTCGCCAAATACATGGTATAAAATTCAAATACAACTTAATAATACAACATGAGCTGAGAGTTCTAATACGAATATTGTCTTCTAGACAGTATTCAAACTCAAAATAAGTCATCAATACATTTATTATCACTTATTTCATAGAATAGTGAGGACTACTAATGCAAATATCCGGACCGTCACTCCGTTCTCCGACTAGTTCCAGCTATATTCTCATTTCCTGAAGAGAACAATGAAAGAAAAGGGTGAGCTCAACTAGCCCAGTAAGAAATATTATGACTAAGATAATGCAGAATAAATTATCGTTAGCCTTCAACAGTGTTAAACTGATAAAATATAATAGCCATCAAGTTTAACTGCAGCGGGACAAGCAATCCATTAGAAGAGTCAAGTAGAAAATATAATCTACTATCTTCTATAATTTAAAAGATTTTTCATCACTTTTAGCGCTGAGACTCAGCTTAATAAATAATCCACATCATCCCTGCACTACGGCCAAGGATATTCATTAGTATCAAGACCACAAATTATCCGTGCACTACGGGCCAAGGATATTCGTGTTTTCATCAATGGTCATGATCATGCCAACAACTGTCCATCAATGCACTACGAGCCAATGAGGACTTTTACCACATCATTTGTAACATTACGGTCATGATTATACTGAATAATCCCGGGTCATAATCATACCAAGTCCATCTATGCACTACAGCCCACAGATGACTTTCAACAGAATATAAACATGAGGATGATGACAATGATATAAGAATTCAATAAAACAAGTTCAAAGATAAATTTTTAAAGATTTAAAATTTAATTTATCTAGAAGTCAATAACGTCCAAATGGTCAACATGATACTGCTTTGTGGAGTAAAATTCAAGAATAATATTGTACCAAAAATAATTTAGACCGAAAACGAATCAATTTTTATCATGAATAGTACCTCAGGTGAATAGTACTTGAGTGAATAGTACCCTGTGAATAGTACTTTGAGAATAGTAATCCAGTGAATTACTACTCCGGCATGAAAAAGCTAAAACTTATCAACAATGCTCAGAATAATATTTCCATGAAAGATACTGGATGAAGCGCAAATATCAAGGATATTCTACTAATTTCATGGAGTTTAGAAGCCAAAACTTTAACAAAATGAGTAATAGAATTTGAAATCTGAAACGAAATAATATTACTTACATACTACAGAGTATGGAAGAAAATATTATTTCAAGCGAATATTGGACAAAAATAACATCCCTTACCTTGAAAAGAAGAGTATTCCAACTGGTATAGCGGGGATATTATTGAAGAAAACTTGCACTATTTTTTACGCTCAAAGCTTTCTAAAACTCGAAAGAAATACGCACAATATTATAGAAGAAGAATTATCTGATTTTGGTGTGATTTTCAATTCTAACTAAGCATCCTATTTATAGGAGAATGGTTGGGCACTATTTGAATAATCGATCACGGACGTAATATGTGACAACCCCAAAACAGGTCTATTCCATCCAACCTATTTTGAGTCGCCAAATACATGGTACAGAAAATAACTACAACTTTATTACAACAATTGTCGTGCAAAATATAACAACACATATGCTGTGAGTTTGGATACAAATATATATCAAATGTGACTCATGTCCCAATCGTGGACAATACCTCACAATGACACCTTACATAAAGGTATAGTCAAAAACTGTTTTAGAAATTAGAATCTTTGGGAAGTGCTCAAGAAAACCTTCGTACATGGGAGGCCATGCATCTAGGTTATGATAGATATCATATGGCCACAGAATTATCCTTGGTTGACCCAATAGACCCCAAAGAAAAATAAGAAGTTTACTATCATATCATTCCCAATGGTGAGTCTTCTCTTGACATATCATTAACTCCACTGTCTCTAATTAAAAATTATACTTCAAACAAACACCAAGATTATATAGGTAGTGCTCGTAAAGATACTCAACAAGTGGATGATCACAACCCTGTCTTATGATGACACGAGGTTGTATATCATTAGACATCGTGTATGATAGTGACAAAACACCCTTCCAACGTTGGGTTCGCCTCACCCTAGATGATTCACCAAATATAACTACTAAATGATGACCACCGTTCTATTCCCCTGTTACCCCCGCTCGACCCAGCTACATTCTTATTACCTGAAAGGAATTGTGAAACAGAAGGGTGAGCACAACTAGCTCAGTAAAAAATATCATGACTAAAGATAATTAAATTATCAATAGTCTTCATCAGTAATAAATCAGAGATTTAGAACATATGGTAGATAATAAAAATTTCAACCATAGTTGCAGCGGAACGAGCAATCCATTAGAAGAGTCAAATAGACTATAAAGTCTATTATCTTCTCCATGCTAGAAATCCACCAACAATGTTTTATCCCTGTAACATCAATCAACAATTCTGGTCCATAATCATATGAATAACTCATAATCATAACTGTAGTTCTAAATTCCTCTTCTCATCTAGGACGAAGATAATTTTCATCACCTATCTTTACCTGAAACATCAGAGATCATGGTTATACCAAATCACATTTCCTGTTCATAATCATACTAATAACTTCATCTTTGCACCACGGCCAAAGATATTCATTTGTATCACCAATTGGTCATGTTCATCTCAACACCTGTTCATCTTTGCACTACTGGCCAAAGATATTCAACAACATGTCATCTTTGCACTACGGGCCAAAGATATTCATCAACAATTCATCTTTGTACTACAGGCCAAAGATATTCATCAACAGTTCATCTTTGCACTACAGGCCAAAGATATTCATCATCATAAAGAAATATATAATCATTTCAGAATTTATATAAACAATAATTATAACCATGTTAATCAATTCATCTTTACACTTAAGCTAAAGATATTCAATTATAAATTTAATAGTCATGATCATACCAGTTAACAATTCATCTTTGCACTACAGGCCAAAGACATTTTTCAGTCACGATCATACCAATAATTTACCCATCTTTACACTCAAGTGAAAGAGAAATTCAACATCAGGTTTATAAAAATGTTATATATGATAATAAAAATAATATAATCAACATATAGATTTAATCTCAAGAGTAATATTCATAACTCAACTATAATTTGGTCAGAAAAAAAAACTAATTTTGTCATGAATAGTAACTCGTGAATAGTAACTCATGAATAGTAACTCGTGAATAGTAACTCATGAATAGTAACTCGTGAATAGTAACCCCGACTCAAAAAGGTAGAAATTCCACAATAAAATCCATAACAATATTTCGGTATAATAATATTGAAAGAATAATATTTCTTAAATTTATAAATAATTTATTTTAATTGTTTATACTTTACTAAAATAATGCATTTAATCATTCTAAAATGCCAAACTCATAAGATTTCATCACTAATAACCAAAACCCTCATCAAAAATCTGCATATACCTCATATAGGATTCTCAAGTCATAAAATCCTATTTTTCAATTTTCTTACTTCACATAACATATTTAATTCATTTACTCATAACTAGACCATTTTCATGAAAAATACCAAATCAGTTCTAAAAATATTTCTTTTCTGAGATTTAGCATAATATAGTCCCATAGTGAACATATATTTTTCTCAGAATTTTTAAAAGTCATTTACTATTTTTCATATGGCCAAAACAGCCGAATATTTAGACATTTATCAAAAATTGTACTTTTGTCTAAAATTCCTGAAATTCACAGAGTATACTCCTATCATATACATGTACTCCCAATAAAAATTTCATCAATTTTGGAGTTAACCACAAGGAGTTATAAGCGGTTACTTTTAAAATAGTCTTTTATCATAAAATTCATAACTCTTAATCTATACATCCAAAAATCACCATTTTTGGACCCAATCAAGAAAACTCATCGAAATATCATTTCAAATTTTTTCAAAATTTTTGAAGGTCAGAAAATTACGAAACTGGAAAATATAACAACCCTTAAAATCCCTTACTAGCCCCTACTATCTCTTACCTCAAAAGTACAGTATTTCTGACTGGAATGCAAATCCGAAGGAAACTTGCACTGAATAGCAACTCTCAAAATATCTAAATACTCACAAAATATGCTTCATAATATAGAGAGAGAAAGAGAGAAAGCTTATGTTTCTGGTGTGATTTTCAATTCTAACTTAGCCCTCTATTTATAGGAAAATGTTAGCACGCCGAAGCAGACTTAACCTGCAACCTGATGGCTTTACCTGCTACTATTCCCACCCACCACATTTGAATAAAAATCTCAGCACATTTCTTCACCAACCAAGAGTGGGGCCCACCAATTCTAGAATTTTCTACCAAAATGATTAACTCCGAAAATTCAACATTTTCTGAACTAGTCATCTCGTTAAATTCATAACAAATCATACGTTCATTTTTAACGGTTCAAAATTTGTGGACATATACTCAACTTATATATGTATAACATATCCAAATATTTCCACGATCCAACGGTCGGATTAAAATTTATAACCCTCGCAAAATATCTTAAAAACTCTAATTTGATTTTCAATACCCCCGTTCCGACAAAAATACAGATAAAATACCTCAACATTAACTCCTTCATTTTTAACCACAAAAATATATCCCTCATTTATATCCACATAAAATAAATATTTCCTTATCATATGAATCAATAATTAATTATTCATAAATAATATTACAGAATCACATTTATGACAACCAGACCGTTCCCAGAAAAGAGGGGACTTTCCAATAAGGATTTCTCCTTACTAGCGCGCAATTAGATAACCAAACATCTCCTTAGACAGAACTTTCTAAACATTGCCAATAATATTATCTAATAATATTATTCAAATAATATGAATTATTGATCTGATAATGGAAAATACTGTACAGCAACAATTATTGAAATAACAATAATATAAAATATCAACGCAACAATTATTGAATTAATACAATAAAATATTGAACAGTAATTATTGTGACAATTATTGAGTAGTGCCTTCTTACGTAAGGATCAATAATTCAAAAATACTGTGTAAAACCGTGTGCTACTGTGCAAACACGCGTATTACTGTATTTTAACCACCGGGTATTTCAACAGTGTTAACGGTAACAACTACGCCGTTAATTATAAAAACACAATTTTTGTCGTTATCTTCATCCGACAGTAATTCTGTTATGGGGCCCACAAATGTCTGCGCCGTCGTACGAATATTCCCCGACAGAAAGAATATTCCACGACCAAACGAATATTCCCCGACAACAATGAATATTTTATAACCACTTGCTTATTTTGAAAAATATTCATATATCACCCTTAACTTTAACTTTTTATCAATTTAACCATTTACTAAATAGAAAAATTGAATACTTTTATTTCATAAAATTTGGGGTCTTACATAATAGTTTTTTTTTGGACTAATTATTTTGCCAATTCACGGGCTAACATTTGACGCTTGAATTTCTCAATAAAACAAAACAAACAAATAATATATATATATATATATATATATATATATATATATATATATATATATATATATATATATATATATACAGTCCATTTCTTAAAGTCACCCTTATTGAGCTCACCCCAAGATTACCCTGCCTTTTTTTTATAAAAAAAACATAACTAATAAAAAATGTATAATAATTTTTGAAATTGAAAGTTTTTTTAAAAAAAAGTGTTTTGGGTGTGATTTGGGAACATATAACAAAACAGTGTTGTACAGACTGTATAACACTGCTTTGTTATATGTACCCAAATTACACCCAAAATATTTTTTTAAAAAAACTTTCAATTCCAAAAATTATTATACATTTTTTATTAGTTATGTTTTTTTAAAAAAAAAGGCAGGGTGAGCTTAAGATCCTTGCTATATATATATATATATATATATATATATATATATATATATATATATATATATATATATATATATATATATATATATATATATATAACACATGCTTAAAAGAAAAAAAAATTTCACCCACCCGTGAACATTCAACATTTTCCTCGACCAAAAGTCCTCCACATGTGGGCCCCACCATGTGTCATCATCACATGTGGGCCCCACCTTTTATTATATATATATATATATATATATATATATATATATATATATATACCGAATAACTTTTTACTAATTATTTTGAAAAAATGGGTAAATGGGGGTCCAACAAATACTTCACAAAAATCCCCTCAACGTTTATTCATATTATTATAACTCGCAATATTAACAACCAGATCGTTCACAGGAAAGAGGGGGCTTTCCAATAAAGATTTCTCCCTATTGGCGCGCAATTAGGTGACCAAACCTCTCCTCGACAGAATTTTATAGACATTGTTAATTATGCAAATAATAATATGAATAACTTGTCATCTCCATTATTGATTTAATAATATATAAAATATCGACAATAATTGAATCAAATAACTTGAGATACTATGCAACAATTACTGTAGCAATAATTGAACAAAACTGAGTGACTTCTCACGTAAGCATCAATAATCAATATTGTGTGCTACTATGCAACCACGCGTATTACTGTACTTTTAACACCAGTTAACGGTAAAACTTCCGCCGTTATTTTCATAGAAAGATATTTTTGTCGTTTTCTCATTTCGACTATAATTCTGCTGTGGGGTGCACCAATGATTGTGTCGTCATACGAATATTTTCTGTTAAAACGAATATTCTCCGACCAATCGAATATAATATATCCACTTGCGTACTTTGCAAAATTTATAAATATTACCCACAACTATAACACATTATATCAAATTCATTCCATAATATTCAAAAATGATATTTATAGAAAATTCATCTTTATTCATAAAAGTTGAGATCTTACAACCTCCTCTTCTTATAAAATTTCGTCCTCGAAATTAGGGTACATACCTGGTATGACGAAGAGGTAAGGATACCTTGATTTCATTTCAGATTCTAACTCCCAATATCGTGAAGTGAATCTTGGGTCTCGATCAGAAATTATGGGATACTGGCATACCATGCAGTCTTACAATCTCGTTTATGTACATACGAGCAAGACGTTCAAGTGTATAAGTTTCTCGTATAGGTAAGAAATGAGCAAACTTGGTAAATCTATCAATAATGACCCAAATTGCATTTATGCCTTGAGAAACCTTAGGAAGACCAGTAACGAAATCCATGCTAATGTGCTCCCACTTCCATTCTGGAATTTCAAGTGGTTGCAATGGACCTTTTGGCACTTGATGCTCCGCCTTGACAAGTTGACAAGTTAAACACCTTGAGATAAACTCTGCGATCTCTCTATTCATATTGTTCCACCAAAATGTATGTCGAAGATCATGATACATTTTGGTACTCCCAGGATGGATTGCAAACGATGTGATGTGCGCTTCCATCATGATTTTATACTTTAAGTCAGAATCGTTAGGAACACAAAGTCTGGAGTTGATTCGAAGTATTCCTTCTTCATCAATCCTTGCTTCCGGTATAGCAACTTCTTGCACTTTCTTCCTCATACGCATCAGCTCCAGGTCTGTAGCTTGAGCAGCTTTAACTTTATCGATTAAAGTCGGTTCTACTCGTATATTGGCCATCATCACGTGGGTCCCTGGAGTCTTTAACTCTATCTCCATCCTTTGTAAGTCATACAAAATGGACCTTTGTGTTGACAATATCGCACTCGTACTCGCATATGATCTTCTACTCCAAGCGTCAGCTACTACGTTCGCTTTTCTAGGATGGTATTGAATAGTATGATCATAATCTTTCAACAGTTCAAGCCAACATCGTTGCCGCATGTTGAGTTCCTTTTTAGTGAAGAAATATTTGAGACTTTTGTGATCCGTATAGATCTCCATCTTCTCTCCATATAGGTAATGCATCCAGATCTTTAGTGCAAAAACGACTACTGCCAACTCTAGATCATGAGTAGGATAATTCCTCTCATATTCTTTGAGTTGTCGAGAGGCATAGGCTATGACTTTCCCATGTTGCATGAGAACACATCCTAAACCTTTACCCGAAGCATCACTGTAGATGACAAATCCCTCCAAACCAGATAGTATTGTCCGAGCAGGTGCTGAAATGAGTCTCCTCTTGAGTTCTTTAAAACTCTTCTCACATTCCTCGCTCCAACCGAATTTTGTATCTTTCCAAGTCAGCTGAGTTAATGGAGTAGCGATTCGAGAAAACCCTTCTACGAATCTCCGATAATAACCAGTTAAGCCGAGAAAGCTACGTACTTCGGTCACTAATTTAGGTTGCTCCCAGCTTTGAATAGCTTCAATCTTTGCTGGGTCAACAGATATTCCATGACTTGATACTACGTGCCCAAGGAATGCTACTTCCTCAAGCCAGAACTCGCATTTCTTCAACTTGGCAAAAAGCTTGTTTTCACGAAGCTTTTGGAGTATCAGCCTCAAGTGTTGCTCATGATCTTCACGACTTTTAGAATATATGAGGATGTCATCAATAAAGACGACCACTAAGTGATCCAAATAATCCTTGAATACTCGGTTCATCATATCTATAAAGGCAGCAGGAGCATTAGTCAATCCAAAAGACATTACTAGAAATTCATAATGCTCGTACCGAGTTCTGAAAGCCATCTTTGGAATATCATCGATTCTAATCTTTAACTGATGATATCCAGAATGAAGATCGATCTTTGAAATGAATTTGGCACCTTGCAACTGGTTAAACAAGTCATCAATACGTGGCAATGGGTACCTATTTTTGATGGTGACATGATTCAACTCCTGATAATCAATACAAAGTCGCATACTTCCATCTTTCTTCTTCACGATAAGAACAGGAGCACCCCAAGGAGAAGTACTAGGACGAATGAAACCGATGTCTAACAATTCCTGCAGTTGGGTCTTTAACTCCTGAAGTTCAATAGGAGCCATTCGATATAGGGCTTTGGAAATGGGTTTTGTACCGGGTTCAAGATCGATACAAAATTCAATTTCACGCTCTGGGGGTAGGCCAGGAAGTTCTTCAGGGAATACGTCAGGAAATTTATTAACAATAGAAATATCATTCAAAACCGACCTATTTTTGTTTAAATCTGTGACATGAGCTAAAAAAACTTGACATCTGTTTTTCAATAAACTAATAGCTTTATGGCTTGAGATGACAGTAATTGATTTTAATGGTTTGGTTGCTTGAATTCGCATAATAGGTTGGTTAGGAATATGAAAGCTAACCTTATGAAAATAATCAATTTTTGCATGATGAGTAGTTAACCAATCAATCCCTAGAATTACGTCAAATGCAAGTATTTTCAATGTAATAAGATTGACAGGTAATGTGAGGGTACCGATTTGAACCAAACAAGACTTATAAACAGTGGATGTAACCCAACGGAGTTTCAACAGATAAGTCAAAGTCTAATTTCTCAGGAGTCAAATTTAAACGTTGAGCGCAAGTAGGAGAAACAAAAGAATGGATAGAACCGGTATCAAATAAGGTATAGACTTCGCTAGAGTTTATGATAAGCTTACCCGTGATGACCTCGTTCGGATTCCTCGCTTTTTGGGAGGTTACGACAAACGCTCTCCGTTGAACTACCTGTTTTGTCTTGTTTGGGCCTTTGATGCCTCCATCCTAGCTGGACTTGAATTTGGTGCACGACAAAATCGGACTAGGTGACCTTTTCTTCCACAATTGTAACACGCTTTGGACTGCATCTCACAGTTTGGACTGATGTTGTCCCTCCCCTCCGCATTTGAAGCATATGATAGGTGGTCATTCTCCTTTCTTGACAACGTGTGCTGGTGCTGACGTCTTTCCCTCATTGTTGAATCTCCTCTTCTTAAAATGTCCACTTTCATTGTCTTGGCCATGATTACCACCGAAGTGGTTACCATTTCTGGCATGTTGATTCCCTCTACGTTTGTTGTCACCGCTTCAATGACTGCTACCACTGGTATTATCGACTTATCGGCTCCTCTCCCTTGGTTGGGATGTCTCATTATTGCGCTCTAATAACTGAGCCATATTTACAACATCTGAATACAAACATAGTTTGTGAGATATAAGATATATACGTATCTCAGGTTTCAAACCTCTTAGAAACATCCGTGTCATTCTCTCCTCGTTATCAGTTGTGGGACGCAAATCGGGACAACTCGACAAACTTGGTTTCGTACTGCGACACGGTCATGTTGTTTTGCTCCAGTTTAATGAACTCTACCTCTTTCATGTGACGAATACTTTCAGAAAAGTACTTGTCGTTGACCAGTTCTTGAAACTTCTCCCAAGATATCTTTAGTGCGGCAGGTTGAGTACGCTTTACAGATTCCCACCAGTAATCTGCCTATGCTCGCAACATGAAGGTGGCAAAGGGAACCTTTTGCTCCTCGGAGCATCCCAAGACATCAAATATCTTGTTGATCTGCTTTATCCACGTCTCCGCCTTAAGTGGTTTTGGCTATCCAAAAAACTCCAGTGGTCCCAGCTCCTTGAACTATTTAGCGGTGACCGTCCGAGAGTTGCCAGTGTTTCCACCTACATTTTATACAGCAGTCTCTCTCGCTTGATGTTGCACGAATTGCAGAAAGCCCCTAAACATTCCGTCGTTCATCATTTGGTCGGTGTTGTTGTTTGCATGAGGATTGTTACCTTCCTGATGTACGTTTTCCTGGTTATTAATCGTTGGTGATTCAACGGTCTCATGTGCTCCATTGCTATTCTCAAAATTCTCGGATGTCATTTTCAAATACTACAACAACAAAACAAGGGTTAATTGACATGCAACATATTATCCTTATATTCTGACCGACCAATTGCATAAAAAATAAATTAGGTAGGTTATACTAGCGAATGATTTCTCCGTCTCTCCCCCTTAGTTCTAGTCTCACATCTTAGCCAGGGATCATATCCCTAAGCTCTGATACCAACTGTGACGCCCCCAAAATAGGTATACATCACCTATTTTGAGTCGCCAAATATATGGTACAAAATTCATATACAACTTAATAATACAACATGAGCTGAGAGTTCTAATACGAATATTGTCTTCTAAACAGTATTCAAACTCAAAATAAGTCCTCAATACATTTATTATCATTTAGTTCACAGAATAGTGAGGACTACTAATGCAAACATCTGGACCGTCACTCCGTTTTCCGACTAGTTCCAGCTATATTGTCATTTTCGGAACAGAACAATGAAAGAAAAGGGCTCAACTAGCCCAGTAAAAAAATATTATGACTAAGATAATGCAGAATAAATTATTGTTAGCCTTCAACAGCGTTAAACTGATAAAACATAATAGCCATCAAGTTTAACTGCAGCGGAACATGCAATCCATTAGAAAAGTCAAGTAGAGAATAAAATCTTCTATGATTTAAAAGGTTTTTCATCAATTTTATCGCTGAGACTCAGCTTAATAAATAATCCACATCATCCCTGCACTATGGCCAAGGATATTCATTAGTATCACGACCACAAATTATCCGTGAACTACGGGCCAAGGATATTTATGTTTTCATTAATGATCATGATCATGCCAACAACTGTCCATCAATGCACTACGGGCCAATGAGGACTTTTACCACATCATTTGTAACATTACGATCATGATTATACCGAATAATCCTGGGTCATAATCATACCAAGTCCATCTCAGATGACTTTCAACAGAATATAAACATGAGGATGATGACAATGATATAAGAATTCAATAAAATAAGTTCAAGGATAAATTTTTAAAGTTTTATAATTTAATTTATCCAGAAGTCAATAACGCCAAAATTGTCAACATGATACTGCTTTGTGGAGTAAAATTCAAGAATAATATTGTACCAAAAATAATTTGGACCGAAAACGAATCAATTTTTATCATGAATAGTACCCCGGGTGAATAGAACTCGAGTGAATAGTATCTCGTGAATAGTAATTCGGGAATAGTAACCCCGTGAATAGTACTCCGGCATGAAAAAGTTAAAACTTATCAAGAATGCTCAGAATAATATTTCCATGAAAAGATACTGGATGAAGTGCAAATATCAAGGATATTCTACTAATTTCATGAAGTTTAGAAGCCAAAACTTTAACAAAACGAGTATAAAATTCGAAATCTGAAACGAAATAATATTACTTACATACTACAGAGTATGGAAGAAAATATTATTTCAAGCGAATATTGAACAAAAATAACATCCCTTACCTTGAAAAGAAGAGTATTCCAATTGGTATAGCGGGGATATTCTTGAAGAAAACTTGCACTATTTTCTACTCTCAAAGCTTTCTAAAACTCGAAAGAAATACGCTCAATATTATAGAAGAAGAATTCTCTGATTTTGGTGTGATTTTCAATTCTAACTAAGCATCCTATTTATAGGAGAATGGCTGGGTACTATTTGAATAATCGATCACGGACGTAATAGTTTTTTTTTGGACGAATTATTTTGCCAATTCACGGGCTAACATTTGACACTTGAATTTCTTAATAAAACAACACAAACAAATATAATATATATATATATATATATATATATATATATGTCGACGTCGGGATTATTATTTGCCCTTTTCGTTACTTGTTCTTTTGTGTTCTCATTTTATGTGAGATTTGTTTGAAAAAATAAGTGAAAAAAGTCTGACATGTGTAATGTCGACGATTGGACTATAAGAGTCGCCAGTTGGTTTTTTAACTGGTTGTACCAACACAACCGAGAAAAGGTTTGCACATTGATCCAGTGATGTGACACTGCTAAACGGGTCGGTGAAATCGAGATTCATTTAGGGTTCGGGGACTTGCTTATACAAGGGAAGGTGTTAGGCACCCCCTGACATCCGTGTTGCCACGGTGACCGCCTCTTTTCAAGAAACTGTTATATGAATGTGTGTGTGTGTATGGGTCAATGTGCTTTTATTTGGAAGTAGTGTGAGGCCTCGTTCGCACCTATATACACAAGGTTTGAATTAATATAAAAATTTATTTTTAAGCAAGATATGGCAGTGTTGTTTTAAAAAAGGTTTTTCAAACCAATGCTCAATAGTAATTGAGACCTTTTACACTCCCATTTTATTCAATATTCGGCTTGGTTGATTTTATTTTCCAGATGTGAGGCGTCTGTAAGAAATAATGTACAAAAAAAAGGTGTTGAACTCCTCGTGGGTATGAAAACATCTGAAGAGATCCAAACATCACAGATAATTTTACAAGCTGCTTACAGCTGAAAAGGTCCATCACGGGGACCGAATCTAGATTCAGTGGACTGAACCTGTGATCACATGATTCCTAGGTTCACATGATGCCGCAATTGATATAAACGCAGTAAGCAGGTATATATATAAAAGCTGTAAATATATATATATACAGACATGATCACCAACCACGAAGCACCTCCATAGGGGATCAAAAATGTAAGTAAAGCTTGTAAAAGCGATCAACCGTCACGGAGGAAACTCCAGGCGGGACGAAATGTACAGAAAGCAATAAAAAACGGTCAACCACCACAAAGTAAACTCCAGGTGGGACGAAATGTAAGTATATATATATATATATATATATATATATATATATATATATATATATATATATATATATATATATATATACACGAAAACATTTAAACGCACCAGACGTAAGTCTAGGCTCATCGAACAGAGTTCGACACACAGTTCATATATATATATATATATATATATATATATATATATATATATATATATATATATACACACAATTACCCGACCTAATTATTAACAAATATGGATCTATAGGCTCTGACATTCGACTGTCAGACCTATTTTTCCAAAATTTCCAGATTGCTTAAAACACTAATTTAAGGCATCTAGATATTATGAAAACATGTTCTATCAACCTAACATACTTTCTAACATGCTAATACATAAATCTAAACATCTAAACAACAATTTGAACAAAGCATCAAAGATCTAGCTATGAATTAGGGTTTGCACCTTTCTTGCTTGATTTTGATTTCTAGCTACTGAATTTGATGTTGCTATCACCCAGGCTTGATTTTGATTTCTAGCTACTTAGCTTTTTGGTCATTTTTCCACCTACTTGCCTCCTAAAATATCTCATCTATGACTCTTCTGGTGCTTGGGAGTTTGAGAGCATGTCATGTGATGTTTTGGGACTTGTGTGGATGACTATTAACCTACTTGTAAGCTAGTTGATTAAATTTGTAGCTTAATGCCCTAATCTTCACTAATCTTGATTAGGGTTTTTTTAATGATTAGGATTGCTTAATGATGTTTATTAGTACCTAATTGAAGTTTACTAATCATGTTTAGGTGTTAGGATAACCAATTTAGGGTTTAGTATTAGGGTTAGGGTTTACCAATTAAGGTTAGAGCTTGTAATCTAGGGTTCCTAACCTTGATTTTACACAAATCCTAACAAGCACGACAAAGCGTTTTGTCAGTGTAAGCACGACAAAGCAGCTTGTCAAAACAAATATAACGAAAAGTCCGTTTTCAGAAGAAAATTTTTAAGCACGAGGTGTCAAGCACGTCAATTTTCAGATAAAATTTTTTTTGACCTAATTTGTTAAACAAAGTATATAACATAACACTTTCAGAATGGAGGGATTTTATTAATATAACTGAATTTACATATCCGAGTCTTATTAGGGTTTTGGGTTTTTACAGAGATATAATGAATTAGTTAATTAGGGTATTTGGCTTAATTCTATCAAATTTGTGGATTTAAGTTAATACGATGTTAGTGCATCGTGAGATGGCTAATTCTTCCTTAGTGTTCTTGATTAATAAACTGAGATAGAGTAATAACTGGAATAAGGTTCGATAATCAGAGTGAGACTTAAAGTGAATTTGTAAGCCTAATTCTTCATTATTTACTTGAAATTTACAGTTACTTAGTGTGTTGATTGATTTGGATTTTTAGTTTCTTAGTTTTTCTTAATTATAATTCTTAATTTGAATAGTTTAATAAAATTGAGTTAATATAAAACTGGTAATTGTTAGGTTTAATTTCATACTAGTCTTTGTGGGAACGATACTTTTCTTACTTGTTGACCACGTGCACTTGCGTGTTGAGTATAGATTTTACCCAACAAGTTTTTGGCGCCGTTGCTGGGGGACTAGTTTTGATTTTAGTATTTTTCAATATCAATTTAATTAGTTCAGTTTTACTTAAATATTTTTTTTCTTTTGTTTTGTTTTTTTTTCTTGTTGCAGATTTTCGGACTTAGTGTATGCAAACTCAGTCTAAGAAGCCAGACTTACTTCCTTTCGAGGACGACATCAAGAAAAGGTTTCAAAGGTTGAGTAAGTGGATTAAAGATACCAGGGAAAATCTAGATAAAGAAGAAACTATGGCAGCAGAGGATCAGAAAGCGCTAAGGGATTATGCTACTCCTAGGGTGACTGAGCTTCAGTCGAGTATCACCAGGCTTACGATAGCTGCGAACAATTTTGAGAACAAGCTTAGAACCATACAGATGATTCAAAAGTAAGTGCAGTTTGGGGGATTAGACAATGACGATCCGAATGAGCACTTGGTTAGCTTTCTAGAAATCTGTGACAATGGGGTGTCGGATGATGCAGTCAGACTCCACTTGTTCCCTTTCACACTGCGGGACAAGGCGAAAAGTTAGTTACACACTTTACCGCCAGGGTCGATTACTACATGGGACGACCTTGCTCAGAAGTTCTTGGCCAAGCTTTTCCCACCGGCAAAGACTGCGAAAATGAGAAACGAGATTACTATGTTTGAGCAGCAGCATGGGGAGTCATTGTACTAGGCATGGGAAAGGTACAAAGAATTACTCAGAAAATGCCCACATCATGGACTACCTAAATGGCTGCAGATGAACACGTTCTACAATGGATTGAGTGGTAATCTCAGGACTAGCATAGATGCAGCTTCGGGTGGAGCGTTCATGGCTAAGAGTTATGAGGAGGTGTATGATCTAATAGAAACAATGTCGGCTAATAACTATCAGTGGCCTACAGCGAGAATGACATAGCCTAAGGTAGCTGGGGTATTAGAGGTAGATGGGGTAACAACGTTAGCGACACAAATTTCAGCTTTGTCGAAGAAAATGGATGCTCTGACAGGTGCACAAACACAACAGGTTGCTTATGTTTGCGAATTGTGTGTGGGGGAACATCCTACAGAACAATGTGACATTAACCCAGTAGTCGTACAGTTTGTGGGCAGTTGATTCTACAGAATATGTATCAGAATGCCTACAATTCGAGGAATAGAAATCATCCTAATTTTTTGTGCGCTAATAATCAAAATCAGCAGGCTCCACGACCTTCTTATCCCCCGGGGTTTCAAAATCAGCATCAACAAGTAGCTCCGTAGCAAGAGAAAAAGACAGATTTAGACGAGTTTTTGTTGAAGTATATATCGGGAAACGAGGCGACAATGAAAACACAAGCAATGGCCATCAAAAACTTAGAAAATCAGATGGGACAACTTTCTTTAGCACTTAATAATAGGCCTCAAGGAGCTCTACCTAGCGACACAAAGAAGAATCTGGAAGGAAATCACTAGCACTGTCAAGCAATCACTTTGAGGAGTGGAAAGCATCTTGAGGGGAAGAATGCAGAAAATTCGGCTAAGAAAGATGACAAAGAAGGTGAAGACAAAGTGGTTAAAAAGAAACAGGGTGAGGAAAAAGCAAGGGGACAAGACTAAGACAGATGTTGAGCCAATTATGTATCCTCCACCACCGTTTCAGCAGAGAGTTCAGAAACAGAAACTAGACATGCAATTCTCAAAATATTTAGAAGTTTTCAAGAAATTCAGATTAACATTCCTTTCGCAGAAGCCCTAGAGAAAATGTCAAGTTACGCCAACTTTATGAAGGGGATTCTGTTAAGGAAAAAGAAGTTAGAGGATTACGAGACTGTAGCTTTAACGGAGGAGTGCAGTGCAGTTCTACAGAGAAAGTTACCTCCAAAGTTGTAGGTTCCGGGGAGTTTCGCAATTCCTTGCACAATCGGTAATATGGCCTTCAACAAGTGTGATTTGGGGGCGAGTGTGAACCTTATACCGTTGTCAGTTTATACTTAGTTGGGTTTGCCAGCTCTGAAGCCTACAAACATCTCACTACAGTTAGCGGATAGATCGGTAACTTATCCAAGAGGAATTGTGGAAGATATCTTAGTTAAGGTGGATAAGTTTATTTTTTCGGTAGATTTTATAAAAGCATCCTAATCATCTTAGGGAGACCATTTTTGGCTATGGGTAGGACTCTCATCGATGTTCAGAAAGGGGAATTAACCATGAGAGTACAAGATCAGGAAGTTAAACTCAATGTGTTTAAGGCCATGAGGTTCCCTATAGATGAGAAGGAGTTTTTCCAATTGGATGTGATCGACAGGATAATTAATGAAGATTTGGTTAAAAGTTTTGTGAAAGATTCGTTGGAAAATACTCTACTGGGGGATGAGGACTTGGATGATCCATAGTTTGTAGACTAGTTGCATATGCTCTTTGCCTAGAGTTAGCAGGTTCAAGGTACCATTCGAGCCATTACATACAGAAGAACAAGCTTCGGCACAGATGAAACCTTCACTTGAGGAGCCACCCACTCTTAAGCTTAAACCTCTTCCTAAACACCTCATGTATGTTTATTTGGGAAATTCAAATACTTTACCTGTTATTATTGCATCTACGCCTAATGAATTGCAGGAAAGTAAATTGTTGAGGATTTTGAGAGAATACAAGTCTGCGATAGGGTGGACAATTGCAGACATAAAGGGGATCAGCCCCTCCTTTTACATGCATAAGAATCTTATGGAAGAGGACGCAAAGCCAAAAGTGGAACAGTAGAGACGACTAAATTCGATCATGAAAGAAGTGGTAAAGAAGGAAATACTGAAGTGGTTGGATGCAGGAATTATTTACCCGATTTCAGACAATACATGGGTTAGTCCAGTTCAGTGCATTTTTAAAAAGGGTGGAATGACAGTAGTGAAGAACGACGACAATGAACTAATTCTGATGAGGACAGTGACCGGATGGAGGGTTTGCATGGACTACAGAAAATAAAATAAGTTAACCCGGAAGGACCACTTTCCTCTACCCTTTATCGATCAGATGTTGGACCGGTTGGCTGGGCATGAATACTACTGCTTACTGGATGGATATTCGGGGTACAACCAAATAGTCATAGCTCCTAAGGATCAAGAAAAGACCACTTTCTCGTGCCCATACGACACCTTTGCATTCGGGATGATGTCCTTTGGTTTGTGTAACGCACCAACGACTTTCCAAAGATGTATGATGGCTATCTTCTGAGACATGGTGGAGAAGAATGCGGAAGTTTTCATGGATGACTTCTCAGTCTATGGAAACACTTTTGATATCTGTCTAGAGAATTTGGTCATGGTCTTGAAGCGATGTGTGGAAACGAACTTGGTGCTTAACTGGGAGAAGTGCCACTTTATGATTGAAGAAAGAATAATTCTGGGGCACAAGGTAGAGCGAAATGCCTAGAGGTTGATAAGGTAAAGCTGGACACGATAGAAAATCTTCCACCGCTGAATTCAGTTAGGGGAATCCACAATTTTCTTGGACACGCCGGATTCTACCGAAAGTTTATAAAGGATTTCTCTAAGATTGCTAAACCATTATGCAGTCTCTTAGAGAAAGATGCAATCTTTAGTTTTGATGAAGAGTGTAAATTAACATTTAAGCAGTTGAAAAATAAATTGACAGCTCCCGTAATCGTAGGACCGGATTGGACAATGCCTTTTGAATTAATGTGCAATGCTAGTGACTACGCAGTAGGGGCTGTTTTGGGTCAACGCCGAGAGAAGATATTCCATGCCATATACTACACAAGTAAAACCCTTACAGATGCCCAATTAAACTACACAACTATCGAGAAGGAATTACGTGCAGTAGTGTATCCTTTGACAAATTCAGAGCCTATTTAATTGGAACAAAGGTGGTGGTTTACACAGATCACTCGGCGATTCGTTATTTGATTTCGAAAAAGGATGCTAAGCCTAGACTAATCAGATTGATTCTACTCCTTCAAGAATTCGACTTGGAAATAAAGGATAGGAAGGGGACAGAAAATCATGTGGTAGATTATCTTTCGAGACTGGAAAATCCGGATAAGTATGGGGTAGATAACTGTGTAATAAATGAATCGTTTCCGGATAAGCAACTTTTTGGAGTAAACTCTGAGTTTCCATGGTATGCAGATTTTGCCAATTACTTGGTGAGCAAAATCCTTCCCCCTGATCTGACACGTCAACAAAAGAGAAAGTTCCTACATGATATCAGGTGGTACATGTGGGACGAGCCCTATTTATTCAAACAGTGTACAGACAAAATGATTCGGAGATGTGTGCTATACAACGAAGTGAAAAATATTTTGCACGAATGCCATTCATATGCGTATGGGGGGGCATTATGGTAGTGAGCGGACAGCAGCCAAGATACTTCAAACAGGATTCTATTAGCCTATGGTGTTCAAGGATGCCCACCAGTTCGTAAAAAACTGTGACAGATGCCAAAGGGTGGGTAATATCTCGAAAAGGAATGAGATGCCGCTCAACACGATCATGGAAGTCGAGGTTTTCGATGTATGGGGGATGGACTTCATGGGACCTATTCCCCCTTCATTCAACAACTTGTACATTTTGCTAGCTGTGGACTACGTGTCAAAATGGGTGGAAGCTATAGCACTGGACAACCGATGCCAAGGTGGTTCTTAAGTTTGTACAAAAGAACATCTTCACAAGGTTTGGCACGCCAAGAGCAATTATAAGTGACGATGGAAGTCACTTCTGCAACAGGTCATTTACAGCTCTTTTGGAAAATTACGGGGTCAATCATAGGGTTGCAACATCATATCACCCCCAAACGAGTGGTCAAGTTGAGGTTTCCAATAGAGTGGTGAAGAAAATTTTAGAGAAGGTAGTGAATCCGAGCAGAAAAGATTGGTCTCTAAAGTTGGATGACGCATTATGGGCTTACAGGATAGCATACAAGACGCCAATAGGGATGTCTTCGTATCAGTTGGTCTACGAAAAAGCGTGTCACCTCCCAGTGGAATTACAACATAAGGCATACGGGCCATTCAGAAACTCAACTTTAATCAAACAGCTGCAGGAGAGAAGAGGTTACTCCAATTAAACGAACTTGACGAATTTCGACTGCAAGCGTATGAGAACTCAAAGCTGTACAAAGAAAAAGTCAAGAAGTGGCACGACCAAAAGATTAAGCAGAGAAAGTTCGAACTGGGACAATCGGTATTATTGTTCAACTCACGATTGAGATTGTTTCACGAAAAGCTCAAATCCCGATGGTCGGGGCCATTCACTATTAAGACAGTCTTCCCACATGGCGCTGGAAATCCACTTGAGACATTTAAAGTCAACGATTAACGGTTAAAGCATTACCGGGGTGGCGACATCGACAACGAAGCTGCCGCGATCACACTCGACGATGCGCCATAAACAGGGAGTAGTCAGGCTGAAAGAGTAAAAAACAAGCGCTCATTGGGAGGCAACCCAATTTTCTTTCAATTTACAATATTTTTACGTTATGCTATTCATGTCATAGCTTATTTCATAATTCTGGTAGTGCGTAGATCATTCATGTATAATTATTAGTTATTTAGTTTCTATTGTTTTAGTAAATTCAATATTACTTGTTCAACCTTCGTGATATTATCTCATGTTTGTGATTTCAATGTGTTTCAGGTACTTAGGATGCCATTGGACATGCGTACGACGAGAAGAAGCCAAAAAATCAAAGTCATCTACAGAATAGACCCCCGCCCCGGGGGGCCCAAATCAAACCTGGCACCCCCGCCCTGACGGGGGGCGCTCTTTGTCCATACCCGCCCCGGTGGGCTCTACTAGTAGAAATACCCCCCGACCCGACGGGGGTACGGGACTTCAACAAAAAAAAATTAACTGCTGAAGCAGTCTTCTCCACTTCTTCGTTTCTTTTCTCCCATAACCGACTTCTTTACCCCAACTTACACCCACGAATTCCCAACTTCTCATCTCCATCAACCCACGAATTTGCACACAACATCACCCTCTATATAAACCCACTCCCTAATTCCTTCACAACCACACCATTACACACCAAATTTCGAGATTCAATCTCCAAAAGCCTAGGGTTTGTAACAATTTATGGCTGCAGACTGAAAACAAAAGGGGGAAAGCTTTAAATTGGCATCACCTACTGCAATTACATCTCTCAAGAAAGGAAAATCAGCGGGTAAGTTGTTATTCTTAGTTTTTCATCAAAGTTGGGTCCAATTATTTAAGTTTGGGCATGTGGTGATGTTGCATACCACGTGTTCGACGAATTGTGCAAGAGAACAGTTTGGGGGGATTTTGTGATTGTGGTTAATCCAATGGCATCAAAAACACCATCCAAACGACAAAGGGA
The DNA here is from genome assembly GCA_016801055.1 of Panax notoginseng. NCBI lineage: Eukaryota > Viridiplantae > Streptophyta > Magnoliopsida > Apiales > Araliaceae > Panax > Panax notoginseng. The sequence continues at coordinate 142,569,173 of CM029018.1, forward strand.
AGAGAGGTCTGGTTCTTCACCACCCACTCGTGCTTTCGACAGACGGAAGTTCACGAGTGCCAACGCCCCTGACAAATATGACTATTTAATGCCTAAAGCACCAACTCCTGAGCGGGGTTTGGCAGTGGACTCCTTCGACGGGCAAATGCGTAGGCAAATACACCAAGCAAGGCTGAGACCCATACTGCGTCATAGCCTTTCTGAGTTGTCGAAAGGCCAACTACAAAATCCATCGTAATGTGTTCACATTTCCATTCTGGGATTTCTAATGGTTGTAGCAACCCACTTGGCCTCTGATGCTCTGTTTTCACTTTCTGACATGTCAGACATTTGGCAATACACTCTGCAACATCTCGTTTCAAATTTGGCCACAAGAAATGTTGTCGAAGATCTTGGAACATCTTGGTACTACCAAGGTGAATCGAATATTGTGAGCTATGAGCCTCGCTCAAAATGTCTTCCTTAATCTCGGGCACTGGCGGTACCCAAATTATGCTCTCAAATCTTAGTAGTCCTTCACTGTCTATCTTGAATCTCGATTCGGTTCCTTTAGATATCTTCTTTTTCACCTTCTCACATTCTTCGTCCTGAAGTTGAGCCGCCTTAATTTTATCTAGTAAAATTGTACCTGCTTGCATCTGGAACAACTTCTCATCAATCTCCATAGGATACTTCACTTCTAATTCCAACTTCTCCATCGCTGAAATTAACTCCTCCTGAGCGGTCAACATCATCAATTTCTCCCGACCTTTTCTACTTAAGGCATCGGCAACCACATTTGCCTTACCCGGATGGTATAAAATCTCACAATCATAGTCCTTAATTAACTCCAGCCACCTTCTCTGGCGCATATTCAAGTCCTTCTGTGTAAAAATATATTTCAGACTCTTGTGGTCTGTATATATTTCACACTTCTCCCCATAGAGATAGTGTCTCCAGATTTTTAAAGCAAATACCACCGCAGCTAGCTCTAAGTCATGGGTCGGATACCCCTTCTCATAGTCCTTCAATTGTCGTGACGCATACGCAATAACCTTGCCGTTTTCCATAAGCACACAGTCCAGTCTTTTATCCGACGCATCACTATAAACCACAAAATTTCCTGTGTCATCCAGAACAGATAACACAAGTGTTGTACTTAATCTTTTCTTAAGTTCTTGAAAGCTTTCCTCACACTTCTCCGTCCAAACGAATTTCTCCGATTTCCTAGTCAAATTCGTCAACGGAGTCGCGATCTTGGAAAAGTCCTAAATGAATCTTCTATAATAACCTGCCAATCTAAGAAAACTTCTTACTTCCGACGGCGTCTTCGGCTGATCCCAGTTCACCACAGCTTCGACTTTAGAGGGGTCTACTGAAATTCCGTCCTTTTTGATCATATGTCCAAGAAATTGTACCCGCTCGATCCAAAATTCGTATTTCGAAAACTTGGCATACAACTTCTCCCTTCTCAACGCCTCTAACGTTACCTTCAAATGCTCAACATGTTCTTCTTTGGTCTTCGAATATACCAAAATGTCATCTATAAATATCACTACGAATTTGTCCAAAAACGGCTTGAACACTCCATTCTAAACGCTGTCTTCGGTACATCCTCTGGCCTCACCTTCAATTAATGATAACCATTCCTCAAGTCTATCTTGGAAAAGTATCTTGCTCCCTTCAATTAGTCAAACAAGTCGTCGATCCTCGGTAATGGATATCTATTCTTAATCATGACCTTATTCAGTTCTCTGTAGTCGATGCAAAGCCGCATCCTCCCGTCCTTCTTCTTCACAAATAACATCAGCGCTTCCCTCGGCGATACGCTCAGTTGAATATACTTCTTGTCCAGTAACTCTTGAAGTTGTACCATCAATTCTTTCATCTCTACTGGTGCCATTTGGTATGGTGCCTTCGATATTGGAGCCATTCCTGGCGCTAAATCGATCACAAACTCAACCTCTCTGTCTGACAGAAGTCTTGGCAGATCGTCCGAAAATACGTCTGTGAAGTCCCTCACGACTAGTATCTCCTCTATTTTTGGATTTTCTTTACGACTGTCGACTATGTAAGCTAGATATCTTACACAACCTTGTTTTAACAACTTCCTGGCCTGCATTATCGTCAGACAACTCGCTTGTCTATGCGATTTGCTACCATAAAACACAACCTTTGACGGAGTCATAAGGTTAATACGCTTTTTCTGACAATCAATTACAGCCCCGTAATTGAACAGCCAATCCATACCCAAGATAATGTCAAATTTCCCAAGTCTGATAGGGATAAGATCTACGTTCATAATATTACCCTTAATATCCACCCAACAGTTCTTATGTACGTACTTAACAAGGATTATTTCTCTATTCGCAATTTCTATGTTCATGGGATATTCTAACTCATCCTTAGGCAACTCTAAGTTCTTAGCAAAGTCATTGGATATAAATGAACAAGTTGCACCCGAATCAAATAGTACATAAGCATTAACTTTATTGATCGAAATGATACCTGACACCACATCGCGAGACTGCACAACATCTTGCACTGTCATGTTGAAAGTCCTAGCGGTTGGTCTGTTGGTTGCGGTTGGTCCCGTGATAGTTAAAGCACTTCCACCGCTATTTTCCCTGTTTCCTCCTGATCCTGCCCCTCCAGATCCCTTCTTAGGACAGTCTCTTGCCAGATGGTCTTTTGAGCCACAAGTGAAGCAGGCGACCTTCTTTGGGTTAGGACAGTTAGGTGCTATGTGGCCTTCCTGACCACAATTGTAGCACACTCATTTTCCCTTCATGCAAACTCCCAGATGAGCTTTCCCGCAGGTCGGGCATGCTTCAATCCTCTTCTTCTGACCTCCTTGCTGATTTCTAGATGATGAGTTGTCCGACCACCTTCTCTTTTGATTGTTACTTCCTCCCGTGTTACTTCCACTAGCCTTATTAATTCTCTCATTTTCACTCTTCTTCTTCTTCTGATCCTGATTATACTTAGTCACCACATCGCTCCCACCTTCAGTGAGTATGGCCTTCTCCAGTACTCCAGTAAACGTCTTCAACTGAAACATCGATACTTTACTATACAACCAGGACTTCAGTCCTTGTTCAAACCTTCTTGCTTTTCTCTCATCCGTGTGCACTTGATATATGGCGAGCCTAGCCAACTCATTGAATCTTACTGCATAATCTGGCACAAACATATTTCCTTGCTTCAACTCTAGAAATTGTACCTCCATTTGGTTCTACGAGTTTGTCGGAAAGTACAACTCGAAGAACATCTCCTTAAATCTCTCCCAAGTGATCATACCCTCTCCTCCACGGACCTTATTTGCTTGCCACCAATAACTAGCTTCAGATTTTAGCATGAACGTTGCGTAGGCGATTTTCTGGTCCTCTCTAACTCTAGCGACATCAAAAACTTTCTCCATCTCCATAACCCAAGTTTGAGCTTCAATTGGATTCATGGAGCCTTTAAACTCTGGCGGTCCCACCGCCTTGAAGTCCTTAAACTTCATATTGGGTGGAGCTTGAGATTGATTATTAATCGCTCCAGCTAATAAGTTCAGCAATTGCTGAACGGGGTTGTTGTTGTTGTTGTTCGTCGATTCTTCTTGAGCTGGTTAACGGTTTGGTCTTCTTCTCAGTGGCATATTTCTGTTAAAATATACGCTTATCAGATCTTTATTCAATTCTCTAAATATTTAAGGCTTAACTCAAACAACTTGATATATTTATTTAATCAAAAGTTTTAACAAACTACGATAGCATCACTGCTATTTACATCAACTATCCCGAGATAAAGAATCTACAGAATTTAAAACATTAAAATATTCCTTTGTTTATAAACACATCGGAATTTACATTTTTAACTGCCAGATAGGTTTTCACATAATTAAACTATTCCTATCACTGCCTGTTAAGGCGTTGAATAGCCTTGCTATGCTCTTCTTCCAAAATGCGGGACATCGTTCTGCGATCTAGCATGTACGATGGTAGTCCTTCGAACTGAATTGGGTATCTCATAACTCGATCCTGGGCCTCATCCATTGCGTTAAGAAGTGTAGAGTACGTCTCCCCAAGCTTAGCCTTCTTCGCACGACAATCCTCTTCTGCAAGTTCAGCACGACATGATTCCCTTACCCAAGCCTCCTCTGCTATGGTCAGCCTTGCTGAGCTCTCTTTCAGTTCATTCTTCAACTTCTCTATTTCCTCATACTTCTCCTTAATTTGACCCTTCTCGTGAACCAAATCCCACTCTACGTTTCCTAGACGTGTGTGTAGAGTCACAACTTCCCTATCCCTCTGCTCGATGGTAAGCTGCTGAATAATCGTCCGCTCATTCAACTCCTGAATAGTATCACTCAACTCTATGTTACAGTCATAAAGCTCGTCGTACATCTCAGTACTGATAGAGTTCGGTGGGAACTCCTCTTCTTCCTCAAGATCTCCTCTGGATCAGTCTCAGGCTCATACTCCTGACCAATAACGGTGATCAACGGAGATGACTCTCTCTGTACCAATTGCTCCCTGACGACATGAATGTCTCGGGGCTCCTCCTCCGTAGGTACTCAGGATTCTTCCTCCCCAGCTCGACTAGCTCCTCTAACATCCGACATCCTGACAACACAATTTTAAGTTTTAGTTACTAAGCTGTACTAGCGAGCACATAAATTTATCACATAAACACAAAGTTTTTTATTATCTTTAATGAATTAAGGAATTCATTTCTTAGAACTCGATAAGAGTTTACCACCACTATGTTCTCTAACTCCTATAAGGCTACTACCTAAGGTTGTTCCCCCACCTAAGGTTCATAACCTACAGCTTTGATACCAACCTGTGATACCCCCAAATCCGGGTACTTCAATTTTCACATGATTTGGTGTTCACTATACAAACATCATATGTCTATCTACCCATAATAAATGAAACCATAAAATAGATAGAAATAAATCCTCTCCTTAAGGAGTTACATCATCTGAAATAATTACATTAATCCCATGTCATACTAACCTTAAATCTTAAATGTGGAAACATAAACAAATAATAGTCTTACACAACATAGACATAAGTCTGAAACATAAATACATAACATATTCACATAAACAACAAGCCTTCATCACTTGTTAATCTTGCCCTTGCCTTTGCTAGTAGAAGGCTCGTCGGACTTTTCGTTCTTAACTGCAATGTTATTATTACGCAAGAGTGAGTACGATTGCCCGCAAGTATAATAATGTAACAACAAATAATAACATGCGAGTGAATCAAAGACTTCTGGAGTAAGAACTCAACTTTTGAATCAAGAATGAATAACAAGAATCAAAAGAAATTCTGAGGGTCATAAGACCTTGAACTACGTCCTAGGTTGTCAAGTGTTTATACTTAAAACCTTTAACAGTCATAAGACTATGGACTCTTCTTCTCGTACTTAAGGGGATCAACCCTTAGTACCAAATTGTGCACAATATCTTAACGCTAAAGCATAAGTAATCCCCTATAACAGGGTTGTTCATCTCAGTTTGACATTAGAGTCCGCACCAAAGGAAGTTTGGTTTGGATAAATTCAACAATAGCTCTGAAATTTAGAACGCTCATCAACTATGGACTAGTCGAATCATTAAGGGTTCGCTAGTCTTACAAGGTTTCAAAATGAACTAATACTCAATTTGAATAAAAATTCTAAAAAGGAATACAATCGAATACGTATTGTATGACTGAATTCATGCTTCAAAAGAATTATAGCATCTCATATGAAGTCTTGAACTTAAACAATTAAGAACAAGAACTTACTCGATATAGAATACAATTCTAAGACTTGATCAAAGAGTAATTTAGAATTTAAGAAACTTGCTTAACAACAATAATTTAGAAATAGAATATTAGCTCAATATAAAAGTAAGATTTAGAAACTTGCCTCTTGCACAAGCTACGATTAATTCACGTTCTTTATTAAATCCTACATATCAATACATTCACAATACCCATTAATCAATAGTTCGATATACCTATCGAATCCCAACATTGGTCTTTGAATATGTTATTGGACTTTTAAGTCTTATTAATTAATCACATAATAAGTTAATTAACATATTGTTATATGCTTAACATGCCTTCATGTACATTACATTAGGTTTTAAAAAAACACATTTTCAAAACTTGAACACTTAGAAAAATTTTTGAAGTTTTGCAGGTAGGGTGCGAGCGCGGTACCTTTGTTCTTTGAAGCGGCGCGGGCGCGCTACACGGCACGAGAGCGCTCCATTTGTTCTTTAAAGTGGCACGGGCGCGCTCCATTCGTTCTTTGGAGCGGCGCGGCCGCGCTACGACGCAGACCCAGATTCTGCAGTTCGTGAAGAACACACAGAACTGCCCAATAAATCCCTAATTAAACTAACACGATGAATTTTAATGCTACCCATGAATTATAGACTTCACAAAAACATCATACAAAGCCTCTAGCATGATTCTAACACGTAAAACATACAATTCCTTGAATCAATTCATTGAATCAATTCATGTAATTTCAGTGTTCTTAGTGATTTTGAAAATATTGAACATGAAACAGAAATTTTGGCATTACGGGTTTGTTATAACACCGAAACTGACCATTCAAAGTTTATTTTCTTCGTTTTGACATGTGATAACATAATCTACCGTTAAATTTCAAGTTAAACAACAATTCGTAACATACCAATTCCCATAAGGGCCATTGATGTTATGAAAACATACATATATGGTACTAAAAACATATTATGATCATATATTATCATATACAAACACATAAGTCATTACTTTTTCAATTACAGAGACTTGAAAGCCATATTTCATAAAAATAAACAACGTGAATTTGAAATTGTGTTGAAGTGATTACCCAAAGTGTAGATTAATAGGAGATGAAATCTTCCTCAGATACTTCTTCAATCACACAATTCACAATTTCCCTCAACAAATTCTTTGAATTCTCTGAACTCTCAAGTTTCTTTGTTTCAAAATAACATACGTAAAATAATATAAGGCTGATGCGCTTAGGTAACTGCAGCGTAGAGGTCAGTTAACCCCATTCATGGGTTAACTGCTCTTAACCTCCATTAGGGCTTGTTTGGCTAACTTATTAGAAGGTTTTCCATTTAATTTAATTAACCTTTTATAATATAGTTTAATCATGTCACACCCAATTGCACAATAAATCAAATATCTTATTTAATTTAATTTAAATATAATATAATAATTTCTCATTAATTCACATAGTCACATAATTAAATTTTTTATTTATTAATTATGTCAAATTATTAATTCTCTAATTAATTATTAAATTAATTAAAGTAATATTTATGCTTATTAAATAATTCATTTAATTCAATAAGCTCACTTAAATACATACTTCGAATAATAAAATTCTCCACATTAATTTAATCAATATAACATATATAATTAAATTAATCTACCACAATTTCATCAATTAATTATTTAATCCGATAATTAAATCATCGAAAAATATTTATTTAATTCAATAAATATTCAAATTAAATTACAAAATCTCGTTCGTCACATGAACAGTCAATAATTAACAATCTAATGAACAACTGAATTGTAAACAATTACATGGTAACCAACAAATAATAATATAATAACCTTAATCAAATAATAGCCAACACATAACAAAACAGTAACCAAAACATAAAATAATAGAACCAGACCATAATTTCACAGTAACCAAAACAGAAACATCATGTAATCAACCATAATTTAAGCAACCTAAATGTACTAAACATTTACCTAGTAATCAAATATAATATAATAGTAACAAACACTTTACTTCGATGGAACATTAACAGAAACCAAATATAGCATAATAGTAACCATAATATACTATAGTAGTAACCAAAACATAATATGGCAGTAACCATAATATAATATGATAGTAAATCAAACAGAAACATCATGTAATCAAAACCAATTTTAAGCAACCTGTGTATATCAAACAATTACATAGTAACCAAAAATATAATATGTTAGTAACCAAAATCCCATTTTGAGTGCACAATAATAGTATCCAAATCATAATATAACAGTAATCATAACATGATAAAGCAGTAACTAGAACACAACATAATAGTAACCAAAATATTTATTTAATATTAACAATATGTTTCTACAGGAAAACAAATTTATTTGTTTTATAAAAAACTATACCATTGTTAAACAACAAAAAACAAATCTTTTCCTGTTGTTTAGTCTAATTTTAATCCATTGATCAAACAACGCCTCTTCATATTTTGACGGCATGGCCATGCATACTTTTGGGAATGCAGAAAGTCCTACAAGTACTTGACTAGCACCCACGGCGGTAGACGATGAACCAGCAGATCCAAACTTTGTCGTATATGGAGACCGAAAAACTGCACTCTTTGCATGTTCACGGACCGGTCTACCACCGGGTTTATGGACGCTTTTCTCCAACTCATCACACTGAACTATATCTTGAGTGGTCAGAACCATCTGATCAAGTGCAGACTTGCTTTCTGCCTCACATTTATCCCCCTTTATCAATTGACAGAAAAGGTAACAGATACAATTAGATTTTCAACCCAAACACATGCAGTTAACTAATATATGCAATAACAAACTGACTGAACAATAGCCGACGGACTATAATGAACATATTATAATAGTAACCAACACAACATATAATAGTAACCAAATCATAATATAATAGTAACCAACACACAATGTAATAGTAACCAACCCACAGTATAATAGTAACCATAACATAATACTGGTTACCAAATCACAATATAACTGTAACCAAAACCTAAACAGCATATAATAAAAAGATGGCATGTCATTGTAACACTAACCTCGTCAGCAACATACACAACAAGCTCTTTCCCAGTATATTGACTTAATATATCAAAAGATGGCATGTCATTGTTCTTGCCAATCTGTGCAAAATAAAAAATAACCAATTAATCATTAAAACAAAACACATATAATACATATCAAAACAAACAAATATGTCTAACCTTGACATTTTCTTCGTCATCGTTATTTTTTATTTCATGCGGTTCTTCCACATTAACATCACGTTCGACCTCCTTAACAGTTTCAGTTTCAATCTCATCCTTTTTCTCAACGACTTTCACCCCATCGTCACCATCATCATTCAAGTTCAGTTTTGAACCATCATCGTCATCCTCATCAGCGTGGGGCTCTTCCATCATAACATCATGTTCACCCTCTTTAACAGCTTCCGATTCATACTCATCCTTCTTCTCATCAACTTCCGACACATCGTCACCATCATCATCATCAGAATCACCATCATCTTGTTTGTCATCCCCAAAGCCTTTGATCCCATGTAACTCCTCTCTAATAATGAACCTAAAGTCCCTGCATATCTGAACGTGTAAAATCTTCATTTCATCCCTAATATCATTCCACAATTTTCCAATGTCTTTCTTAATTTCAAACACTTTCTTCTCCAACGGGCTAAACCGTGCATTAATTGCATCTTTAATGTCAGATATAGAAAATCCAACGTTGTCAACCTTCAGATTTTTTCCCACCTTCTTGTCAGCATCATTCCCATCGAAAAAGTGAACACCGCCCAAATCCAGCCGATCCTTCTCCTCAGCCGTGGGAATCAAGCTTTTTATCTTCAACTAAAAAACATTAAGTACACTTTAATATAGCATCTAACAAACATTGTACAATTAAAATAAAAAAATCATTACATAAAGAATCATAAAATATAATCAGTAACCAAATACATATGTAAAGGTAACCAACTGTATAGTTATTAATAACCTGCATATAATATTATCAGTAACCAACTATATATATAAAGGTAACCAACTACATTGTTATTAGTAAACTGCATAAAATATAATCAGTCCCAACTGTGTATATTCAAGTAACCAACTACATTGTTATTAGTAACATGCATATAATATAATCAGTAACCAAATGTGTATATAAAGGTAACCAACTATATTGTTAATAGTAACCTGCACAAAATATAATCAGTAACCAACTCTATAACTAAAGGTAACCAACTACATTCTTATTAGTAAGATGCATACCTGTCCAGAACCAAATACTAGATCGTTCAGCTTGTCATTTGTGGGTGGCTTCATTCCTTCCATCTAAATAATCGAACATCCGACGAATGTTCGTCATTACATATACCCCGGGCTTTGAATGTCAAAATGGTTTCAAACAAGAAAACTTGAAATACATAAGGAAGCCCATTCAACTTGTACAATTTGATATAATGCTCCTTATAGAAATTGTATATCCAACCATCATTCTTTCCCTTTTTCAAACTCCCCTTCAAAGCATTGGACAAAGAGTACTTTGTCTGCTCAAATGCGACTTTTCCCCAAGGATAACTACTAACATCACCAAAACATAAAAAAGTAATCATTGCCCCATCCACATAGTTATTAGAAACAGTGGATAGTATGAAATTAAACACCAACATAATCATTGACATCCTAACAGCCTCATCATCATCGTCAAAAATTGCCTTCATATACCCTCCCTATACTACTACGCGTCACAGCCTCGTCCCCAAAAAACTTTTCCACTAGAAGATTCTCCATACCTTTGTATGCAGATTTGTCATCCTCACCTTAACATCTCAAACCAAAAATCAGACAAAACTCTGACAAACCAAACCTGATCCTTTTCTCCCCGAACATAAACCACATTTCACTGCCATCCCTTTGGTGAACCTTCCTCACAAGAGCATGATGAAGAATCTGGAAATACATTTGGTGTTCACCAAAATAAATAAGCTAACAGTAACCAATACATAATAAATAAATAACTAAACAATAATATGATACTAACAGTAACATAATTTAAATTAGCACACAACAAATTATTCTCTTACAATCCAAATTACATAATAACCATAACATATTTTAATGGTAACCAATACATATTTTAATGGTAACCAATACATAAACAACATGTAGACCAAAATATATTTTAATAGTAACCAATACATAAACAACATGTAGATCAAACCCAGTTTAGTCAACCCATGTATACTAAACAAATACATAGTAACCAGAACTGTGAGACCCCAAATTTTATGAATAAAGATTTAATTTTCTCAAAATATTTTTTTTAATATTATGGTGTGGATTTGAGATAGTGTTATAGTTGTGGGTAGTATTTATAAATTTTTCAAAGTAAGCAAGTGGTTATATAATATTCGATTGGTCGGGGAATATTCGTTTTAACAGAAAATATTCGTACAACGGCACAATCATTGGTGGACCCCTCAACAGAATTATTATCGGATTGAGAAAACGACAAAAATATTTTTATAAAAATAACGGCGAAAGTGTTACCGTTAAACTGTTGAACTACTCGGTAGTAAAAGTACAGTAATACGCTTGGTTGCATAGTAGCACACGGTATTGATTATTGATGCTTACGTAAGAAGTCACTCAGTTATACTCAATTATTGCTACAGTAATTAATGCATCATATCTCTCATATTATTGATTCAATTATTGTCACAGTAGCATCTGTATAATATGTTATGTAATTAAATCAATAATTGAGACGACAAAGTTATTCATATTATTATTTGCAATATTAAAGATGCCTAGAAGTTCTGCCAAGGAAAGGTTTGGTCACCTAATTGCGCGCCAATAGGGAGAAATCCTTATTGGAAAGCCCCATTTTTCCTGAGAACGACCTGGTCGATTAATATTGTGAATTATAATAAAGGTGATAAGTTTTGTTTTATTATTATTATAAATGTAATAAAATAGAAAATTTTTTATATAAAACAGAATACTTTTATAAAGTTATTTATTTTATTAAACTATAAATAGAATATATGATATTCTATTATGCATAGTGTTTGCATAGTATCTGCATAGTATTTGCATAGTAAAATCTTTTTATATAAAACAAAATACTTTTATAAAGTTAATTGTTTTATTAGACTTATAAATAGAATATATAATATTCTATTATGCATAGTGTTTGCATAGTGCCTGCACAATGTTTGCATAGTAAAATCTTTTTATATAAAACAGAATACTTTTATAAAGTTATTCGTTTTATTAGATTATAAATAGAATATATTATATTTTATTTAAAAGATTTTGTTTTATTTGAATATTCTATTAATACTGCATAGTAAATCAATATGGACCGTCCGTTTAAAAGTAAATCAATCTGGACTGTTCATGAATTAGTTACTATTCAGTCCATTCTCCTATAAATAGAAACTCACTCCTTCATTATTTCTTACGAATTCACTGAAATTCTAGAGAGAGAAATTATAAAGAGAAATAAGAAAAGTATTCTGCTACTTCACTACTCCTATATCCAGTTTCTTCTAAGGTAAGGGATATTATTTGTTGTACTCGTAAGGGGTATTATTCTTTCATATTCATGAAGAGAATTATTTTCTTTCCAATACTCGTAAGAGTTGTTATTCCATTCTTTATTATTATGTTAGAATAACATGTATATGCGAAGTACCACACATGGTGAAATTCTTCTGTTATTTCATTCCTTATTATTCTGTTAGAATAACCTGTATATGTGAAGTACCGCATACATGGTAAAATTCTTCGATTATTCCATTCTTTATTATTCTGTTGGAATATCCTGTCTGTGCATATTACGCATGACCTGGTTCCATTATTTATTATTCTGTTAGAATAACCTGTCTATGCGGTCTATCGTATGCATGGTGAATTCTGTTGTTATTCCATTCTTTATTAATCTGTTGGAATATCTTGTCTGTGCGGTCTATCGCATGCATGGTGAATTCTTCTATTATTCCATTCTTTATTATTCTGTTGGAATAACATGTCTATGTGGATTACCACATGTATGGTAAATGATCATTCGTATTCATTCCATATTAAATTGTGAAAATGATCTGTCTACGTGGATTACCGTATGGCGGGCGAAAATCCATTTGCAGTTTCATATATTCTATTATACTCAGTTGGTTAAATCTTTGGCTTCTATACTCCATGAAACTAGTGGAATATCCTTGATAATTGCACTTCATCTAGTACGTATCTTTTCATGAAAATATTCTTCTGATTATTCTTGAATTTTACTCTACAAAGCAGTATCATGTTGACAATTTGGACGTTATTGGTTTTTGGATAAATTAATTCTTGAACTTGTTTTATTAAATTCTTATATCATTTTCATCATCCTCATGTTTATATTTTGTTGAAAGTCATCTGTGGCCTGTAGTGCATAGATGGATTTGGTATGATTATGACTAGGGATTATTCGGTGTAATCATGACCGTAATGTTACAAATGATATGGTAAAAGTCCTCATTGGCCCATAGTGCATTGATGGACAGTTGTTGGCATGATCATGACCATTGATGAATACATGAATGTCCTTGGCCCGTAGTGCATGGATAATTTGTGGTCGTGATACTAATGAATATCCTTAGCCGTAGTGCAGGGATGATGTTGATTATTTATTAAGCTGAGTCTCAGCGATAAAAGTGATGAAAAATCTTTTCAATCATAAAAGATAGTAGATTTTATTCTCTACTTGACTCTTTTAATGGATTGCTTGTTCCGCTGCAGTTAAACTTGATGTTTGTTATATTATATCAGTTTAACACTGTTGAAGGCTAACAATAATTTATTCTGCATTATCTTAGTCATAATATTTCTTACTGGGCTAGTTGAGCTCACCTTTTTACTTTCATTGTTCTCTTTAGGAAATGAGAACGTAGCAGGGACTAGTCGGAGAACGGAGTGACGGCCCAGATGATAGCATTAGTAGTCCTCACTATTCTATTAAATAGTATGATAATAAATATATTGAGGACTTATTTTGAGTTTGAATACTGTCTAGAAGACAATATTTGTATTAAAACTCACAGCTCATGTTGTATATTTAAGATTGTATTTGTATTCTGTACCATGTATTTGGCGACTCAAAATAGGTGATGTATACCTATTTTGGGGGCGTCACAGTTGGTATCAAAGCTTAGGGATATGATCCCTGGCTGAGATGTGAGACAAGAACTAGGAGGGGAAAGACGGGAAATTCCTTTGCTAGTATGACCTACCTAAGTTTATTTGATATTTAATTGGTCGATCAGAGTATAGGGATAATATGTGATATGTTAATTAACTCTTGTTTTATTGCAGTATTTGAAAATGGCATCCGAAAATGTTGAGATAAGCAATGAAGCACATGAGACCGTTGAGTCACCAATGATCAATACCAAGGGTAATGTGCAGCAGGAAGACAATAATCCTCAGGTAAACAATAACACCGATGAAATGATGAACGATGGGATGTTCAGAGGCTTTATGCAATTCATGCAACAACAGGCGAGACAGACTCCTGTTCATAATGCAGGTGAAAACAATGGCAACCCACGGTCGGTCACCGCTAAGCAGTTCAAGGAGTTGGGACCACTGGAGTTTTTGGGAGAGTCAAAACAACTTAAGGCGGAGATGTGAATAAAGCAGATCACCAAGATATTTGATGTCTTGGGATGCTCAAAGGAGCAAAAGGTTCCCTTTGCCACCTTCATGTTGCGAGCAGAGGCAGATTACTGGTGGAAATCTGTAAAGCGTACTCAACCTGCCGCACTCAAGATGTCTTGGGAGAAGTTCCAAGAGCTGTTCAACGACAAGTACTTTCCTGAAAGTATTCGTCACATGAAGGAGGTAGAGTTTATCAAGTTGGAGCAAAACAATATGACCGTGTCGCAATACGAGGCTAAATTTGCGGAGTTATCTCGGTTTGCATCCCATTTGGTCGATAATGAGGAGCGAATGACGCGAATGTTTTTAAGAGGTTTGAAACCCGATATACGTCAATACCTCATTTCTCACAAACTTTGTTTATATTCAAAAGTTATGAACATGGCTCAGTTATTGGAGCGTGATAATGAGTCAGCACAACCAAAAGGTAACGAGCAACAACACGATAATAATCATACCGGTGGCAACGGCCATCGAAACAGTGATAACCATCGTGGGGGAAATTATCACGCCAAGAATGGTAACCACTTCGGTGGTAATCATGGCCAAGATAATAGAAGTGGAAAATTCAAGAAGAGAAGATTTTACGATGATGGGAAGACGTTGGTAGCAGCACCAACACCAGCAACAAATTCTAGTGGAGGAGAACGACCGCCAGTTAGATGCTACAGATGCGGAGAGGAGGGACACATAAGTCCAAACTGTTAACAGCCTTCCAAGGTATGTTTTAGTTGTGAAAAAGACGGTCACATAGTTCAATTTTGTCGTGTAGCGAAATCAAGTCCAACTGGGATGTCCCAGATAAGTCAAAATCGGTAGTTTAAGAGAGAGTATTTTTTTTGTGACGAGGAACCTGAACAAAGTTATCACGGGTAAGTTAATCATAAACTCTTGTGAAGTCTATACCTTGTTAGATACCAGTTCTACCCACTCTTTTATTTCACCTAGTTGTGTTCAATGTTTGAACTTGGCTCTTGAGAAATTAGACTTTGACTTATCTGTTGAAACTCCGTTTGGAGAAACCTTCGTTACATCCACTATTTATAAATCTTGTTTAATTCAAATTGACACTTTCACGTTACCTGTCAATATTATCTCTTTGAAAATACTTGCCTTTGATGCGATTTTAGGAATCGATTGGTTAACTACTCATCATGCTTTTCGTAAGGTTGTTAGCTTTCATATTCCTAACCAACCTATTATGCGAATTTAAGCAACCAAACCACTAAAGTCAATCATTGTCATATAAAGCCATAAGTAAAGAGCCCCGAATCTTTCGTTGGCGAATTCCTTGTGTGGAATGCACAGAAGCCAGACTTTCCGTAGGGGATGTTATGAATGATGATGGCAAGTTGATAGGTATTAATGTGACGTACTATCCAAGTCTTGGATGAGAGTCACAGTTTTGAATGATATTTCTATTGTTAATAAATTTCCTAACGTATTCTTGAAGACTTCTTAGCCTACCCCTAGAGCGTGAAATCGAATTTTGTATTGACCCCAATACAAAACCCATTTCTTCAACCCTTAAATATTTCTTCAACCAAAACGAACGTATAATGCGCCAAAGAAGTTGGCTCGAGCTGTTGAAGATTACGATTATACCATTCAATATCATCGTGGAAGAGCGAACGTGGTAGCTGACACGTTGAGTAGAAGATCGTATGCGGTTACGAGTGTGACGTTGTTAACACAAAAACTCATTTCGTATAACTTACAAATGATGAAAATAGAGTTAAAGACTCTAAGAACCCACGTGAAGATAACGAATATACGAGTAGAATCGACTTTGATCGATAAAGTTAAAGCCGTTCAAGCTACACACCCGAATCTGATGAATGTGAAGAAGAAGGTTCAAGAGGGCGTTATTCTAGAAGCAAAAATCGACGAAGAGAGAAAATCTCAACCCTCGATTTAATTAGCCCATTTGAAATCCTTGATCGAGTAAGAACTGTGGCCTATAGACTCGTTTTACCGCCAAGTATGTCGCGTGTTCATAACGTTTTTCACGTATCGATGTTACGTAAATATGTGGACGACCCGAACCACATTATTGAATTAGAATTGGAAGAGATAGCAGAAGATTTAACGTATGAGGAGATACGTGTTAAAATCTTGGATAAGAAGGATTATATTCGACACTCAAAGGTTATACCTCAAGAGTTAGAATTTGAAGTGAAGTCAAGGTATCCTCACCTATTCGGTATACCAGGTTACGTACGTAAATTTCAAGGGCGAATTTTCATAAGGAGGGGAGATTGTGAGACCCCAAATTTTATGAATAAAGATTTAATTTTCTCGAAATATTTTTTTTAATATTATGGTGTGAATTTGAGATAGTGTTATAGTTGTGGGTATTATTTATAAATTTTATAAAGTAAGCAAGTGGTTATATAATATTCGATTGGTCGGGGAATATTCGTTTTAACAGGGAATATTCGTACAACGGCACAATCATTGGTAGACCCCGCAACGGAATTATTGTCGGATTGAGAAAACGACAAAAATATTTTTATAAAAATAACGATGAAAGTGTTACCGTTAAAACTGTTGAACTACTCGGTAGTAAAAGTACAGTAATACGCGTGGTTACATAGTAGCACACGGTATTGATTATTGATGTTTACGTAAGAAGTCACTCAGTTATACGTAATTATTGCTACAGTAATTGCTGCATCATATCACTCATATTATTGATTCAATTATTGTCACAGTAGCATCTGTATAATATGTTATGTTATCAAATCAATAATTGAGACGGCAAAGTTATTCATATTATTATTTGCAATATTAACGATGTCTAGAAGTTTTGCCAAAGAGAGGTTTGGTTACCTAATTGCGCACCAATAGGGAGAAATTCTTATTGGAAAGCCTCCTCTTTTCTGGAAACTACCTGGTCGATTAATATTGTGAATTATAATAAAGGTGATAACTTTTTTTTTATTATTATTATAAATGTAATAAAACAGAAAACTTTTTATATAAAATAGAATACTTTTATAAAGTTATTTGTTTTATTAGACTATAAATAGAATATATGATATTCTATTATGCATAGTGCCTGCATAGTGTTTGCATAGTAAATTTTTTTTACATAAAACAGAATACTTTTATAAAGTTATTCTTTTTATTAGATTATAAATAGAATATATAATATTTTATTTAAAAGATTTCGTTTTATTAGAATATTTTATTAATACTGCATAGTAAATCAATATAGACCGTCCGTTTAAAAGTAAATCAATCTAGACCTTTAATGAATTAGTTACTATTCAGTCCATTCTCCTACAAATAGAAGCTTATTGTGATGCCCCAAAAATTAGGTATACATCACTCATTCTGTGTCGCCAGATACATGGTACAAAATTCAAATACAACTTCATTTATACAACTGTTGAGCTGTCGTATAGAATACGACCACAGTTAACTATGAGTTTTAATACAAATGTATGTAACTCTCATGGTACCTCGACCACAACCTTACAATGATACTTTACATAAAAGTATAGTCAAAAACTGTTTTAGAAATTAAAATATTTGGGAAGTGCTCAAGGAAACCTTCGTACATGGGAGGCCATGCGTCTAGGTTATCATAGATATCATATGTCCACAGAATTATCCTCGGTTGACCCAAAAATTCCCAAATAAAAACAAGAAGATTACTATCATCTTCTTTCTAATGGTAAGTCTTCTCTTGACATATAAATATCTCCGTTGTCTCCAAGTGAAAATTATACTTTAAATAAACTCCAAGATTGTATAGATAGTGCTCGTAGATATATTCAGCAAGTGGATGTGCACAACCATGTTTTATGAAAATATGAGGTTGTATGTCATTAGACATCTTGTATGATAGTGGCAAAACACCCTTTCAAAGTTGGGTCCGCCTCACCCTATTTGATTCACCAAATATAACTACTAAATGATGTATAGAATATAACACACTTTTCTATACTGTTTAGGGAGAACCTCCACAGCTATCACACTATTTCATAGAATAGTGAGGACTACTAATGATATCATCTGGACCGTCACTCCGTTCCCTGACTAGTCCCTGCTGCGTTCTCACTTCCTGAAAAGAACAACGAAAGCAAAAGGGTGAGCTCAACTAGCCCAGTAAAGAATATCATAATTAAAGCTAATTTACATCATCAATAGCCTTCATCATTAATAAATCAGAGATTTAGAACATATGGTAGCTGATAAAACTTTTCAACCATAATTGCAGCGGAACGAGCAATCCATTAGAAGAGTCAAATAATGTTTTATCCCTGTAACATCAATCAACCATTCCTGTCCACAATCATATGAATAACTCATAATCATAATTGTGATTCTAAATTCCTCTTCGCACCCAGGACGAAGATAATTTTCATCACATATATTCACCTGAAACATCAAAAATCATGGTTATACCAAATCACAATTCTTGTTCATAATCATACTAATAAATTCATCTTTGCACTACGGCCAAAGACATACAACTGTATTTTAGAAAAGTCAAGTAGAGTATGATATCTACTATCTTCTACAAATTAAAAGTGTATAACCAATATTTTATCGCTGAGACTCAGCTTAATAAATAATCCACACCTTCGAATTATCCATGCACTACGGCCAAGGATATTCGTTAGTATCACATACATGAATTATCCATGCACTACGCCCAAAGATATTTATTATTATCACATCCATGAATTAATATTTCATCGCTGAGACTCAGCTCAATAATTAATCCACATCATCGAATCATCCCTGCACTACAGGCCAAGGATATTCATTAGTATCACGACCACGAATTATCCATGCATTACGGGCCAAAGATAATCGTGTTTTCATCAACGGTCCTAATCATGCCATAAAACAATTCATCTTTGCACCCTTGGCCGAAGAGAATCCATAGCCATAATCATACCAAAAACTGTCCATCAATGCACTACGGGCCAATGAGGACTTTTTCACATCATTTGTAACATTACGATCATGATTATATTGTATAATCCCTTGTCATAATCATACCAAATCCATCTATGCACTATAGGTCACAGATGACTTTCAACATAATATAAACATGAGGATGATGACAATGACATAATAATTCAATAAAACAAGTTCTAGAATTAATTTATCCAGGAATCAATAACGTCCAAATTATCAACATGATACTGCTTTGTGGAGTAAAATTCAAAAATACTCAGAAGAATACTTCCATAAAAAGTTACTGGATGAAGCGCAAATATCAAGGATATTTCACTAATTTCATGGAGTATAAAAGCCAAAACTTTAACCAACTGAGTATAATAAAGAATGGAATAACAAAAGAAATCACCAGGCATGCGATAGACCGCACAGACAGGTTATTCCAACAGAAAAATAAATAGTGGAACCAAGTCATGCGTAAATGCACCGACAGGATATTCCGACAGAATAATAAATAATGGAACCAGGTCCGGCGTAAACGCACAGACAAGATATTTCGACAGAATAATAAATAATGGAACCAGGTCTGGCGTAAAGCACATACAGGATATTCTGACATAATAATAAATAATGTAATAACAGAAGAATTTCACCATGTATAGGGTAGCCCGCGTATACAGGTTATTGCAACAGAATAATAAAGAATGGAAATAACAAAAGTTTTTTTCATGAATAAGAAAGAAAGAATATCCTTTACGAGTACAATAAATAATATCTCTTACAGTAAAAGAAACTTGATATCGGAGTAGTGAAGTAGCAGAATACTTTTCTTCTTTCTCTCTATAGTTTCTCTCTCTAGAGTTTCAGTGAATTCGTAAGAAAATAATGAAGGAATGAGCTTCTATTTATAGAAAAATGGACTGCATAGTTGTGACGCCCCCAAAATAGGTTCATTCCACCCAACCTATTATGAGTCGCCAAATACATGGTACAGAAACAATTACAACTTTATTATTACAATTATCGTACAAAATGCGACAACACATATACTGTGAGTTTAAATACAAATATTGTCATCTAGACAGTATTCAAATTCAAATGGAGTCCTCATTACAATTATTGATACACTATTTTACAAAATAGTGAGGACTACTAAAACAACTATCTTGAACCATCATTCCATACCCCGACTAGTACCCGCTACACCTCCTAAGAAGAAAAATAGAACAAAAAGGAAAAAGGTGAGCTCAACTAGCCCAGTAAAGAATATTATGACTAAGATAATATAGAACAAATTATCGTTAGTCCTCAACAGGGAAAAATCTGATAGAATACAATAGACAACAAGTTTTAGATCAACAACTGCAGCGGAAACAATAATTCATTAGAAGAGTTAAGTAGAGAATGAAATCTACTATCATCTATGAATTTAAAAGTACATCATCGATATTTTATCCCTGTAACATCAATCAATAAACATCTTGAATCAAATATTCATCTTTGCACTACAGGCCAAGGTCATGTTCATCTCAACACCTACACTACGGGCCAAAAATATTCATCATAAAATCATTAATATTTGCACTACAGGCCAAAGATATTCAGTTATATCATCATTTAGGACTGAGGATGATAAAAAATCTTTTAAAGAAAATGAATCCAGCAAAACAAAAGAATAAATATTAAGGATTCGTATTTCAAACAATCCGAGTTCAAAAATACTTCATAAATAATCATAGCAAAGTAAAATTCAAGAATGATCAAAATATGGATACAAACAAAGCTAGTATCCATAATTGATATCTTGGACACAGAAAAAATTTAATTTTTCTGTGAATAGTGCCGTATTTGTGAATAGTATCGAATACATGAATAGTATCGTATACGTAAATAGTAACTCCGACACCAAAAGATAGAAATTTCACAAAAAAAATATCATGCTTCGTGAATAGTATACGTGAATAGTAACTCGTGAATAGTAACTCATAAATAGTAACTTATGAATAGTAATCCCGACATGAAAAAGTTCCAAATTTAATAAAAAGATCAGATCAATACTTCGACATTATGATATTGAAGGAAATAATATCATTTAAGAAAAAATAGCATCCCTTACCTCGAAAAGACAGTACTTCTGACTGGAATACTGGATATAGTGCTGAAGGGAACTTACACCGTATAGCAACACTCAAAGTATCAAAATACTCACAAGAATACGCTCGATAATATAGAGAGAGAAAATTTCAGTTTCTTGTGTGATTTTCAATTCTAACCTAAGCACCCTATTTATAGGAAAATACTTAGAACACCAAAGCAGATAATTTAATATAATATATATATATATATATATATATATATATATATATTATAAATTCTTACGCACACCTTCATTGATCCAAAATATCAGCCACACATGTGTCAAACTTGCAAAAAACATTTTTCATATAAAAGTTATTTAAAACTCCAAAAAAAAAAAATAATAATCAATTAATTCGGAACTTCAATAATTCATAATAAATAGTTCTTTTATCAGAAAATTCGAATCTCACGTCATTTTATAGGAAATTCAATTCTCTACAACTTTGCAGAAGAAAGTTTTTCCAAATTTTAAATAAAAATTGACTGAAATCCACAAACGGACGATTTTACAGGCTATAATCAAATTTCAGTCAAAAAATGGGTCCACCAACATGTTTAACATGTTTTAAACATTTATTACAACAAAAATACTCTTCCTCCTCATACACTCATATATCCCACATTCATTGTAAAAATATCATTATATTATATTATAATAATATAATAAAATATTATTTTATCAGAAAAGATAAAATATCAATTTTCAACAATTGTCACTTTAAAAATTTTCTCCATCTATATCCACATAAAATCAATATTTTCCTCATCATATAAATCAATAATTAATTATTCACAAATAATATTACAGAATCACAATACTGACAACCAGGCAATTCTCAAGAAAGAGGGGGCTTTTCAATAAGGATTTTTCCTTACTGGCGCGCAATTAGATGACCAAACCTCTCCTTAGACAGAACTTTTTAGACATTATCAATAATGTTATCTAATAATATTATTCAGATAATATGAATTATTGCTTCGATAATAGAAAATATTGTGTAGTGACAATTATTGAAACAACAGTAATATAAAATATCAACACAGCAATTATTGAATCAATAAAATAAAATACTGAACAGTAATTACTGTACCAATTATTGAGTAGTGCCTTCTTACGTAAGAATCAATAATTGGTGCAATACCGTGTGCTACTGTGCAACAACGCGTATTACTGTGTTTTAACCACCGGGTATTCCAACAGTATAAACGGTAAAAACTACGTCGTTATTTATAAACAACTTATACTTGTCGTTTTCTTCATCCAATCGCTTTCCGTTATGGGGCCCATAAAAGGCTATGCCGTCGTACGAATATTCCCCGACAGCATGAATATTTCACGACCAAACGAATATTTCCCAACAACAATGAATATTTTATAACCACTTACTTATTTAAGATATTTGCGCATTTTACCCATAACTAACCACATTAATCAAATTAGGTATACATCACCCATCTTGGGTCGCCAAATACATGGTACATAATTCAAATACAACTTACTAATACAACTGTCGTGTACAATACGACAAAACATAAACTGTGAGTTTGAATACAAATACTGTCTACTAGAGATTATACAAACTCAAAAAGAGTCCTCATTACAATTATTATCACACTATTTTACAGAATAGTGAGGACTACTAATGTTATCCTCTGGACCATCACTCCGTTCTCCGACTCGTCCCAGCTATATTCTCATTTCCTGAAGAGAACAGTGAAGGAAAGGATGAGTTCAACTAACCCAGTAAGAAATATATGACTAAGATAATGCAAAATAAATTATCATTAGCCTTAAACAGTGTTAAACTGATAAAATATAATAAACATCAAGTTTAACTATAGCGGAACAAGCAATCCATTAGAAGAGTCAAGTAGAGAATAAAATCTACTATCTTCTATATTTAAAAGGTTTTTCAACACTGTTATCGCTGGGACTCAGCTTAATAAAATAATACACATCATCGAATCACCCTTGCACTACGGCCAAGGATATTCTTTAGTATTACGACCACAATTATCCATGCACTACGGGCCAAGAATATTTGTGCATTCATTAATGGTCATGATCATGCCAACAACTGTCCATCAATGCACTACGGGCCAATGAGGACTTTTACCACATTAGTTGTAACATTACGGTCATGATTATACCGAATAATCCCTGGTCATAATCATACCAAGTCCATCTATGCACTACAAGCCACAGATGACTTTTACAATTTTATAAACATGAGGATGATGACAATGATATAAAAATTCAATAAAACAAGTTCAAGAATTAATTTATTCAAGAATTAACAACGTCCAAATTGTCAATATGATACTGCTTTGTGGAGTAAAATTCAAGAATTCTTAGAAGAATATTTTCATAAAAAGATACTAGATGAAGTGCAAATATCAAAGATATTCCACTAATTTCATGGAGTATAGAAGTCAAAGTTTTAACCAATTGAGTATAATAAAGAATGGAATAACAAAAGAAATCACCATGCATGCGATAGACTGCACAGACAGGTTATTCCAACAGAATAATAAATAATGAAACCAGGTCCGGCGTAAAACGCACAGACAGGATATTCCAACAGAATAATAATAAGGACAGAACCAGGTCCGGTGTAAAACACACAAACAGGATGTTCCAACAGAATAATAATAAAGACGGAACCAGGTCCGGTGTAAAACACACAGACAGGATGTTCCAACAGAATAATAGAAAAATGTCACTAAGTATAGGGTAGACCGCGTATACAGGTTATTCCAACAGAATAATAAATAATGAAATAACAGAAGTTCTCTTCTCATAATAATACCCCTTACCGTTTTAAAGAAGAACTGAAATAAAGAAGTAGTTAAGTAGCAGAATACTTATCTTCTTTCTCTCAATAGCTTCTCTCTCTAGAGTTCAGTGAATTCGTAAGAAAATAATGAAAGAATGAGCTTCTATTTATAGGAAAATGGAATGCATAGTAACTAATCCATGAACGGTCCAGATTGATTTACTTTAATCTGATGGTCCATATTTAAAGAAAAATCTTTTAAATAAAATATAATATATTCTATTTATAGAATAACTTTAATAAAGTATTATGTTTTATATAAAAAGATGTTTCTGTTTTATTACGTTAATAATACGAATAAAACAAAACTTCATTATCGCTAAATAATTCATATTATTAATTGACAATAATTGAATCAAACTGAGTGACTTCTCATATAAGCATTAATAATCAATATCGTGTGTTACTATGCAACCATACGTATTACTGTACTTTTACTACCGAGTAGTTTAACAGTATCAACGGTAAAACTTTCGCCGTTATTTTTAATAAAATATTTTTGTTGTTTTCTCAATCCGACAATAATTCCGTTGTGGGGTCCACCAATGATTGTATCGTCGTACGGATATTTCCTGACAAAAAGAATATTCCCCGACCAAACGAATATTTATAACAACTTGCATACTATGCAAAATTTATAAATATTACCCACAACTTCATTGATCCAAAATATCAGCCACACATGTGCCAAACTGCCAAAAACATTTTTCATATAAAAGTTATTTAAAACTCCAAAAAAATAATAATAATCAATTAATCCGGAACTTCAATAATTCATAATAAATAGCTCTTTTATCAAAAAATTTGAATCTCGCGATTTTTTATAGAAAATTCAATTCTCTACAACTTTGCAGAAGAAAGTTTTTCCAAATTCTAAATAAAAATTGACTGAAATTCACAAACGGACGATTTTACAAGCTATAATCAAATTTCAGTCAAGAAATGGGTCCACCAACATGTTTAACATGTTTTAAATATTTATTGCAACAAAAATACTCTTCCTCCTCATATACTCATATATCCCACATTCATTATAAAAATATCATCATATTATATTATAATAATATAATAAAATATTATTTTATCAGAAAAGATAAAATATCAATTTTAAACAATTGTCACTTTAAAAATTTTCTCCATCTATATCCACATAAAATTAATATTTTCTTCATCATATAAATCAATAATTAATTATTCACAAATAATATTACAGAATCACAATACTGACAACCAGGCCGTTCCCAGGAAGAGGGGGCTTTCCAATAAGGATTTCTCCTTACTGGCGCGCAATTAGATGACCAAACATCTCCTTAGACAAAACTTTCTAGACATTGTCAATAATGTTATCTAATAATATTATTCAGATAATATGAATTATTGCTTCGATAATAGAAAATATTGTGTAGTGACAATTATTGAAACAACAGTAATATAAAATATCAACGCAGCAATTATTGAATCAATAAAATAAAATACTAAACAGTAATTACTGTAACAATTATTGAGTAGTGCCTTCTTACGTAAGAATCAATAATTGGTGCAATACCGTGTGCTACTGTGCAACAACGCGTATTACTGTGTTTTAATCACCGGGTATTCTAATAGTATAAACGGTAACAACTACGCCGTTATTTATAAATAACTTATACTTATCGTTTTCTTCATCCAATCGCTTTTCGTTATGGAGCCCACAAAAGGCTGCGCCGTCGTACGAATATTCCCCGACAACAAGAATATTCCACGACCAAACGAATATTCCCCGACAATAATGAATATTTTATAACCACTTACTTATTTAAGATATTTGCCCATTTTACCCATAACTAACCACATTAATCAAATCAACCCTTACTATTTCAAAATAATAAATAGAGAAAATTTAATTTTATTAAAAAAAAATTCGGGGTCTTACAATAGTAACTAACTCATGAACGGTCTAAATTGATTTACTTTAATCTGACGGTCCATATTTAAAGCAAAATCTTTTAAATAAAATATAATATATTCTATTTATAATCTAATAAAACGAATAATTTTATAAAAGATTTTACTATGCAAACACTATGCATAATAAAATATAATATATTCTAATTATTGTATAATAAAACAGATAACTTTATAAAAGTATTCTATTTTATATAAAAAGATTTTACTATTAGCCTAATAAAACGAATAACTTTATAAAAATATTTTGTTTTATATAAAAAGCTTTTCTGTTTTATTACATTAATAATATTAATAAAACAAAACTGAGTGACTTCTCACGTAAGCATCAATAATCAATACCGTGTGTTACTATGCAACCACGCGTATTACTATACTTTTAACACCTGGTGTTTCAACAGTTAACGGTAAAACTTCCGCCGTTATTTTTATAAAAATATTTTTGTCGTTTTCTCAATCCGACAATAATTCCGTTGTGGGGTCCACCAATGATTGTACCGTCGTACGAATATTTTTCGAGAAAAAGAATATTCCCCGACTAATCGAATATTCTCCGACACAACGAATATTTTATATCAACTTGCTTACTTTGGAAAAAAAAAATCACATATTACCCTTAACTTTAAACTTTTATCAATTTAACTATTTATCAAAATAAAAAAATTGAATACTTTTATTTCATAAAATTCGGGGTCTCACACTTATTCCTTCATTATTTCTTACGAATTCACTGAAACTCTAGAGAGAGAAACTATAGAGAGAAAGAAGAAAAGTATTCTGCTACTTCACTACTCCTATATTCAGTTTCTTCTAAGGTAAGGGATATTATTTGTCGTAAGGGGTATTATTCTTTCATATTCATGAAGAGAATTATTTTCTTTCCAATACTTGTAAGAGCTGTTATTCCATTTTTTATTATTATGTTGAAATAACCTGTATATGCAAAGTACCGTATACATGGTAAAATTTTTCTGTTATTCCATTCCTTATTATTCTGTTGGAATAACCTGTATATGCGAAGTACTGCATACATAGTGAAATTCTTCGGTTATTCCATTCTTCATTATTCTGTTGGAATATCTTGTCTATGCGTATTACGCATGACCTGATTCCATTATTTATTATTATGTTAGAATAACCTGTCTGTGCGGTCTATCGCATGCATGGTGAATTCTGTTGTTATTCCATTCTTTATTAATTTGTTGGAATATCCTGTCTGTACGTTTACGCATGATCTGATTCCATTATTTATTATTCTGTTAGAATAACATGTCTGTACAGTCTATCGCATGCATGGTAAATTCTTCTGTTATTCCATTCTTTATTATTCTGTTAGAATAACATGTCCATGTGGATTACCACATGCATGGTGAATGATTATTCGTATTCATTCCTTATTAAATTGTGGAAATGATCTGTCTACGTGGATTACCGCATGGTTGGCGAAAATCCATTTGCAGTTTCATATATTCTATTATACTCAGTTGGTTAAAGCTTTGGCTTCTATACTCTATGAAATTAGTGGAATATCCTTGATAATTGCGCTTCATCTAGTACGTATCTTTTCATGGAAATATTCTTCTGAGCATGCTTGAATTTTACTCTACAAAGCAGTATCATGTTGATAATTTGGACGTTATTGGTTCTTGGATAAATTAATTCTTGAACTTGTTTTATTGAATTCTTATATCATTATCATCATCCTCATGTTTATATTTTGTTGAAAGTCATCTGTGGCCTGTAGTGCATAGATGGACTTGGTATGATTATGATCAGGAATTATTCGGTGTAATCATGACCGTAATGTTACAAATGATGTGGTAAAAGTCCTCATCGGCCCATAGTGCATTGATGGACAGTTGTTGACATTATCATGACCATTGATGAATACACAAATATCATTGACCCATAGTGCATGGATAATTTGTGGTTGTGATACTAATGAATATCCTTAGCCGTAGTGCAGGGATGATGTGGATTATTTATTAAGCTGAGTCTCAGCGATAAAAGTGATGAAAAACCTTTTAAATCATAAAAGATAGTAGAATTTATTCTCTACTTGACTCTTTTAATGGATTGCTTGTTCCGCTGCAGTTAAACTTGATGTTTGTTATATTGTATCAATTTAACACTGTTGAAGGTTAACGAGAATTTATTATGCATTATCTTAGTTATAATATTTCTTACTGGGCTAGTTGGGCTCACCCTTTTACTTTCATTGTTCTCTTTAGGAAATGAGAACGTAGTAGGAATTAGTCGAAGAACGGAGTGACGGTCCAGATGATAACATTAGTAGTCCTCACTATTCTATGAAATATTGTGATAATAAATGTATTGAGGACTTATTTTTAGTTTGAATACTGTCTAGAAGATAATATTTGTATTAAAACTCACAGCTCATGTTGTATATTTAAGATTGTATTTGTATTATGTACCATATATTTTGCGACTCAGAATAGGTGATGTATACCTATTTTGGGGGCGTCACAAGAAAAACATAAAAAAGTAACCAAAATCTCAAATTGAGGGAACAATAATGGTAACCAAATCATAAGCTAACAATAACCAATACATAATAAATAAGTAGCCAAACAATAATATAATACTAACGTAACAAAATTTAAATTAGCACACCTTTAGAATTGTATATGTGGAGATTATTTTATGGCTATGAGCTTGATCTTCAGTTTTAATCACTGGGACATCAAAATCAGACTTCAATTACACTTCAGTAGACTTTCTATCACCATGTATCACCAACCTTTTATCCTTCTTACTGGATTTGTCACTTATATTCTTCCCCTTCCTCTTCATAGCAAACTTCTTCAAATCCTTAACATAATCACCCTCCGTGATTCTTTTCCTCTTTGCATCCTTCTTCCTTGTATCAACCGTTCTATACAAAACATAAATACAACACAAACCCAAACAATCAAAACTCCATTCTGTTAGTAATTACTTTAATAAATAATACATTAAACTATTGAGCCATTACTCACCTGTAACAATCAATCGATAACAAATATAATAGATTTCGAAAACTCCTTCACTGTAACCAGAAACGATAATAAACAGAAGAAAATAAACCACTGTGCAGCAGCGATACCGAGTAACTACGACAATGACGAACAACTGAACCAATAACGATCACGAAAATGAAGAACAAATCACCAGTAAAGATCAATTGAGAAGAAGCACAAACAGAAGAAAAGAAATAAGGGTTTCGATAGGCATAACAAGGGTTTCTAACTGAAGACTCCCAGAAAAATGATAACTGGTGATTATCACGCATTTCAAAAAAAAATTATCTCGATTTTAAGTGGGACACTAATTTGTCATGTCAGCTCACTAATACTAATCCCATAAGTTAAGGAATCCTAATTGCACTAATATTGTAAATAAATATGAGAAAGTGTATTACTTTTGTAATTATTTTATGGATGCATTATTATTGTAATTATTTTTAAAAATGTACTAAAATATGTAATTAATTCTATAAAATTTTGGATATTCTAATGCTATCGTATATTGAGATTTGGGAACACGAAAAGAACACGTAGTTTGTTCTGTAAAATATTACTCTTTCTATTATTTTTTATCTGTTTTTAAAGAGCAAACTTTATTTCTTTTTGTCTGTTTTTTAAAGAGTAAACTTTATTTCATTTTATCTGTTATTTATATTTTAATGAAGTACTAATTACTTACTTTTTCATATTATTCATACATTAATTACTATTTCATCCGTCCTCAAAAAATGAATAGAAATACATAGAGTGAAGGGAAATATATCATTTAGTGGAGTTCATTAGTATAAAAGAAAAAACTAGAGAATTAATATTTGCACAAGTAAAATTGATAGTTCCTCAAGTTGCTCCTCACATGAATAGTAAGTAGGGTGCACTGGTCCTCATGTGAGGAGGAACTTGTGGAACTATAAAATTTACTTGTGGAAATATTAATTCTTTAAAAATATTCATCACTTTATAAATCATGCTGGACCACTAAGGATAATTTTGAATTTTTTTTACTATCTTTTCCTCTATTTTTACTTATTATAATTTGTGTAAAAATTATATTTTACTCATCTTTTGAGGACGGAGGGAGTAATTTGTTTCTTTATCATATTTTTCAATGAATTTTAAAAAGGACAATATTGAGATTTTGTAAATATTTTGACTAATCGGATAATGCATTAATTACATTTTTTTTAACTTTTATATTTTCTTCTAAAACCGTCAATTATAAAGAATGAAGAGAATACCAAATTTAAAAGTTTACATATTTAATTCGTTTTTTTCACGTGACACTAAAATCCGCAATAATTATTCTCTTGAATGTGGACGGGATGAACCATTAATTTCATATTATAATCATTCAAAAATAGGGACGGGAATGAATGAATCGGGTCAAATCGAGTAATGAGTTATTTATATTTGATTTTTAAAATTTATTGAGTTTGAGATAAGGTTTAATTGAGATTTATTTAACTATCGAGTTGAGTCTGATTTTTTATCGAGTCCGAACAATTTGAATTT
Source organism: Panax notoginseng (assembly GCA_016801055.1). Lineage (NCBI taxonomy): Eukaryota > Viridiplantae > Streptophyta > Magnoliopsida > Apiales > Araliaceae > Panax > Panax notoginseng. The sequence goes on from CM029018.1 coordinate 142,600,036, forward strand.
TTCGAGTGAATATGATTCGAGTATCAATAGAAAATTTCAATTTAAAGATGTTCGAGTAATTCATTGAATTTTAAAATTTACTCATATTTAAATCATTTATATTTCGAGTCGAGCTCGAATCGAACTTTTAGTCGAACAAGTATAAATCAAACTCGAACAGTTTGGTTCATTTCCCAAACTTATTCAAAAATCATGCAAATCTAGTAAGTTAATAATAAATTATGTTTTGATAATTTTAAAGAAAGACAATTGTTTTTGTGAATTATTGGATTCATTACATTTAGTTTAATAAATTAATAAAAAATATATATAAACCGTAATGAGTATCATTTAATAATAAAAATCAGCAAAATAATAACATTTATATTTAGAATATATGCAATTTTATTTTTTTAAACTACTCTATTGTGTACTAATATTATTTCGAATATAATTTGTGTAGATATATTGACAATGCTTGTAATTAGTTTCCCATAAAGAGTTTTATTATTCTTGTCAATTTAGTAGAAGTTTAAAATTCAAATTATGATGTTAATTTGTTTTATTTTTTGAAATAATAATTTTAGCTAGCATAATATTTTAAAAATTCTTTACAATTTTAAATATTTTATAATTAAAATTAAATATATTTATATCTTAAATTTCGAGATTTCGCAAGTTGACTAGTTAAAAATTAATGGTAGTGTTTTTGTGGGATGAATGTACTAATTTAATTTCAAATTTGAATTGCCACTCAGATAAAAGTATGAGGGATAACATATATGTGTACATTTTTTTTTCTTCATATGCGTTAATATTTAATAGCCACATAAATTTATTTGTCATATATAACAAAATACTCTATATATAAAGAATTGATATTTTTATAAGTAAATTTAATAATTTCATAAGTCACTTTTCAAATAAATAGTAAATGAGGTCCACCCTATATGAGAGAGTACCTTGTGAAACTATTGAACCAACAATATTATTTGTAAAAATATCAATTCTATATTGTTTTATTTGTTTTCAAATTTAGTCTTGAACTGTTAGTCTAGGGCTATATGTGTTTATAATGATTATATTTGGAATATAATTATTAATCCTAAGTATGCTGTTTGTTTTTAAATTTAAACTAAAATGACTTAATATATGGAATTATTTAATACCATATTCAATCAGGTATTATAATTTTAATATTATAATATTAGAATTAATAGTTTTGAGATTATAATCCTATCAATTATATTTTCATGATTATAATTCTTACAAATAAACATGACCTAAAGAATAAGGATTATAAAATAATTTAATAGTCTTGAAATTATAATATCAAAATTATAATTTTAGAATTAATAATCAATCCTTAAAAACAAATCTGCCATATATATTCACAAAAGGTAACCAGTGGCAACACCGAAATAAAAGTTAAAAAGCAAGGTGAGTTTTGTATAACAGGAGTCCTTTATTATTACAAATATTTATAACGTTACAGCGTGTATCTCCAATGGAATCCAGCGAAGCAAGCGTAGTTTGGACTCGTACAGACACTTCTTTCACTTCACTGCAACTGCTCTCTGCTCCAAATACATAGAAAATATAAAGTAAAAAGGCAAATTCGTCAACACAAAAAATCATCACCAAAAAGGATAAAAATCTCCATTTCTCCCAATTTTTCTACACAAATTCACTGAATTTTATGTAGATTTTGGTTAAAAGAAGACGATCTTTGATGTAGATTTACCTGAAATTCTCCCTGTCGCTTTTGGTGAGCTTTCTCTCTCTCACACACTTCACACTTATGTGTGTGTGAATTATGTGTATATGTTTATGTGTATGGATATGTTTATTCTGAGGACTTGTGTGAAAATAGTGAAATTGAACTTACTAGATGGGAATTGAGCAAGGTTTTGCTGTTTTTTTTTCTTTCTTTTTAACTCTGATTTTTCTGATTGTGCAACTTTGAGATTTTGAAGTGGAGATCTATTACCTGTTTTTTATGAACTGCTTTAGTTGTTGCAGTGGGTAATTTAACTGCTTATGGTATGATTATTGAGTTTATAGAAAAATTTGATGTGTTTTGTTTAGAATTTGTGCAATGCAGGAGTCAGATGAATGAAAAATTGTTGGTGATTGGTCACTGGTATTTGTGTAGTTGAGAAATGAATTCTTTGGGGATTTTGTAGTTTGTAATCATGGTTAATAGTTTTAGTCATTCTGTAGTTCATTGATATTATACATTTTGTACTTCAAATCAGTTTAATACTCCCTTTGTCCAGAAATGAGAGTCCCATTTGACTTTTTGGTGAATATTAAGGTTTGTGAGGGAGAACTTTAAATGTAATTTTTTAAAAATAGTTTCTTCTCAATCACAATTTCTTTCACAAAACGTACTATTAAATCATCAGCAAAGAAGTATCAAATTTATGCACACAATTCAATATTAGCAAGTCATTTGAATTTCCTGTCGACAAGTGTGTTAGTGGAAAACTTTAACACGTCTAAAAAAGTCAAATGAGACTCTAATTTTGGACGGAGGGAGTGTTTTTTAGTTTGGTAGTTAATCTCCTCACTGTAACTTAAAATGCTTTTCATTTATGTATTAAGCACTATTTAATTCTCACACTTTAGTTTTGTACATGCAAATAAAGTCTTTAGACTTGGTTTCCTGGTTGGAAACGCCAAATAATTACAGTGTTTCAATCTTGGTTTGGTCATTCAGTTCCTCTAAGAAGTTGTTTTAATTGCAGGATCTATTTTCTGTACATATGAACCTTAGGAGGGTAACCATTAAGGAACAGTCTATTTTTCGACCTACAACAAGTTAAAGGAATGCTTAAGATGGATAAAGCAACTCCAAGTTTAAGTGACTAGTACTATATTGGCCAATCCTACTGAGCTGGGTAGCCACACAATATAGAGATAAACTCTCATGCAGCAGAATTGATAACTTTTGTTTTTGCAAGTGGTGATGCGTCCTGTGTGGACTCATAACTACCTTTGCTGGTGTATTTTGGCTGGATATCTTTTGACACTGGTGATTTCTCTTAGTTCAGCGCAGTATGGAGGTATTTCAACCAAGTCACGAATCAACATTGGGGAATATATTCAGAAATCAAACTATTTATCCTCGTCAAGTGGTTCAGTATCTTGTGAAGACCTGGAAGGTGTTGGATCCTTTGATACTACCTGCTTGCTAAATTCAGACCTGTATTTAAATACCAATCTTTATGTATTTGGTAACGGAAACCTTGAGATACTTCCTCATGTCTCAATTGTTTGTCCCATAGAAGGATGTGTGATAAGTTTCAATGTATCTGGCAACGCCAAAGTAGGTCACTATGCAGCTATTGTTGCTGGTTCTGTAATTTTTGCGGCTGCCAGTCTGAGTTTTGGGCCTAATTCTTGTATAAATACAACATCTTTGGGTGGATCACCACCTTCTCAGACTAGCGGCACACCAGTTGGCTATGATGGAGCTGGTGGAGGGCATGGTGGCAGAGGTGCATCCTGTCTGAAAAGCAATCAAACAAAATATTGGGGTGGCGATGTTTATGCATGGTCCACTTTGTCTGAGCCATGGAGTTATGGTAGTAAGGGTGGTGGTACATCTGCTGAACATCAGTTTGGAGGAAGCGGTGGTGGTCGTGTTAAGCTTGTTGTAAAGGACATTTTATATTTAAATGGATCTGTGCTGGCTGAAGGAGGTGATGGAGGAGCAGAAGGGGGAGGGGGATCTGGTGGAAGCATCATTGTACATGCTCAAAAACTGTAAGTACACATCAAGGATTATTTGCCTGCTTGTTGTTTTGTACTCTGTGAGTGTCTGTTTTGGATAAATATAATGGAAATAGATTGTGCTGATGCGAACACCACTAGTTAAAAGGCAGAGACAAACGTTTGTACAACAAACACACAACCAGCAACAACCATACATTTATGAATTTAAAGATCAAATTGCTATTCTTTAAGATGACAAATATATCAAAAGGAGGTAGCACCAAGCTGCTTTTAGTAGAAAATTTTCATATGTATTTACACACAAACACACAAATATATATATATATATATATATATATATATATGTATACATATCTTGCCCCTTGTATTTATATATGTGTCTCTGGTAATTTGAAGACCTTATTATCTATTTCTATAACAATTTGATGAATTAAACTAATACTTACATGACCTTCATATATCATCACTTTATTTCATCCTTAGAAATAATTGGAATTTTCTATTGTGATTGAATACATATTGAGTCACATAATGGCTAATGCATGCTGTTGGGTTTACAGAGGGATTCTGGACTATAGTTGCATTATTCAAATGATTAAGCTCTTGTGTTCCCTTCTTTTATTTTCCCTTAATTTTTTGGGGTATCAAGAGCATGATCTGCTTGTTAAGCACCTTTGTTATCCAAGTCAATATTCAGTCTTAGCTTCGAACATGAAAAGTTTATATTTATAAAGCTAAACTATATTAATTTGAGTTTAATTATTGAATTAAAGGATAAGGTAGAGCAGATATTATCATATAAATAATATTTCAAAATTTTAACGGACTCCTTTGGGTTACTATTTTTTTATTGCTAATTTATTTGTTGTAAAATTCATCTAGAAACTTGAACATAATTAACAGGCTTAGTAGAAACTACGCTCGCACTTGTTCCTAATATATCTAAATATTATCATATAAATACTGTCTAATATTTGCACCATGTTTTGAATGGATAGGCAGGGATTTGGTAACATAAGTGCAGCCGGTGGCAGGGGATGGGGAGGAGGTGGAGGCGGAAGAATATCACTGCATGGTTACAGCAATCAAGAAGACGTAAAAGTCACTGTGCATGGTTCGTACTTGTACTGGTTAAACTTGTATCTTGCAATTCTGTATAATGTCATGATTGCGCACTCATCTGCTAATTGATAATATTATCACCTCGATCTCTACAGCTAAGCCAAATTTATAGAAACTTTTAGTCAAGGAAAACTGACAAAATGAAAACCATCAAAGAAATAATTTTGTACGTTCAGTAAAAAGGAATGGAATAGTCGGTAATAGGAAGTAAGAGCGAGGTTGACCAATATTTGTTTACTCTTCAGGAGCCTTCTTTTCTTTTGGCTCCATGAGGTGTTTCTGGATTTGATTGAGTTTTCGTTTGGAGCCTAATGGTGTTAGAATTTGAGCCAAAATTAAAGTGAGTTTTATTAACTATTTAAAGTGAATTTATATATTAATGTGTTCTACTCCATGAATAGATTAAATTAAGTATTTGGAAGCTCAAATATATGGAAGCTCAAATCTATGGAGTAATGAATAAGATATTAACTCCCAAAGATCATCCTTGGAAATGATAATAAATAGATCTGGGAAGCTAAGTCCCACATCAGTTGAGAACTAAAAATTTAATATGTTTATATACAAGAAAGTTGCTCTTGGGCAAATTTGGGCCCCAAGGGGCCCACTTTTGTGGAAGGGACAAGACCTAGCCAAGGTTTGGTTCGAACCCCCGCGCACCGCCGAACGACCTTGCCTGGCTCGGGCTCGTGGGCCTGGGTCCTTGTATATAAATTTTTGGACAAAATTTATTTAAATTTTTATTTAAAAAATTTATTTAAATTTTAATTTATTTAGTTCTATTATCAAAACTGTATCGTTTTGGGAAACGTTATCTGCCGAACGAACGCGTTAATACTGCGTTGTTTTGGGAAGCGCTATCTGTCTAAACGGACACTCCAAAACTACGTTGTTTTTGGCTGAATGGACACGCCTTTTTTTGCTAAGCCTAAATTATGTTGTTTTAATTCTGCTAAATCTAAAATTACGTTGTTTTTGGCACTAACGGACGCACCCTTTCTGTTAAAGCCAAAAACTATGTCGTTTTTGGCTTAATTGTACCTTTTCAGTGGGTTGTGTCCCTTCTGATGGGTCACTAACCTTCCTAGTGGCAGCCTTTTCAATCATCAAATTCATTCAAGCAGACCATTCTAGTCTTTAAGTTATCTTCATTTCATAGTTTATTTTGAAAGAGAGTTTTGAACATTTCTTTGGTTCGTAGAGTATACTTTTTGTAATGCTGCTAAAGTATACGTTGTCATTGTATCCTGGGAGATAAGTGCTATCAACTCTGAGCACCGTAAGGAGGGCATAATTGTCTTAAGGACATAGTACAAAGTACTAGCCTTTACAAATTCAGTTCTTCAGTTTGAAGATAAGTTTATATATATATATATATATATATATATATATAAATAAAATGTCCATTCAGTTTTACTAACAATTTTAAGACGATTATTATCTATATATATATATATTTGCAAGAAATATGGCTACCAATTCTGTTGCTATAATCGGTTCTTCTTCTACACCAATAATTCTAAATGTACCTGTGAACCATGGTGAAAAACCAGAAAGGTTAAATGATACAGAATTCAAAAGGTGGCAACAAAAGATGTTTTATCTTACTACTCTGAACTTGGCAAGGTTTCTTCATGAAGATCCCTCTGTTCTCAAAGAAGATGAAACAGACAAGCAAGTTGTTGCCACTATTGATGCATGGAAACATGCTGATTTCTTGTGCCGAAACTATATCCTCAATGGATTGGACAATACATTATATAATGTGTATAGTTCTCTCAAAATAGCAAGAGAATTATAAGATTCCTTGGATAAAAAATATAAAACATAAGATGATGGCACGAAGAAGTTCGTAGTTGGAAGGTTTTTGGACTACAAGATGGTAGATTTCAAGGCTGTCATCAACCAAGTCCAAGAATTACAAGTAATTCTGTATGAAATACATGCAGAAGGTATGTCTTTAAGTGAATTTTTTCAAGTTGCTGCAATTATTGAAAAATTTTCATCAATGTGGAAAGATTTTAAGAATTATCTCAAGCATAAGCGCAAAAAGATAAAACTTGAAGACTTAATCGTAAGATTAAGGATAGAAGAGGACAACCGTGCTTCTGAGAAGAAAACAGGAAGGACCTTTGTGGAATATAAAACCAACGTGGTGGAACAAGGTCCGAAGTTTAAAAAGAGGAAATTTTCCGGCAATGAGCCTCAACAAGAAACAAATAAGAAGTTTAAAGGTAAATGCTACATTTGTGACAAGTTCGGACATAGGGTAAATGATTGTCGTAAATGCAAAGACCAGAATAAGAAGTCCTCACAAGCCAATGTAACAGAAGTGGATTGTCTTTTTCAAGATGTTTATGAAATGAACCTTTCAGCTGCCGTTTATGAAGTAAACCTGGTTGAGAATCCCAGAGAATGGTGGGTAGCAACCCGCCATGTGTGTTCTGATAGGAACATGTTCTCCACTTATCAAGAAATTGAGAATGGAGAACAACTGTATATGGGAAATTCTTCTTCATCTAAGATTGTTGAACAAGGAAAAGTGGTTTTGAAGATGACATCTGGCAAGGAATTACTCACCCTCAACAACGTGCTCCATGTGCCTGATATTGGAAAGAATCTAGTGTCAGGATCCCTTCTTAGTCAAAAGGGATTTAAATTGGTCTTTGTATCTGACAAGTTTGTCCTAATTAAAAATGGGATGTACGTGGGGAAGGGATATATGAGCAATGGGATCTTCAAAATGAATGTAATGACTATTATACCTTCCAGTATTAATAAAATTATTTCTTCTGCTTATATGATTAAGTCTTTTAATTTATGGCATGGTAGATTAGGACATGTTAATTATAATACGATACGTATTTTAATTAATATGGAATGTTTGTCAAAATGTGAGGTCAACTCCAATCATAAATGTGAAGTTTGCGTTAAGGCAAAACTTAGAAAATCTTCTTTTAAATCAATTGAAAGAAGTACAGAACCTCTTGAATTAATACATACTGATATTTGTGATTTAAAGTATATACAAACAAGAAGAGGTAAGAAGTATTTTATTACTTTTATAGATGATTGCACAAGATATTGTTATGTTTACTTATTGAGAAGTAAATATGAGGTTTTGGAAATGTTTATACATTATAAAAATGAGGTTGAGAATCAACTTGATAAAAAATCAAGATAGTTAGAAGTGATAGAGGTGGCGAATATGAATTTTCTTTTGTTGAAATTTGTTCACAACATGGTATAATACACCAAACAACTGCACCTTATTCACCACAACACAATGGTGTTGCTGAAAGAAAGAATAGAACTTTAAAAGAAATGATTAATGTATTATTATTAAGTTCTAGGCTACCTCAGAATTTGTGGGTGGGGGGGGGAAGTAGTTCTTTCAGCAAATTATATTCTCATCTGAATACCTCAAAAGAAGTCTAATGCTTCGCCCTATGAATTATGAAAAGGACGTAAGCCGTCTTATAAACACCTAAAAATGCGGGGGTGTTTAGTAAAAGTAATGATTCCTACACCTAAAAAGATGAAAATAGGACCGAAAACAATAGATTGTATATTCATTAGTTATGTTAATAATAGCAGTGCATATAAATTTTTGGTTAATAAATCAAAAATAGAGAAAATACATGAAAATAATATTATTTAGTCAAAAGATGCTGAATTCTTTGAAACAATATTTCCTAATAAAAAGTAGACTTGGCAAAATTGGCTCAGGCCCGCGGGCCGGGCCGGGCTGGCCCGTAAAAACTGGCCTTTGAGCTTAACTTTTTTAGCCCATGAAAACTTGGGCGTTTTTGGCCCGGCCAATGGCGGCCCGTGGCCCGTGAGTTTTTATTTTTTTTTTTAAATAAAATTTTGCTACTTGTAGGGCTTGAACACAAGACTTGTAAGTAAATAAATAAGAGTTCAAACCAACTAAGTTACAACAACTATTTGTTTTTAATGCAATCTTCAATAAATTTTAACTATATTTGAAAATTATAATTAAGATATGTAGTTAATGTAGGTAATTAATTAATAATGCTAATTTATAATACTATTAAAATTTTAATTGATTGAGATATGTAGTTAATAATTTCAAAGTATAAAACTATTAAACTAACAATTATTAGTTTAAGTTAGATAATATAATTATAAAAATTTAAAATTATCTATATATTAGTATTAATTACAATATTTATTATTTTTAAAAGTTAAATAAGTTATATTAATTTTAAAGAATTAAATTTGATTATATACTTTGAATTACTAGCAATATATAATCCGAATCAACCATTAATTTTTTAGATTGCATCTTTGCAAGTCCAAAATCTATACACAATAATATAGATAATTTTATCCCTTAATTATGCAATCTCCTTACTTATTGTAGTACATTTGGAAAGTAAATCAATCATTATCCCTTAATTATGCATTCCCCCTACTTATTTAGAAAGTAAATCAATCATTATCCCAAATCATGCCTTTAGAATAATATCTAAAATTATAATACTATTAAAATTTTAATTGATTGAGATATGTAGTTAATTTAAGTAATTAAAATTATTATTATTACTATTTTTGGTGTATCAAGATTTTGCAAAAAAAAGAAAAAAAAAAGTAGGAAAAAGCCCGTGGGCCGGCCCGGCCCGCCCAACCCGGGCCACGGGCCTCACTTTTTCAGCCCGCCAAAACCCGGGCCATTTTTAGCCCGGGTCGTTTTTGGCCCGCCCGCGCTCGGCTCGGCCCGGCCCGGCCCGGGCCCGCCCGCCCGTTTGCCAGGTGTAATAAAAAGAAACAAGAGCCAAGTTCTAATGAACAAGAAACAAGTTCAAACAAAAGAACTTATGACACTGTTAGTGACAGTGATCATGGATTAGAAGATATTGATGAACTTTATTGTTTCAGGACAAGAAAAGAAAGTTTGGTGGCTTGTGAAGTCCTTTATGGATTAAAACAAGCACCTAAACAATGGCATGAAAAATTTGACAATGCAATGTTATCAAATGGTTCAAGATAAATGAGTGTGGCAAATGTGTGTATGTCAAGGACACTGGGAAAGGGTATGTCATTATTTTTCTTTACGTAGATGATATGCTCATTATAGGTAGTAATAATGAAATTATTAAAACTAAAAGAATGTTAAATGATATGTTTGACATGGAAGACATGGGTGTTGTCGATGTAATATTAGGAATTAAAATTTTTAAAACATCGGATGGGTTAGCGTTATCACAATCACACTATATTGAGAAAATACTCAGGAAATTCAATCAATACGATTGCAATCTAGTGGGAACTCCAGTAGATATAAATCTACACTTGTCTAAAAATAAAGGAGAGAGCATATCACAAGCTGAGTATGCATAAGTAATTGGAAGCCTGATGCACGTAATGAATTGTACACGTCATGACATAGCATAGGCTGTCAATAAATTGAGTACATTTACAAGCAATCCAGGACAAGATCACTGGAAAGCGATTATAAGAGTTTTAAGGTATTTAAAATACACTCAAAATCTTGGATTGCATTACTCAAGATATCCAGCAGTACTCGAAGGATACTGTGATGCGAACCGGATATCGGATACAAAAGACTCTAAATCCACAAGTGGTTTTGTGAGGTGGAGGAGCAGTATCATGGAAATCTTCTAAACAAACATGCATTGCTCGATCAACATGCTTTGCTCGATCCTATGTGGCCTAAACCTGTGCTGCCTATTTGTATGCATTGTGATAGTCAATCAACAATTGGAAGGGCACAGAGTCACATGTATAATGATAAGTCTAGACATATTCGTCGTAGACTTGCCATAAAACAGTTGCTCACTAATGGCATTATGTCTATTGAGTACATAAAATCGAAAGAAAATATAGCGTATCTGTTAACTAAAGATTTGACTAGAGAGCAAATAAAAATAACTTCGGGGGAATGGTTTAAAGTCTATAAACAAGGATCGTCATGATGAAAACCCAACCTAGTTGACTGGAGATCCCAATATTTAGGTTCAAAGGGACAAATAAATTGTGAATGATTCAACCAAATCACTATGAAGAAATTAGATTCTTCTGCTCATTCCTATGATATGAGATAGTGATACCTGTAGCGGTTTCAGGATAAGCTATGTTTTTAATGATTCTTAAATCTTGATAAACAAGTGGAATATTGGCAGGATATTCTTATTAAGAATCACCTATGTGAGTGTGAACTGAGCCAATTCTATGAGAAGAATAAGGCTATACTTATACTTCGCTAAAGCACTCATAAATTTGGGATTATTCGGGGCCGAAATGAACAAAATCATGAGAACCAAATAATGTCTGGAAAGATTTCGTATGAATTACTATTGTCTCGATTTACACAAACGATTGGACAGTTCAAGACATCACGTTCACTGGACAATCAGTAAACCACCTCTCTTTATACAGATGATTTCCAATTCTGTCTCTGTCTCTCTCTCAGAGTCTGCATAACATTTGCATAAGGCTGACAGTCAATGTCATTCATGTGGGGGATTGTTAGAATTTGAGCCAAAATTAAAGTGGGTTTTATTAACTATTTAAAGTGAATCCACATGTTAATGTGTTCTATTCCATGAGTAGATTAAATTAAGTATTTGGAAGCTCAAATCCATGGAGTAATGAATGAGATATTAACTCCCAAAGATCACAATTAGAAATGATAATAAATAAAAATGTGGGAAGCTAAGTCCCACATCAGTTAAGAACTAAAAATTTAATATGTTTATATACAAGAAAGTTTCTCTTGGGTTTGGGCCCCAAGGGGTACCCCACTTTTGTGGAAGGGAGAGGACCTAGCCAAGGCTTGGTTCGAACCCGCTCGCCGCCTACCGGCCTGGAATGGCCTGGCTTGGGCTCGTGATTCGTGGGCCTGGGTCCTTGTATATAATTTTTTGGACAAAATTTATTTAAATTTTTATTTAAAAAATTTATTAAATTTTAATTTATTTAGTTCTATTATCAAAACTGTGTCGTTTTGGAAAGCGTTATTTGTCGAACGGACGCATTAATATTGCGTCGTTTTGGGAAGCGCTATTTGTCTTAATGGATGCCCCAAAACTACGTTGTTTTTGGCTGAACGGACACATTTTTCCTGCTAAGCCTAAACTACGTCGTTTTAGTTCTGCTAACCCTAAAACTACATCGTTTTTGGCACAAACGGACGTGCCCTTTCGGTTGAAGCCAAAAACTACGTCGTTTTTTGGCATAATTGTACCTTTTCAGTGGGTTGTGTCCATTCTGATGTGTCACTAGCCCTCCTATAAATAGATAGGAGGGGGAAACCTTTTCAATCATCGAATTCATTCAAGCATCTACCATTCTAGCTTTAAGTCATCTTCATTTCATAGTTTATTTTTGAAAGAGAGTTCTGAGCATTTCTTTGGTTCGTAAAGTATAATTTTGTAGTTCTGCTAAAGTATACGTTGTCATTGTATCATGGGAGACAAGTGCTATCAACTCTGAGCACCGTAAGAAGGGCATAATTGTCTTAAGGACATAGTACAAAGTAATAGCCTTGACAAATTCAGTTCTACAGTTTGAAGATAAGTTTATATATATATAGTTTTCATTCGGTTTTACCAACAGATGGTTCTTACATAGGAAGTGTTTTCTGGCTTGACTAGGGCGTTCTCCCCCTATGCTTTGTATACAGCGGGTTGATGTATTCTCTCTCCCTTTTTGGCTCTTTCTATTAAAATCTTTTGCATATATCAAAAGAATAAATAAAAGATAAGATTAGAATTTATACAATTATACCTGATTTACTCTTTCACTAGTATGTTTCGATCAATATGTTTATGGGAAATTTGAAGTTCTTTTCTGTAGTTTTCTAGATGTGCTTTTCACTTGCAACTATTCTTTCTGTCAAGCTGTGGTAAGTTTTCAACTCATTAGCTTCCCGTGACGTGTTCCACTCAATGTGGACTGCACTCATAAATATACTTAATATGTGTAAGTAATTGGACACATGTTTATTGATATTTCAAAAGTTTTAGATTGTCTACTGAGATTCTAGTAATGAAATAGTTAAATTCATCATAAGAGTTGAAGCATTTCCTGCAGTTCATGTATTTGTTTTTTTCTTGTGAGCCTTTCATAGCATATCATATGAGCCTTTCATAGCATATCATATATGATATATCTGTTAAGTTAGCTACTCCCTTCTCCAGAAAAAGATAAAAATGAAGTGTTGGGAAGAATAATACGCATTCTTGTGTCCCTTAGTGGAACTGTAGTGGATACTGCATCATGTATGGGATGATTTGGTGTCCAGTTATGCCTTAATAAATTGTTTAGGTGATTTTTGGCATGCCTGTTGGTTAACTTATTGGAAAAGATACAGAGATGAGTAACTGATATGCGGTGGTACTATTTTTTTTTTATATAAATATTTTTTGAACGTTGCATTTTTTTTATTCGTTTTTTTCTCCTTCTATTTTCCTCTTTACCTCTTGTGCTTCTTTGCATGATATATAAACTGGTCAAATTTTCATTCTCATTTAAAGGGTTTTATGGTATAAGAACTATTTTTTGCTGAAATATATATGATAGAATTAACAAATTATCTTTTCTTAAACTTATGAATGATATGATAAATGAAGTAGTTGTAACTAATGTAATTTTGTTGATTGACCAACGCAGCCACCTTACTTGGCTAATTGATATCTTCGCAAGGTGAATGTCTGACAGCTAAAGTTAAGTGGCATATAATAGGATCAATCAATCAAAGTAGATTCTAACAAAGATGTGAACTGATAGAGAGAAATAGATTTCAAAATCAGAGTTTGAGGGAGATGCACCAAAAAGAAGAATTTGAGGTGAGGAAGGGAATAAGAGAGGGAAAATCTCTCTCAATTCATGCTCGGAAATTTAGATACATTCTTAGACATATTTTTACTACTCGGTAGAGCATTCAAGAAGCTACTACCTTCTTCTTATCCTAATAGCTATCAAATCCTAGCAAAATAATAAAGATGCCATGAAACTTGTCAAAATAACAAGAACGTTATTACAACTATATAGCTGTAATCTATTTCTAGGGATTATCTTAACAACCAATATGCATGAAATAGATTAGTTTTTAAACTTCTTCTTGTTGTAGTGGTTGCCTACCGTGTGCCTTGTGCAATAACACTCAATCACCTACCAGGCAATTTTTCTTTTATTGTTCTTATAGGGATCTATTACGATATTAACACAATGATCTATATTCTAGAATAGCAACAATGCAGTCCTAGAAATGGTATTCAGCCTTTGCATGTTTCCTTCCAAAGAGTGTTTGTTTTATCACATATTCAAGAATAGATGTGTCATAGAGGTAAAGTTTCAGGTCATTCCTAATTGCTGTATCGGCAATTTTAATTTTACTCCATAAAATTGATGTTGGAACTTTTCATCTCCATGGGTTGTAGTGTAGGCAGGGGCGTAGCCAGGAAACTTAAGTTGGGGGTGGCAAACTTATATAATTTTTTTTACAACTACTAAAAGTAATCATGTAGTATTCAAAAACATAAACATATATAAAACTTAAACATAAAATTTTATTATACACGTGAATTCATCTATCAAAGCAGTATTCGACGTTCTTGGAGATCACGAAATCCATCTATTATTGACTCCGTAATAATTTTCTCCGCAATCTCTTTTTCAATGTGTGAGTGCTGTTGCAGGCTTGTAGGTTTAGCCTTTAAGCTTTGTTGCTTTGTGCTTGGTTATACTTGAAGTCTTGAATATTGGGTAGAGCTAATAATCATAGTTGTTACGGCGTCACGACGAGTCATGGTGGTAGACTGCCTGGACGCCTAGGCGACCGCCATAACGTTGACAAGTCGTTTACAATGTGCAATTTATATATTATTTATTTTGCTTAACAAGTATATTGACAATAAAATTTCATATACATTAAAACTCAAAACATAACACTATGGAATAACATTAAATGTATAATTATGTAAATACTTAGCAATAACAATCCAAAAACAAAACACTTGATATTAAAAATTAGTAAAAGAAATGGTGGTTGAGCTGCGGGGCTGAGAAATGGAGTCGCCGAAGCTCGAAGAAGTCGCGATTGAGTCTCCAGTACAAAGATGTGTTGAATTCGATTATTGATAAGTTTTTTTAGGGTTTTATTTCCTTTCTTCTTGGTTTTTAATCGATGGGTCATTGGTTAATGGGTCATGGGTTAATGAGTCGTGTTGAAACTTGTGGCTCATAACTGAGAAGTCCTCAAAAAAGGCCAAGTGCGGAGCGGAGCTTCGCGACGTACTGGCCCATCGGGTCTTGAATCGAAGGTTTGGGGGGGTGTGTGGGCGGTATGGTACGGTGTTACAAGGGTATTATGGGTATTCAGGCTATAATGTGAATTAGGGTTGAAATAGAAGGTTATATATACTCTCTATTTAAAAAACTATGTGCTCAGACAATTAATAAAACATCTCGCCGCTCCCGTGGACGTACCCAAATTGGGGAATCACGTAAATTCCTGTATTGATTCTTTACTGTCGTGTGCGTGTGTGATCTAATAATCCTAACAGGTCAGAACTGTAAAATATTTTGGTTGGGCCAGAGTTGCTAAGGCATGCGCCATGGCAGCTCGGCGTCTCAAGGAGTCGCCTAGGCGACGCCTTGAGACGCCGAAGCGCACGCCTTAGCAGCTCCACCTTAAGGCGCCCATCGCCATATCAGTTTTCCATCGGCTGGACGCCTAGGCGACGCCATAACAACTATGCGAATAAGCCTGTTTTGCAAGTGAAGAAAAGAATAACTGGGGAGGGGAGTAGCCAGGTTAGGATTTAGGAGAGTAGTTAATTTTTAGGTGAATTTAAATTACTTGATTTTAAAAATTATAATTGGGCTTTCAGATGGATTAGAATATAAAAAAATAATATATATTTTATTATGTGTCTAACTTATTGAAAATTTATATTCTCAAAACATGAGCCCACTATTATAAAAAAAATTACACAATGGGGGTGGAGGGGCCAAAAATAATATATTTACAAAATTTACAGGTAAAATACTAGGTAAAAAATTTAAATTTTGGGGGCGGGGGTGCATGGCCCCCTCCGGCCCTAACATAGCTACGCCACTGAGTGTAGGTGCAGCCTTGGCTCCTTGTATAACAATCTGGATCCATTGTGATTTTGCATCTCTACTGAAAAGTGCACCCTTGTCGAAATAAATTAACAATTATGTCACTGTAGTGTCATCCAACCCCTCATTTCTATGAGGGGTTGATAAGTTCAGGAATTCAGGATTCTATAAGACACCATTAAGATATTTTAACCCTTCGTTACTAATGATAAAACACACCACTGAGCTCTATCTCTACTGGTACTCTTTCATCCCTTAACAAGAATGTGTAGTTATATATTATTTTAATAGTATATTTGATTTAGATAAATTAAATATATTATTTCAGTAATATAATATTGATTAGTCTTATTGGTTCAATGCTAGGTTGATGGTGCAACTCTAGTTGAATAGTGGTTATGGTTCGTTCCAAACGGTGCAACTCTTTACACTAGTCCAATCAATTCTATTTTTGTTCTAATACACAATCCCTTCAAACTGGTGTCTCCAAATCTATAAATAAAACTCGTAGTTAGTCATTTTAAATATTCCGAATTCCAAATATTCTGAATTTCAAAGTAAAGCAACCAAGTTTTATTTTCTTCTCCCTTCTCCTATATTTTCTTACTCTACTTAAGAGGTCAAAATGTTCGGCGGTAATTCTCCGTGACGAATTACATACACATTTGGTAGACTTGTTGTATCCTGGAAGTAAATCGCATAGCTTCCTATTGCATCGTGGTGGGAGCAAATACTGCTTTATAGATAGCGATTACACACCTCAAGCTACTAGTGTGTTTTTCAATCTTCTTGCCATTAAAAAATTTACACCATCATGTACAGAGTGCGAATTCGTGAGGGACACAAGGGAAAGAACATTATCTTGTTGAAGATATTTCCAATATCCTGTAAGAGCCTTCTTGCAAAGCCCCACTAGGATCCAATTCTTGTAGGTCAAGGAAAGGTTCTTCAACATTAGCAGATATAACACTATTATCTGTAGAAAGATCTCGGGTATGAATCTGTTCCAATATATATCTATCCATAAATATATAGATAGAAGTATGATCCAACATGCCCATTGGTGAAATAAAAAATTTCCGTTCCTCTGACTCCATGTAATATGTATTAATAAAGTGGTAATGGTAATAATTAAGGGTAGTAATAAGTCATATAAAATCAAAAGATTTGTAGTAAAATCCCGTATGTTGTATTTTAATACAATTTTTAGGGATCGAATGATATAGTTCATTTGTTAGTGTTGCTTAATTTAATTATAAGATGTATGTTCTTTTAAAATCTTGGGAAGGATCCCAGCGAACTTAGAATGAGTTATTATCATCAAATCTAAGTTTAGTGAGGGTCCATGGGAACTTGTTTATATAATGTTGATGCCAGCTGTATGGATTGCAATGTGAATATGTTGCCTGACATTTAATTTGTTTAAGTTGAGTTAGTAAGGAGTATGATGTTGGCCTATGCACCGGCTTGAAAATTAAAGATGTATCCTAAAAGCTAGGGTGGAGATATGAAGAAAAAACTGAAGAAATTGTGGCTAAGCACAAACTGGTGGATTTAATGAATCGAAAAAAATTAGAAAGAAATACTGGGTTGATTCAAGAACAGATAAGTCATGGGGAAATTTGGAATAATGAAAGATACTTGAGCTGATGACAATTTGAGACATCCAGGGAGCCTAAATAGCTCTTCCCTACTGATATGAAAAGGTTATAATCTCTTCTTAGAGAATGGATATAAAACCCTTGATTGAGGTTTTGTCGTTTTGATAGGTAATTTGATGTATTTAAGTTTGGGAGACTACTTTTCCTCGTTCAAACCATGCATGTACATTGTACATAATTTAAATATGTGATGAGGAGCTATATGCATGTGTATTCAATCTTTAGAGCACAGTTTCTAGTTTCTATACATTATGTGGTATTTTGTCTTTCAATTTCTTTTCTGACTGTCTTTTCCTTTCTTATGCCTCACCTAAATTACGTCTGGAATTGGTGATCAACCGATTTCTTATCATAAGCCCATGTAGTATATAGTAAGTGCTTGATTGTTTGCTCATTGTGGCGTTTTGATTTAAAAAATGTTCTATGTTAAGCCCCTGCAACCAAAATAATAATAATAATAATAGAACTAAAAATACAATACATGTATTGTTTTATGTTTTAAGCTACATGACCTTTCTTCAATGTTGTAGGTGGTTTGAGTATTGGATGCTCATCGAATGCTGGTGCGGCAGGTACTTACTTTGATGCATCGGTACTAAGTTTAAGAGTTGGCAACGACAATCTCACAACAGAAACAGAAACTCCGTTGCTCGACTTTTCTACTAGCCCACTATGGTCAAATGTTTTTGTGGAAAACAATGCAAAAGTTTTGGTACCTCTGCTTTGGACCAGAGTTCAGGTTATTAAGTCATTATTTTCCTTCATATATGTACATGTACTTGTTTGTCATATGCCATAGTAATATTGCCAAGGTATTCTTCTGGTATGATATCTTTGTAGAAGAAGATTTCTTTAGTATACTTAAAAAAGTTGCGCGACAACATTATTTCTATCTAAATGTTTTTTGTCCTTGTTTGTATTTATTTTTTATCCTCCATATTTCTTTCTTTCTTGCACTGTGTGTGACAAGTTGGTGCAATATTGGAGAGTTGTCATTCCACCACCAATGCTAGTGTAAGAAAAAAGGTACGTGACTTGGGAAATCTGATCAATTACTTGTAGTGAGTTCTGTTGAAAACAATTTGGTGTAAGGCGGGGTCTTGTTTTGTTGTTGTTGTTGTTACAATTTTCAACATTTTCTTAAGCAATCTATAGAACTCTATGGGTTGTATATGGCCTTAAGGATTCGAAAGATATGAGTAAGGTAATGAGACCACCAGGATCAGAGCTTTTAATTAGTGTCGGGGGGACCAAGTTCTTTGATTACAGAAATTTGAGAAATATTATGTGAATCTTTTGTGAAATATTGTGTAGAACCACGTTAAAAAAGTGAATCTTATGAATCAAGTTATATATACTGAAAATGTTGTACTTTTTACTTTGTCCTTTTTGTTGTTCAAAAGTTTTTACTTTACAAAATTCCTTGTATTGATCTCTCATATCCCCTAGTGAAACTCTAGGGAGATACTGAGTTGGTGGTTACTAAAATTACAAATGGGTGAAGTGAAAAGGTTTTATGAAATATATAATTTAGCATATAAAATCTATATATATAATAAATATAAGACAAAATTGTCGTTCAACACTAAATTTTAGGAGTGGCCCTTCAACTCTAAAATTTAGCAATAAATCCTAACTATAAACAAAATCTATATATATATATATATATATATATATATATAAAATAGCACAAAGTAGTCTCAACCCTAAAACTCAGAAATGGTCCTACAACCCTAAAATATAGGAATATAAACCTAAAATTTTAGTAAGCGAAACTATTTTTTTATCTGTTATTTAATTTCAAAATCTTTTGATCTACATTCTTACTATCATTTATTTACTTACTAATATCTCTTATTCTTATACATTTTCTAATTTAGTTAGTGTTATTTAAAATTCATATCATTGATAACAATAATTTTTTATTATTAAATTATATAAATAAGACAAAATCGTCGTTCCACCCTAAATTTAGGAGTGACCCAACCCTAAAATCCACTCCTAAAATTTAGCAATAAATCTTAACTATAAATAATATATATATATATATAAATAACACAAAATAGTTTCAACCCTAAGAAACCCTAAAATTTAGGAATAAAAACCTAAAATTTATTAAAAAGAAACTATTTTTTTATCTGGTATTTAATTTCAAAAATATTTTCATATACATTTTTACTATCATAATTATTTACTTACCACTATCTCTTATTATTATACATTTTCTTATTTAGTTAGTGTTCTTTAAATTCTTATTATTGATAACAATAATATTTTATTATTAAATTATATAAATATAACTATTTGAATATAATTAAGATTTTATAATTACATAAATAGATGAACATAGGAATATAGAAACAAATAAATCATTTTTAAGAGGAATACTGTAATTTATATTTTATAAGTAGAAGAATTATTATTGTTGATTTTTAAATTTATTTAATTCTTCATCAATAATTAGTTATACATTGTTAGTTACATAGGATATTTCAGAAGGAAATATTTTCTTTGTATAAAAATCATTGTACGCAATGTTAATCTATTATTAGTAGAATTAATATATTAGTATAATATAATATAAAAAGTATAAATAATATAATAATTTTATAACAGAACAAAGCCCGTGCTTCGCACGGGATCATGAGCTAGTTTGACTTCTAGTTGCATAGACTCCTTCCAACTACCAAAGGGATGTCATAAGTACCAAAATTTTGTCTCCACAAGGATGGCTTAAGTACATAATTTTGTATTATATTTAGCAAAAAAAATAAAAATTGTATTATAATATTACCCTCAAAGTACATAATGTGGGGCCCATTGGGTCTAAGGTCTTTTTCTTGTGGAGAACTATATATACCTGCTTGCTTTAGCGATATTTAGGATCAATAGAAACATATTTGAAACTTTGTTTTTTAACATTATGAAAGCGATCTTCTCTACAGTCTTCAGAACTTGGTGCAAATCATCTTACGTACAGTAATTGTAAAGGGACCTGTTACAATAGGTCTTCTTGTTGTCATCATTGTCATTCTTGTTTTTAACTATCTAAAAGCTCATGAAGAATTCATAGATAAAGAATATTATTAATACTTAATATAATGTCATGTAACTTTGAAAGTGAAGGTGTAGTAACACATTAAGCACAATGGAATATATTGTTATAATACACAAATACATTGGCGAACTTATGTACCACATCATTTTAGTGTACACTAGATCTTACCTACTAGAATATAATATTAGTGCACTTTTACAATTGATTCAGTGGAATTTCCGAATCTGATTATTTTTTTAGAATCCTAAAATCGAATGCTCATTACGTACGATTTGAATCTTTACTCTTAATTAATCATCTGACTTGGGTTATAGTGTTTGAATATAAGAATTTTTGCTTTTCGAGTTTTGAGTTTCTCAAAATATGGTTTATTTGTTTTAAAAGTAAAGTTCCTGTAGAAATCCATGTAATTATACGAAATGATTAACTACTATGCTGGGAATTGTTGGAACTTGTGTCTACACAGGATTAGCTAGGAGAACAAAGTGACAATTTCAAGATTCTAAAAACTAAAAATCTATAAAAAATGCACAACTTAAATATCATATGAAATGAAGAAAATAAAATAAAATAAAAAAATGAAAGTGGGCGTTGACCATGGTCATCTGAAGGTTACAATCAGATGAAGTTTATCTGCTTCTTTAGCTCATACTATTCCCCTAATCGATAGCTTGTTCAAATTGCTTGAATGTATTTATCTTACTCCTTGTGATGAGATCCAGCTCCTTTGGTTTAAGGAAAAAACATCTAACCTCAAAGTTTTAATTGCAGTCAACCTTTGTGTGCATGTGTCTGCTTATATTCTTCTTCCTTCTATAAGACTAATTGCTCCACAAAGTTCTCATTTTCTGATAAAACTCTTTGTTTGGTTAGGTGAGAGGCCAAATCAGTCTGCTTAGTGGAGGCATCATCATCTTTGGATTGTCTGATTATCGAATCTCTGAATTCGAGCTTATTGCGGAAGAACTTTCAATGAGTGATTCCATCATAAAGGTACGTGCTCATATAATATGTGTATCTGTGTGTAAACACACTTTTCATGAACTTTTTTACGCTTTTTCCCTATAGTTTGAAGTATGTATTTTCTATGAACTAAGGTTTATGGTGCATTTCGAGTGGCTGTCAAAATGCTACTCATGTGGAACTCCAGAATCCAAATTGATGATGGTGGGAATACCATCGATACTACCTCTGTCCTGGAAGTTAGAAACCTTGCTGTCATAAGGGTATGATCATTAAATTTTATCTCCAATACGATATATAGATATCTATATAAATACGTCTTTGGCATTGGTAGTTCAAAACTTCAAACTTTGTGGCCATCGGTTATAGTTCTTTTTCTTTGGCAGGAAAACTCTGTCATTAGTTCAAATACAAACTTAGCTGTATATGGTCAGGGACTTCTAAAGCTGACCGGCCAGGGTGATGTCATCAAAGCGCAACGACTTTCCTTGTCTCTATTTTATAACATAACTGTAAGATATTATCAATATTGCGTTATTATTTGTGTGATTTAGCTTTGTGTCTACAAAGAGATAAGAGGCGTATGGTAAAGAATTAGGCACTCCAGTGGAGTCTGACTGTTTGAGTCAAGCAGTTCATGGCGTCATGCAGTGAATGTAAATGTTAAATGTGGCATTTACAGCAGTCCTCCACAACTGTGCTCTGGATGAGTGAGATCAACATCTATTGCTCAGGACTTGAGGCATTGTCTTATTTCTATGCCTTCATGCGTTTTTTTCCTTCTTCTGGAGTATAACTACTAATGTCTCTATATTTGGTCATCCTATGTACCAAAATGCCCTTCACTTTTTGTGCTTTTCTTTTTCGTTGTTTAAGGCTTCATTCTTCTGCATGCTAAATATGTGCTTCAATAAATTATTCTCATTTCATCTCAACTTTTCCTTGGTTCATGCTGTTAGAGTATGTGGCCTTCGTGCAACTAGACATTTACATTTTTGTTTGATGCCATCGGTTTACTCTATTTATCATTATTGAGTGTTGTCACTAACAAATTATGCAGAATTCCAATACTTTGATTGTGAACTTTGTTTAAACTTCCTTACTAGGTTTACCGTTATAAACAGTTAGCTTGTTGGAACATTTAATAGAATTACTATAGTTTATAGTGGAAATTGCTTGATAATTCCAATCGTTACAATTTTTTTTCTGGGATTACAATTCCATGCTTGTGTGTAGTTGATTGGAAGATTGTTCATGCTTCTGTTGCTCAATCTAGCACTTAATACGAATTTATGCATAGCTTTTGAAATTTAATTTCCATTAATCTATTTTATGATATCCTAAATGTATCAAAATTTCTCTTGCTCTGGAATCCATTCTTAATAATTTTATTAACATCCCTTCCAATTGTCCAATATTATCTCCTTTGGGTTGTTATTAGTGGTTTACAAGGCTGACTTGACAGGTTGGGCCAGGTTCATTACTTCAAGCCCCATTGGACGATGATAACAGTAAGAACATGTGAGTACAAACTACCGGTTCATATATATCTGTTGTGTTTTGTATACATTATGGATTGGCAGAACACATGATGTATGAATTTATCTTTTTCCCGATTGGTGTAGGGTAACCAAATCACATTGTGAGAGTCAGGCATGCCCGAAGGATTTGATAACTCCACCGGATGATTGCCATGTTAATTACACACTGTCCTTTTCCCTGCAAGTAAGAGTCATTTTTCTGAATTATATAAACGTGCCAGGAATATTTTCAGTTTATTTATATTTTTTAATTTGAGACTGATTCCTAGTTACAGGAACTTCCTATTGTAGAAAATTATATGTTACTGTTCGTAGCTTCCAGTTGAGGAATCCTAGACTCCACGGCACACTTGCGTGAAGTGGTCGTCGCCCGGATCGTTTCTAGCAAAGTCGTAAGGTGGAATGCTCACGTCACCTCAACCCAACGTCTATATTGAGACGAGAACCTTAGTACAATCGATCGCGCAAGGAAGTTGTGTTGAATGGAACACTACCGACACCTTGACCCAATGTCTATAACGAGACAAGAACCAAAAGTACAATCGACATTTGATATATGGTAGAAGACGCCACACACAACTATATATTGTTGTATGATATGTCAATAATGAATCTCACAGAAAACTATGAACAATTCAGGAGTTCTCAAAAAATCAAAAGGAGAATAATCTCACAAGTATTTTATTTATCAAAGTTGTCTAACTATTACATGAACCATGTATCATATTTATACTAATAACATGAAACCTTAATTCCTATAAGGAATAGAACTTGAATGTAAATCTAAATCCTAGTTAACAAACCAATATGGAAAACCAAATCCTATCTAATAAATATCCTAGATACATTAGAATTATGGAAAGATATGAAAATTCCTCAAAATAAGGAATTAATCTGGTCAAAAAGTCAAAACCATGTTGCCTCGAAAAACGCGCCAAGAAAATATGTCGCCTTGGCGCGGGGCGCGTCGGTACCGAAGCTCTAGCTTCTTGGAGCGGGGCTCGCAGCACCCACTCCAATCCTGGCGCGGGGCGCACCGGTTGATCAGAATTGATTCCCTCGTTGTTTTCGATGCCTTTGAGTCCCAAACTCGATCCTTTGTCCATCTCTTCTCCTTTTCCCCAAACTTGAAGCTTTGTATGAACCAAATAAATGAACTTCGAATCAAATTCAACGATGAACGCTTCGCTATGTAGCTTCGCTCGTCCTTTGTTCCGTGCATTACAAAATGATTTGACTTGCGTTGTTTTGGATTTTCTAAATAGGTGGTATCTATCAATCCCAAAACAAATGAATGATCTTCCCCTCGCGGTGCACTTGAATTGAGCTCCAATGTAAGCATCCTTGAGTCGATTTGAGCCCAATCTCTTAAGAACATTTGTTGAACCCTTGAAGCTCGAATTGAAGTATTGTTGAAAATTTCTGACCCCCTCATGTGTGTGTCATTCCCCTCCTCTTCAAAAGGATTTGTTCTCAAATTTGACATTCACTTCTCTCGAAAAAGCTTTGTCCACAAATTTGATCCTACACCCAAACACACTAAGTCAGTAGCATCAAACAATCCATAATCCCAAATCTGAACTTGCAAATGAATATAGACAATATCAACAACACAAGTATGAATATGAGAAAAATCATTAAAAACTCCAACTCCTTTAAAGAACAAAGCAACATGATGCCCTTCCACTCGTAGACCAATTACTTTCAAAACACTAACTATATAAACTAATCTACTATCTACTAAAATAATCATGAATGCAATGCAAATAAGAATATGAAGTCCTATATCCTCCTGGATCAAAAATCATCACGCAGAACTCTTCATGACGAATCCCGGATCAAAAGTCAATCTTATGATCTCGGTCCGACGCAGAAACACATTTGTCAATGCACCTGGATTAAATATCAATATTTGAAATTCGCCATACTTCTCACGCAAGCTATCTTGAATTCCTGCATTAAACACAAAACAAAACAAAACAAATCAACAAGTTCTTTTTGTCTAATTACAAAGAAATCAAATAACACAAAATCACATGCTTAGTCTACTAGAACAATATTCAAAACACTTCCCTGTAGACTCTCAATGCATTGATCAAATTGAATTGCACGATCTATGATTCCCTCGATGAATATGATCCTATCACAAATCTGCAAAACACAAACAACCTTCCTCTTTCCATTGACATTAACACAGTCAAGATCAAATAATAGCACCAATGGAATTAAAAGGTCACAATCACAAGTTGAAAATTCAATAGCATATTGACTATGATTACAAATAAACTAAACACATGCTAAAGAATTTTTCAAATTGTTGACAAAAATTGGAATATTATCAAAATAGACTATCAATTTTTCCCATGAAAGAATGCAAAATATGATTAAGTATGAAAACATTTAATGCATTAGCTAATCCGAATAATTTAACTAAACATGCATTTATCGCACTCTATCTTGATGATAATCACTTTTCAAAACAATACCATATGATTGCAAATCATGCAATGAAAATTTCTCGAACGGACAAGCATGAACACTACCATTGTCAACTAATGACAAATCATGTAAAGATTGACTAGCATGAAAACCCAGTTCAACATATGGATAAGAAAACCTAGTATGAATTTCATGCAAGTAATAACGTCGAGAACGAGAAAACATATCATGATCATAAACTAACTCAACAAAGATTAAATATCCACCATAGCTTATGATAAAAATGATTCTACTCTCGAAACAGCTAACAACAAATTTTTCATTAGAAGCATGCAACACATGTTTTAAACAACTCTTGAAAACACTAGATGTATCAATTAATCTAACAGAAGTAACTATCCATCTATACAAATCACATGTTAAAACAATTTCCCATTTATCACTTTTTCTCATACTAAATTGATTAGGCATTATCATCACATGATCATCATATTTAGACAAAACACAAGTATTATGCAATTTTTCAAACATATTATCTAAACAAAGAAAAGAATAACGATACTTGTTTACCAATTCAAAATCGATGAACAAACTCGTTGTCCTATCCTCTTTAGGTACTATGATCTCAGCACACGGACTCATGTCTTCATCCACAATTCACACTTTCACCAACTCTCCAACCCGCCTCGGTAACTCCGTCGTCTCCTCGGGAATACTATCAGCTGATCAGTACGGAATGATAGCAAGAGGTATATCATCAACATGTTCAAGAGACAAAACAGAACTAGTCAAAGAAGAGTTAACCTTGTTAGTATTCAAAAGCGCCGTTTTGTACGAATGTGCAGTCATTGGCTTTTTAAAATACAACTCACTTTTCAACTCACTCTCTTCGTTTTGCTCAACCTCTTGTTTATTTTCAATCTCAATCTTTTCTTTTCTCTCGTTCTTTTCAAACTTTTCTTTCTCTCTATCAATCTTTTAAACAATTTCTTTTTGTCGTTCTTTTTCAATTTCACAAATATTGTCATTTACATATTCAATCTCGCGAACATTAGAATCTAACAGTTCTCCTTGGACTACATATTTTCTTTCATCATCAATCTCCTTCGGTTGAATTTGCTCCATATGTGCTTTACGGGCGTTTTCTAACTGTAACCAACAATCCTCCAATCCCTTGCGACGCGCCTCCATGATGTCTTCTTTTATGTTCTTGGATGCTTTAGAAATGTCTTGTGGTTGTCTCCAATGCAAATACTCCTTGCTTACATGTTTGCAAACCCTCTTATCATCTTCTAATGTTGATCGTCTTGAAGGTTGCTCTACAAGACTTGAAGATATCTGCCGATTCAGTTGTCTTGGAACAAACCGTTTTCTCATTACTGTTTTAATTCTACCCATGTCTCGATCGGACGCTCTCCACATTTTTTTCTGTTGCACAAATTGATCCCACCATGTAGCTGCATGACCAGAAAAATTTTGAACCGCAAGTTTGAACTTCTTATACTTGGAAAAGTCTTGATAGCCAAACTCTTGCTCCATCTTTTCCTCCCATTTTAAATAAGCATCTGGATCATTCCTGCCTTGAAATCATTCCTTCGAGACCCATAAACACTTCCACAAGCCATACATGTTTACTGCAAAACAAAGGTTAGTAGATAAAATTTTTCCTCACACATTCCCTTACGTGTTTCACTCAAACAATAATGAATCACTCATGTATCGCTCAAATTAGGCTTTTTACGCTCTAATAATCTCACACTCTTGCCTTTTACAGCTCTATATTCTCTCTTATAGGTTATTTTTGAACTCACCAAATAAATTCATAGTTTTACAATGCAATTCAAAAATAACTTATCAAGAACAAATATGAAAGGTGTAGATCTCAGAATACCGACACAATCGCGAATTCCTTGTATCTGTCGAATTTGGCAGTTATAACCCACTTCGAAACTGAACGGCCCTCACGGATTGAATTTTAGAGTACGACTGCACTTTAACCGGAACTGATGATGATGGATTTGAATAAAATCTCGGTTGATCGGAATGGATGGAATTGATGGTGTGCTACAAGTTTGTTAGCACAATTGAAACAAAATCTGAAAATTGTTTTGACGCTCTTTCTTTTTTTTTTCTTTTATACTCACGATTTTTTTTTACAATATATATTTCGACAGAAAATTAAGATAAGTAACTCGCTAGAAAGGCTTAGCTCTTATACCAAATGATGGACTCCACGACACGCTTGCGTGAGGTGGTACAATCGTTTCTAGCAAAGTCGTAAGGTGGAACACTCATGACACCTCAACCCAACGCATATATTGAGACGAGAACTTTGGTACAATCGATCGCGCAAGGAAGTTGTGTTGAATGAAACACCAACGACACCTTTACCCAATGTCTATAACGAGACAAGAACTAAAAGTACAATCGACGATTGATGTATGGTAGAAGACGCCACACACACAACTATGTATTGTTGTATGATAAGTCGATAATGAATCTCACAAAAAACTATGAACATTCAGGAGTTCTCAAAGAACCAAAAGGAGAATAATCTCACAAGTATTTTATTTATCAAAGTTGTCTAACTATTACATGAACCATGTATCATATTTATACTACTAACATGAAACCCTAATTCCTATAAGGAATAGAATTTGAATGGATATCTAAATCCTAGTTAACAAACCAATATGGAAAACCAAATCCTATCTAATAAATATCTTAGATACATTATAATTATGGAAAAATACGAAAATCCCTCGAAATAAGGAATTAATCTGGCCAAAAATGCAAAACTGTGTTGTCTCGAAAAACGTGCCCAAAAAATCTGTCGCTTTAGCGTGGGGCGCGTCCGTCCCGGCCTATTCCTGGCGCGGGGCACACCGGACCTACCGAATCTCTCTGGCCTCCTGGAGCAGGGCGAGTTGCACCCAGTCCAATCCGATCAAAATTGATTCCCTCGTTGTTTTCGATGCCTTTGAGTCCCAAACTCGATCCTTTGTCCATCTCTTCTCCTTTCCCCCAAACTTGAAGCTTTGTATGAACCAAATAAATGAACTTAGAATCAAATTCAACGTGAACGCTTCGCTATGTAGCTTCGCTCCTTCTCCTTTGTTCCGTGCATTACAAAATGATTTGACTTGCGTTGTTTTGGATTTGCTAAATAGTTGGTATCTATCAATCTCAAAACAAATGAATGATCCTCCCCTCGCGGTGCACTTGAATTGAGTTTCAATGTAAGCATCCTTGAGTTGATTTGAGCCCAATCTCTTAAGAACATTTGTTGAACCCTTGAAGCTCGAATTGAAATATTGTCGAAAAATTCTGATCCCCTCGTGCGTGTCATTATATTGCTTCAAAGACGAAACATTTTACTTTTGTTGTTAACTTTTGGCAGATTTGCCGTGTTGAAGACATTCTCGTGTATGGCGTTATAAAGGGAAGTATAATTCATATCCACAGGGCTAGAACTGTCATTGTGGACACTGATGGCACAATTACTGCATCAGAATTAGGTAACAATTTCTAATAAAGCGAAATCTTTACTGCATCAAATTACATCATTGTTCTGTTGCTATTTCAATACCACCCCTCGCTTCTGTTTGTAGCATTATAAACCTGTTTTTTTTCTTCCTATTTTTATTTGTGCCTCTGCTGATTTTCAATTTTGAGATGAATATACCTTTTTGTGCAACCCAGCTCAGCTGCGCAACGGTTGTCTTTTTGTTGTATCTCAGAAGTGTACATGTGCTGTGCTCCCACTTTTAGAACTATTAATATAAATTTTACTTGTTCCTTTTAGTTGAATTTTTAAAGCTTATGGCTTAATATATAGAATTTTCCAGGTTGCAGAAATGGTATTGGCAAGGGTAACTATTCAAATGGAGCTGGTGGTGGTGCTGGCCATGGAGGAAGAGGGGGCTCTGGAGTATATAATGGAAGGGTGAGTGAAGGAGGTAATTCATATGGCAGCCCGAATCTTCCCTGTGAGTTGGGAAGTGGAACCGAAGGTCCTCATGAGTCTTATGGACATGTTGCAGGAGGGGGAATGATCGGTAAGCATTTCTGCAGAACCTTCAAATTTCAAAAGGAAGCAACATTATAGTTCTGAATATATGGTACTTCAATGTTTCTGTACTGATTTAAATGAGGTCTTCATTCGTTTTGTCCCTTCATTTTGGGATTCCAAATATTGGAAATAAACTTGATTAGTGGAGTAATTTTTATTTAAGTCATTTAAAGACTGCATGCATGTAGTGAAGTAATGTCTTAATGTTTGTGGTAGTGGATTAGTGGTTTATGTTAGTCAGTTGGTAGTGAATTGATTGTGTGCTTAAGAGTTACATATGGAGCTTATATCTAATTTTTATACACACACACATGTACTGTAGGTGTTTTAGGAAGCCGAAGAATTGTAAGAAGTGGAGTTGTCTTAAGTCTCTTGAGTTTATTTATAACAAAGGTTTGATATGAAAGTATAAGTTCTTGGTTCAATCTCCTCCTCCCTTGGCATTATGTTTGTTAAAAAGTGGTAACAGAACTTACTGATAAATTTGGTATTGGATCATGTGGGCAACACCAAAATGATAGAATGAATCAGCATGCCCTTTGTTTAGCGTTCTTGTTTTTAATTTTTGGGTGAACTTGTTTAATCTGCCAAAACAAGAGATATGTAAAGAGTATGAATCACAACTATCAATAATCATTCTATCAAGTAATACATAGAATATTTCCATCTTCTCTTTAATGCATTATCATTGCTACAGTCACTTATGCTAAGCTTATCAGGGTAGTATGTAGTTAGACTCTTCTAGAAATGGTGGAGAACATGGGTAGTTAGTACCATATGTGCATTTTTTTAGCACTCTAGTGCATGTTAGGAAGTTCTATAAATAGAGAGGCAGATTATTTTTGTAACGCCCCCAAATCCCGGTCTACCTTCAAACCCGAATTCGGTGCATCATGGTGCTAAACATCCAACACACATATCCATATATCCTTAAGACATAATTGAATCTTCAATATATTACAATATATCACCTTCTATTCCCAGATTCTAGGACCTTAAAATAGTATACCATCTAGTATTCTTTACAATTTACAATTGTTCTAATATTATAACATTCTTCTAAACATTAACTTCATCTTTTCTTCATCTTTACCGGATTCTTCGTTCCTCTTTGACATAGCTGCAAATATTATAGAATTTACAAGAGTGAGCATAAAATTGCCGACAAGTAATAAGCAGTTGAATACACAACAATCTTAAGAATAGAAAATATTCTTTTAGAAAACTTCAACAATTGAACAATAATTGTGAAGTTGCTTGGATGAATAGGAAACAAATCAGAATCCCATCATTAACATTCTTACTAGCAATCACAAGATTGAGAATATTTTCTTCTATACTTTTAAAACCGCATGTTGAGTGATCATCAAGATCTTAAATTTTTCTTTTCAAAACAATTATGTTTTACCGTTCACCGACAGAATATCTAACAACAAAAGCTAAAAATATCCTCTGCAAGTACGTCAAATAGCTAGCCTTTCATACCTTAAGTTATGCATAACCCATCATGTTTAAACGACTATATGCGTTTATTTTAGACACTCTCCTGTGTCCTGGTTTCATTTTAGTTTTGACACTCTTGTGTCTTGTCAGATATTCTCGACTTAAAATCCCTAATAATAGGGGGGTTTGTCACAGACTTACCAACAGAGTCCGCACCAAAACAATTTGGTTTAGAACAACTCTACCTATAGCCCTTTAGGACTCGACCTATCCTACAAGTATACACATAAAAAGAATCACCTTCTCAACATGTATATAATAGCACACCACAAGTTCTCAACCGTTATCAATATAGTAAACTGAGTGGATCCCCACCTAAAATTAATGAATTAGTTTCCCGTCTCATCTACACTGTCTCGACAATGAACTAGATCGGTTTACTAACTCATCTTAAACCTCTTCCCATACGAAGGAGTTGCTCAGTTACTACAAGCTAACCGTTTAAAAAAACATGTTATCGCACATACACGAAACTTACAATCTTGAAAAGTTCCATTTTTAGAATTTTTCTTCTTAGGTTCGCTCGTAAGTGCGGATATTGGCTAAATACGATCTTGCGTATAACCATTAACAAACATATTATTACACAGTGTGCAATTATATTCGCATTTGCTCACATAACATACTTAACAGACAACAATATTTGCTTACATAACACTTTCTTGCACGGAGTGCAAGATAATAAAAATTGTGCCCAAATTATTTGATTTGACACTACTAACTTATCATCATTCATAGAATTATCACAATTCATATTTCAACAATAAATATTCCTACTGGAATAGCTCAACAATTTGAGTTAGACCGAATCAAATGGCGATTACTCCTTTTTCCATAAAATCATTCAATAAATTTCATATAACAAATGAAATTCTACCATTTAAACACATGTCTTGCACAGAAAAATAATAAGTACAAGAATAATAAATACTTGCATAACACAAAAGTTCTACATCATAAAGAAAACTTGCATTCAGTTCAACAAAGTGAATGAAGTCAGAAAATTTGCTTAATATCAACAATTTAAACAAGAGTTAGAAACTTGCTACAAGTAAAACTTGTACAAGATTAGAAACTTGCACATAATAATTATCTGAGTAAGTTCAGAAAACTTACATTCAATGTAAAGATTGTGTTGCTTACAACTTTAAGTTAATTCGTCATTCGAACGTCTTACACATTTTAATGTATGACGACATACCAATTAGCAATTAAAACGACGCTATATATTGATATATAATACTTGTATTAGTTTCTTATGGTTTGCGTTTTATAAGTAAAGTTCACGTGACCGTTTTAAAATCATCTCTCGGCGTCACGACGTTATGAAACGCCACAACCCTTGTAATCATCCTCCACGATGGTTATACATTAACTCAATTCCATATTTTATAATGTTCGTTTCGTTAGAATTAGGACACCTTTCCAAGTTCGTTAACATTTGACTCGGCGTTTTGACGTTCGTCCGTCTCTCGCCCGACTTGTCTAACCTGACGCCCAAACGTCGCTCCATTGTGTATGATTGATATGTCCATTTCATCTACCACTCCTTAGTTTACATTCCCCTAGACCATATTTCCAAAGTTCAATGTTCAGAACTCGGAAATACTTGACAAACATGGCTTGGCGCCAAGGCGTTCCGAAGAAACCACTACGGTTTGCCTCCGATTACACAATAGTCCTAAAAAGTCTCATTTTCGATCTTGATTCCGACCTTTATCTCTCAATTCCTAAAGAATGAAAATTGTAGGTCTACTTCTTAACTTTTCGGATCATCTTGAATCATCTCAATCGGAGTTCATACGAAAGAGTTATGTCCAATTTACTAAAACATGTCGGAGCTAATTTTTCTCTTACACTTGACCAGTGCTTAGGCGCTCAATAATGGCCTTGGGGCTGGCCTAGGCGCTCGGAAACAGGGTTTGAGCGCCTAGGCGCTCGGCTATGAAGCCCAAACTCAAATTTCCTCCAATTTGTCGCACCTACTTCACCGCACCTACTTCACCGCTCCATAACTTCGTCATCATCGTATCGGAATAAGTCCGTTCTTAAGCCATTTTCTTCTTTGTAACATCCTTAACACATCCACCCGGACGAAATAATTTTTAAGGTTCTTGTTGAAAGATATGACAGAGATATACCATAATCAGTGTGTACACATTACCTTAATTTAGAAATTACCATAACTGTAATTAGGATGTTTTGTGTATACATATCAATCTATGTAATACAAAAAATTAAGATCAATGAAATCAACTTTTCAATTTCTACATGGTATCAAAGCTTGATTCTTAAAACCCACTGGTCTTCACTATTTTCCTCCCTCTGTTCGCTGCCGTTCTTAAATCTCCTTTGAAAATCAGTCAAATCAATTCAGTTGGAGAAATTAAGAACATAATTGGATTACCCATTGTCAGTCGATCAATACAGAAGTGTCAGACTCACCACCCGCCGCCGCACGCGTCTCCCCACTCGCCGGTCGTCGACGCTACGGGCCATTCTCTGTCGGCGCGTGAGACAATTTTTGACGAGTTTTTTCCGGCGGGGTTTGTCCCAGTGCAGTCGACTCTCTCCTCTTTCGATATACAGTGGTCTTGTCAAGTGAAATTCAGGTTTATTCCGTAGTATTCGTGTTGGCCTTGTGTTGGTTGCTGTTTGATTACTGCTTTTTGATGTTTGCCTTGTGTTGGTTGTCTTGGTTTTTTATTACTGCTGTTTGAATTGGGATAATATAAGATTGGGTTCTAACAGTACAAATTGATTGCACTACGTTGGTTTTGGAATTACTTTGCTATATTTTGAGCCTTTATCCTTGTTGATATTTCCTTGGGTATTTTTTGTTGCTTCTATTACATCAATATGGCAGACTCTAGTTCCATGTTTAGTGCTGGTACTACTGAAACAACTACAGGACAGTTGAGTAGAAATCATCATCTTAACTTTGCCTTAAGTCTTAGTTCGTTTAAGATGGATGGAACCAATTATCTAGCTTGGTCTCAAGCATGCCATATGTCAATCGAAGCTAACCGGATGCTATGGAAATTTGATAACTCCATGGTGAAAACCTGAATTTTTAACTCAATAGAACCCAATATGCGGAGTAATTACATGTTCTTCGCATATGAACTTTGGGAGGCTATTTCTCAAACCTTCTCTGTTTCTGGTGATATGTCTAAGGCCTATAATATTCGTAAACGAATCCGTGAGTTAGGTCAAGGGGAGAAGTCTGTGGCACAATATTTTGCAGAAATTAATGCACTTTTGCAGGAGCTTGATCATTATCGGGTGTTTTCAACTACATGTAAAGAAGATGTTGCTGCTTATCAAAAGTTTGTGAGTGAAGATAGAGTTGTGGATTTTTTGGGCGATCTGAATATAGAATTTGATCAAGTTCGAGCACAGTTGATTGGTTTACCTTTTCCATCACTGAGAGAGGCTCATGCTAGAGTCCAACAAGAGGAAAGCCGGCGCCGTGTGATGGTTCTATACCTTGTTGACTGTTCAGCCATGGTTGCTTCGTTTCGTAAGTTTGGCTCCACTATTCAGTCTTCTGTTAAGAGGGAATCCCGTGAATGTGATTACTGTGGAGGTAAGAACCATACCAGAGATCGCTGCTTCAAGCTTCATGGACGTCCTAAAGGACGAGGGGGTAGGTTTGGTAATGGTCGTGGACATGGATCTCAACTACTACAACACCTCCTGTTGAGACATCCAGTGCTTCAGACACTACTTCTGCACTCACTCCTGAGAAAATCTCAGCTTTCCGGAAACTCTATTCAAAATCTACTTCTCATTATGCCCAGTCAGGTATACAGTCTTATGCTCTTCATGTTTCATCAACTTGCTCTAGTTGGATCATTGACAGGTGCCTCCGAGCATATGACCGGGTTCTCCACCCTCTTTACTTCATACACGCCTTGTTTTGAAAAAGACAAGGTTCGCATAGCTGATGGTTCTCTCTCTTCTATCTCTGGGAAAGGCTCTGTAGTTTGTACGCCTTCATTGACACTCATAATTTGTTATCTGTTCAACGTCTTTTTGAATCCTTACACTATTCAGTAACCTTTTTTCCATCTCATTGTGTTTTTCAGGACTTGGTGACGGGGCAGGAGATTGGCAGTGGTAGTGCAGTTGGTGGTCTCTATTATTTAGATGTTCTCTCGTCTAATACTACTCAGGCTCTTCACTCTACTTCTGACTCCAGCCTGACCTCTCTCCATCAATGACATCGACGTTTTGGACGTCCTTTTTCAGTATTAGAGTCTTTATTTCCATCTTTAGTTAAACAATGTAATAAAACTCAGTTTTTGTGTGAACCATGTGAATTGGGGAAACACAAATGTTCTACTTATTCTGCTATTAACAGTCGACATTCTGACTCTTTTGTCATTATACATACTGATGTGTGGGGACCCTCTTGGGTTATTTCCCGTTCTGGTTATAGATGGTTTGTTAGCTTTATTGATTGTCATTCTCGTGTCATTTGGATTTATCTTCTTCGTTCCAAAGATGCGGTGTTTGGTTGTTTTCAGGAATTTCATAAAATGATTCAAACACAATTTGAAGCTAAAGTCAAAATTCTCTATAGTGATAATGGTCGTGAATACAGTAGCAACAATGCTTTTGCATCTTATCTTTTTCAGCATGGTATCATTCTTCAAACCTCGTGTCAAGTCTCCAGAACAAAATGGAGTGGCGGAAAGGAAAAATCGACACTTTCTCGAGGTAGCCCGCACTCTGATGCTCACCATGAACACACCTAAAATTCTATGGGGAGATGCAATTCTGACTGCTGTATTTCTTATAAATCGCCTTCCTTCTTACATTCTTGGGAACAAAAGTCCCATCTCTTTTCTCCAACACACGACCATTCCTTCTCCCTCGGCTCGAGTTTTTGGTTGTGTGCGCTATATTCATGACAAATCTTCCACTCGGGGAAAATTAGAACCCAAGGCTCTTAGGTGTCTTTTCATTGGTTATTCTCTAACCCAAAAAGGTTATAAATGTTATCATCCTCCTCACAAAGTATTTGTCACTCGGGATGCAACTTTTTGGGAATTGGAACCTTTTTATTCTTCTTCACGTTCTCAGGGGAAGAATGTTAATGATGAGGAGAAGCTTCCTCTTGAGGCTAGTATTACAAGTTCTACTATATCATTTTCTCCTGTTCCTGTTGTTATTCCTGATAATTTTACACAGGGCATGTGCCAGACAGAATGAGCCTGAGCCTGAGATTGAGACTGAGCCTGAGCCTGAGGGGCAAGAATAAGGTTACCATTGCTGCATCACTACACCAACCGTGCTCCGAACCTAGTCTTGATAATGCTAATGGTGAGAATCCTTCTCTTACTGGTTCTTCAGATGATTTTGTCATTCTTATTGCTCTTAGAAAAAGGGTGAGATCTTGTACGCAACATCCTATCTCTAATTTCGTAGCCTATAATAAATTATCTTTATCCTACCATTCCTTTGTTTCTTCCTTGTGTTCAATATCTGTTCCTCAGGTGTGGAGAGAAGCAATTAGTGATGAGAATTGGAAACAAGCTATGATTGAGGAGATGAATGCCCTGAAAAAGAATAATACATGAGAACTAGTTACTCTTCCTTACGAGAAAAAATCAGGTGGTTGTAAATGAGTATATACAGTCAAGCAAAAGCCAGATGAGACAGTTGAGAGACTCAAAGTCAGGCTAGTTGCAAAGGGTATACTCAAACCCATGGAATTGATTACCAGGAGACATTTACTCCTGTGGCGAAGATGAACTCTGTTCGTACCATAATCTCATGTGCAGCAAACTTCGACTGGGATATTCAACAGTTGGATGTGAAAAATTCATTTCTTTATGGTGACTTGGAGGAGGAAGTATATATGAAAATACTCTCTGGTTTTGCTTCATCTACCACCAAGGGTAAGGTTTGTAAACTGAGAAAGGCTTTATATGGTTTGAAGCAATCTCATAGAGCCTGGTTTGGTAGATTCTACAAAGCAGTGATAAGATTTGGGTACAAGCAGAGTTGAGCATATCATACTCTATTTGTCAAACAGATAAACGGTAAGACTACCATTCTTATTGTTTATGTTGATGACATTGTGGTGACAGGGGATAATAGAGAAGAGATAGTTGATCTCAAAGTAAGTTTGGCCAAAGATTTTGAGATCAAAGATCTTGGTCCTGTGAAATATTTCATTGGTATTGAAGTTGCAAGATCTCCCAATGGAATTTTTCTATCTCAAAGGAAGTATGTTCTTGATCTTTTAACATAAATCGGCATGTTGGGATGTAAGCCTGCTGATTCCCCTATTGAAGTTAATCATCATCTAGTAGGTGGCACAGGACCTACGGTTGATAGAGAAAGATATCAACGTTTGGTGGGACGATTAATATATCTTTCTCATACAAGACTTGATATATCTTATGATGTGGGAATAGTGAGTCAGTATATGCATGATCCTCGACATTGTCACGTGGAAACTGTTTACAGAATCCTGCGGTATCTCAAGTCTGCTCCTGGAAAAGGGTTATTATTTGCACCACATGGTCATATGAGAGTCGAAGCTTTTTTCGACTCAGATTGGGCTGGCTCTATAGAGGATCGTCGTTCTACATCATGTTACCGTTCATTTATTGAAGGTAATCGTGTTTCTTGGCGTAGTAAGAAACAGTCCGTGGTAGCAAGATCTAGTGCTGAGGCGGAATATTGAGCTATCGCCTTGGGTATATGTGAACTGATGTGGCTTCGAACCTTACTAGAAGATTTGGGTGTTAGTAGTAAGATGTTTCATCCACTATGTTTCAAATTGGGTATGCGAGACATCTATACACCAACTTGAGGGGGAGTGTTAGAAGATATGATTGAGATATACCATAAAAGCTTCCTTAATCAGTGTGTACACATTACTTTAATTTAGGAATTACCATAACTGTAATTAGGATGTTTTGTGTATATATATCAATCTATGTAATAGAAATAATTAAGATCAATGAAATCAGCTTCTCAATTTCTACAGTTCTTTAATTGGACGGAAAAATTGGCCCAAAATTCCCCGAAAGCCATTTTCGCCGAAAGACGTTTCAACGTCGAATTTTCAAATTAACGTAACTTACTCATCCAAAGTTAGAATGAGCTCGTTCTTGAGCCTACGACTCACTTATACTACACTTTACACCATTCCTAGAAAACAATAGTTTTTCAGAATCGTTAATTCCGCACTAAATTTGTCCGTAAGTTGTAGGTTTTTCGACTTCTAATGTCTTTTACTAAAATTTTCGCCATAACTTTCTTGTAGCATATTTTTACTCCGTTCCACATGGAACATTTCTGTAACTCATAAAAGTACGTTTCTTCCCTCCCGGAATTCAACTATTAGCTTACGAACTATAATTTAAACTAGTCCGATAAACAAATTACACAATTTTCGTACTTTCTTGGTTTGATTACATTTACTTTCATGATTCATATGAACCAACAACAACCCCCAACAAAGTACTTCATAACTATACGAAAAGCTATAAAAGAGTTGGTTTAGAGGTTTTTTACCTTTGATGTTCTTTCTTCACGTTCTTAACAATGGATGGTTTGAGCTTACGTTCCTCTTCCGAAATTTATAATTTCCGAGCTCCCTCTCTTCCTCCCAATTTCTCTAGAGTTTCTTCTCTTGGTTTTGTGAATTGGTAAGTATTTGCCTTCTATTTATAGGCTAGCAAGGCTTAGGGTAGTTTGGTCATGTGGCTAACTTAACCACCAACCAACCATGGTTAAGTGGTGGGGGATGGAATGACAAACTTCCTTAGGAAGCTCTCCTCAAGTTCACTTGGATTAAGTTAGGTTTTAGTTAGCTTAACTTGGTCTTCTTTGCTTAGTTTGCTTAGTTCAACCAATTAGTTAGTCGCAGTATTTGACTTTGACTTCCCGTATTCTTTCCGTATAATTTTCTTATTATACTCGTTTTATTCTTCGTTAACTTTCAAAATTCGTTCTACAGCTGAAAAACCGCGCTTTTCGTTTACAAATTTTATTAGATATTCCGTCTTTCCTCTTCATATAAACACTAGCACGTTATTCAAAAAAAAAATGTAAAAGCATTTTTGGTGTGAATAGTGTTTTTACGCCTTTTTCCCGAAAAATTTAATTTCTAATACAAAACTCGAACTCGTAAATTCTAACACGTAAACACATTCTAGGTCATAATACGACCTTTAAAGTCATAACACAAAATATTATCAATAAAAACTCATTTTATTCAATAATTATCCTTAAGCCTAATTACAAGACTATTCGATTTTTCGGGTCGTCACAATATTTTCTCTCAAGCTTTCACTCCCAAACTTCTTCTTATCCTAACTAGTTTCTGTTGTTGCTTATTGTTTTCTTTCATTTTCTACTGTTGTTGTTCCTTATTTTCATCCTTGGAACTGAAAGCAAGTTCCATTGATTTGAATTGGTTAAGCTCATTAGGGTTGAGCTTAACACACTCGTTTCTTTGGCAATTTGAATGATCCAGAAGCTACTGAATACACATGTATGCTTGCTTGGCTCACTACTCAATTTCCCCCAAATCCGGATAGGCGAGCCTGGACTCTTGATTCTTTAGCGGGGTTTTCTAGCAAGTCATTCAGATCTTCTTACTAGTTCTCTCCTCCAGTGCAATTTCATTTGGCCTTGAGCATTTGGAAGGCCAATGCTCCTTCTAAAAATAAAACTTTTGTTTGGTCTCTGACTCTTATCAGGCTTAAATCTACCAATCTTTAGTCGAGGCGAAGACACTAGAAGGCATGTTCTGAACATCTATATGTGCATTCAGATTGTGGAGCGACAAATTCTCATTCTCATTTCTTTACACACGTTTCTTTGAGCTTGTCGGCATATTGTTTCAGCATTTTTTGGAGAGACTTGGGTGTGCTAGGTCAGTGGAGGAATTGCTACAGGCGTATAGATTAAAATCTGGGGTTTTGATAGGAGGAAGGATGCTAAGATTCAATGGAAATGAGGTGTTTTTGCAGTTTGTTGGACCAAGCGGAAATCCAGGACTTCTGAGGACAAATATCTGCCAATGCATTTGTTAGAGGGTTGTTTATCGTTGTTTATCTTTCCTCTTGGTGTATTGGAGCTTTTCGTGGCATATCTATTTCAGGTTTACACAAGGATTGTCAGGCTGCAGTTCATTATGTGCATTGTTTTGTTAGCTTTCTTTTGAATTCTCTTTGGTGGGATCTGTGCTCACACTTGTATCTCTCCTCTTCTTTTTATGAAATCTTCTTTTTCTATCTTAAATGAAAATATGCATCAAGCACACTGATCAGTGTTGATCGCAATTATTTGGGTTCAGCAGCTTCAGCTTGCTGGATCATATTATAATCCATAATATTGAAGACTGTTCTAGGAAAAGGTTCCTTACTTGAAACCATCCTTTAAGAATCTCATGCCAAGCTATTGGGAGAACGGGTATTGCGTGATAGGGTCGTGCCATCTGTTCACCGTAATTTCATTATTTTTTAGTTCAAAATTTGGAGATAGAAACATGACACCCCCCCCCCCCCTTTCCCTCTTCTGAAGACATGTTTTCCAAGTGAATTGAACTTTGTTGGATTCTCTAGAATGAAGAATCATCAATAGATGTGAAGAGAGATGAACGGCAAAGTTGTTTGCTTGTCGTATAAAACCAATGTCATCCCTTGAGGATATATAGGAAATGCATTTATTTTTCTTAGAAAATTAGCTGAAAAGGAGTAAATGGTTTTATGTATCAAATGAAAATAAACAATTGTGATTGCCTAAGCATGTACACTGCATAAACAAAATTATGGCTTACAAATATCATTCTTTCAAAATATTTGTAATAAGTTTCCTTGAAATATGTAGAAATTAGAATTCCTTCATCCTTCATCTATCAACACAGTGAATGCTCAGAAATGACCAAGAAATATGTTACTAGAGATTTGAGAATACTTTTACTTCAATCAAATTTGAGTTATCAACATGACAACCAACTCTTA
Organism: Panax notoginseng; assembly: GCA_016801055.1. Lineage (NCBI taxonomy): Eukaryota > Viridiplantae > Streptophyta > Magnoliopsida > Apiales > Araliaceae > Panax > Panax notoginseng. Next base: position 142,641,222 of record CM029018.1, read on the forward strand.
TTTACCATTTCTTGATTTTAAATATATTTCAGTGATCGGATCCATTCAGTGGCCACTTTTAAGGCTTGATATATCTGGATCTATGAGGGCTGATGGTCAAAGCTATGGTGAAGCGACAAGGAACTGTAATGGAACTACTATTGGTGGATTTGGTGGAGGTTCTGGTGGAACTATTCTTCTTTTCTTACAGGCACTTGCCCTTGTGGAGAACTCTCATCTATCTGTTGCTGGGGGGCTTGGTGTCCCTCTTGGTGGTGGTGGTGGTGGAGGAGGAAGGGTTCATTTTCACTGGTCTAAGATAGACATCGGGGAAGAATATGTTCCTATTGCAACTATTAATGGTACCATCTACAGTAGGTATGCTATAAAATCATGATATCTACTCTAAACAACTCATGGCAACTATTAATTACCTTCATTCATTTTATTTTATTTTTGGATAAGTTGATTAGCTCCGTTCATGCAAAAACCATTGCTGAAGAAAGGAAATTTTAGCTTTCCAAGTAAAATCGGCTAATGGGAAGATTCTGGTCCTGTAGAGGGAAAAAAAAGGGAGGTAGAAAAGAAGAGAGGAAGTCGTGTGTTTGTCTCATGACACCACACCCTAAATATATACGTCAAAATGATCCTTTTTCAACTGAGGAAATGATAACCAACAATATGCTTGTGGGTTAGTACAGTACGTACCTAGTTGGCTAACAAACATGATTGTCAGGAGAGTAAGAAAGTGTGACTAGGTAGTAAGCCCTACTATTTGGATATATTAGCTCGTACTTTGCAATCTCACACAAAGAAGTTTCTTTAGGCATCCTACTTCATAGATCGTTTGATTTCCTGTGTGCTGCAGCTGGAATATTACTTGTTTTGGTGCGGCTCCAAGTTTTGCCATTAGTAGGATCTTGATGTTTGATTCTGTGATGTTTCATGAATATTGAATACTTTTAAATATTTATGCTTGAACAAGCTATAGATAACAATTTGAGACCTTTTTTCGTCAAATTATTATTACTTGTAACATATTACAGGGGTGGCACAGGGGATGGTGGCGGTGTTCCTGGAGAGGATGGCACTATTACAGGAAAGAAGTGCCCTAAGGGCCTCTATGGCACATTCTGTGCGGTATGTTTGATTTATCTCGTCTTAATTAATTGCAAGCATTTGCTCACTGTCAAATTTTTTGCAGAAAACAGCATGTGCATTGCCATAAGTATCTATTTTAGGGAATAACTTACAGTTTCTTCCATCAAATTGAATATGTTTATCTTGTTCTGAAGTCAGGGTTCTAGTTTCTTGGATTGCTCATGGAGGCATGTCAAGATGTCGTCACTATTTTCCCGTTTGTTTTATACAAGATTAATGACAAGAGGTCTATCTTACCAGCAAGGAACGAGATTGGATAATGTATTTTGGTCTATTTCGATGCTTAACTTCCGCAAAAGTAAAATGTTTTTGAGATGCACTGCATTAAAAATTATGTAGCCCAACTGCCCAAGGAAATTTGGATCAAGAATACAGCACAAGAAATTAGAACAGTGGAACAACAAGGTAGAAATTCACCAAATCAGTTCTTATTTCTTCAGAACTCCTGAGGAAAGGTAACACAGATGGTGAAATTCGATCTAAACAGAAAGGCAAAAGTGCTGTTACACTTTCCAATTATGAAACTGACTTTCAAGCATAATTGGAAACACAAACACAAAAATGAAAAGCTTTGGCTCATAAAATCAACTCAAAAACCTAAATGATGACAAAATCTCTCCTGGAAGCAACTGACAATTCCACAATGTGTTGGGAAGCATTCCCGTGCTTTACAGAACAGAGCAAGACTGAATAGATGGAGAAGGGGGATGAACTAAGAAAAATTAAAATAATGACCAACAATAATAATAGTAATAACAAAAGACTAAAGTACATGGATCAGTGCTCTTCAACCATGCCATTTCTTTTTTATGGTGGTGTAAGGTGGATATTGAAGAAGAAACAGAGATGAAGCGAGCACCATATATTTCTGGTGTATATTTGTGTGTGCACTTGTCTGCTGCTCAGTCCATGTTAACATAAGCATCACCTTTTTTTGACATATGCTTTGTGTATGCCACCCTACCTACCGTCAACTGCTTTCAACTGTTTGATCATCTTGTAGAATAGGTGGATTTCTAATGCTTTTTTTTTAATGCAATCCACACGCAGGAATGCCCTATTGGCACTTTCAAAAATGTTGAAGGCTCAAATGCAAGTCTTTGCACCCCTTGTTCCCTCGAGCTCCTTCCAAGTCGTGCATCTTTTATATATGTACGAGGTATGAGTGCCCTTGAAGCCTTTCTAGTTTGTGCTAGCATGTTGTTTATTTACTTTGTTCTTCCTTGGGATGTAAAATTTATTACCTCACATGTGAAGTGCAACTGTTGTAGGTGGCGTTACTCAGCCATCTTGTCCCTATAGATGTATATCTGACAAGTACAGGATGCCAAACTGCTATAGACCTTTTGAGGAGCTGATTTACACATTTGGAGGACCATGGCCCTTTGCGCTTCTGTTGTCATGTATTGTAGTCCTCTTAGCACTGCTATTGAGTACTTTGAGAATCAAATTGGTTGGACCTAGTTGTTCTTATGACAATGCAAATTCTGTTGATCCACCAAGCCATAACCATTACCCACATCTTCTTTCCCTATCAGAGGTATTACAGTACTGGCAAATATTCAATACTTTTACCACTGACTATTTCTAGTTATACCAAACTAACGTTCAATATGTATTGATCCATCTTCTGCAATTATACTTTTTCTATCAGGTCCGGGGAACCAGAGCTGATGAAACTCAAAGTCATGTTCACAGGATGTATTTCATGGGCCCGAATACATTTAGAGAACCCTGGCATCTTCCTTATTCACCTCCCAGTTCTATTATTGATATTGTGTAAGAATTTTGGTATTTTTTTATAAACATCAGTGGCATAATTGATCGCTAGTGTAAGCTGGATAATCTTAGATTAGATTTGATATACTAGGGAACATAGATTATTATTTTCTACCAGTGAAACAGGCCCAAAACTTAGGTTGTGGATATAAATCTAAAAACAATCTGTTCCACCTGTTTTGACCCTGTAAAAGTTCACTTTCTAAAAATGCTTGACAAATATTTCTCCCTTACTGTTTTTGACTATTTCAAAAATCTAGATTGTTTTTCATATGCAAATTACTGGGTTGTTGGTCGAAGATACTTTCCTTGCTGAAGCCCACCTGTTGGAAACAATTCAAAACTAAAATATTAAGTACATAATGGATGGTAGGATCCAGCTGTTCCAACAGACAACTAGCAATTTTATCGTTTTCTAATATGCAAGTATTTGGAGCTGCAGCTATGAAGATGCTTTTAACAGATTCATCGATGAGATTAACTCGGTTGCTGCATATAATTGGTGGGAAGGATCAGTGCACAGCATACTTACAGTGCTTGCATATCCTTGTGCTTGGTCCTGGAAACAGTGGCGTCGGAGAAATAAAATTCATTGCCTTCAGGAATATGTCAAGTCTGAGTATGATCATTCTTGTCTACGATCCTGCCGATCACGAGCTCTATACAAAGGAATGAAGGTTTGACTTGTGTATATATATTTACTGTAAAGTTGCCCATGCTTGTTTGAAGTCACTGTGGATGACATTTACTTCTCTCTTGTATCCTGTCTTTCTATTAAATAAGATTTTTTCATCTTAAAAAAAATAAAATACAGAGAAGTCTTACCTGAAGTTCTCATGGTCTATATATATGTACATATATACATTTGTAAAATGAACTGCCTTGTTGCTGTTATCTTAGTACAGAATGGCTATAATGGAATAATTGAAAAAATATGTTGATCCACTTTCTCTTTAAGGCTTTAGGTTACTTTTATAGCTCACTCCCTCAAGAGCAGAGTAGAAGCAAGTGGTTTAGAATTTAGATGTATCCATTCATCCAACACTGCACATAGAGTCCTAAATGTGAACTCTTAATCCTGACACTTTCTTTGCAATAACACGCAATATGTCATTATGTACTAAGAAACTCTTGATTGTACTAAATAAAAAATGTCAACTTGAATATCCACCTGTAGGCACTTTGTGTTTTTGACTGGTAATCCATTATGTAGATAATGTCAAACAATATAGAAGAATTCTGCAATTTACACTTCCTTTCTTCTTGAGCCCTGAACCAGAATACTGGACTTTTCAGAAGCATTCCTCTTTGGTCTTTCCCTCTTTTCTCACTAACCAAGGACTCCAAATATATTAGATTATTTGACTGTAAAAAATGAACGAATCTGCTGGCTGTAATATTTATTTCAATTGGTTTAGCAAAAAAAATATTTATTTCAATTGCAAGTGTGATGACTTGAGTAACAGTCAATGATGAATTCAGTTGGAAAAAACTGTAATGAATGAATTTCTTGCTTCCAATTATCATTATCTCCTATATATATATATATATATATATATATATATATATATATATATATATATAAAAACTGTTATTAAGATAGTGTCATTAGGTAAAGGGAAAGATATAACGAAGAAATTCTTTTGGTGCTTTTTAAGAGATTGACATCAACTTTGTTGGTGAAGCAACAAAAAATTTTCTTGAAAATTTCATGGTCCTCACTTAAAACAGTTGCATCACATTTCTATTGACACTCAACAGGTTGGATGTGATGTAGATGTTCTCTTATGAAGAAGATTAATGATATTAAGACCACTCTCAGGAGCACTGTTTTCATTATGATATTTTTGTTCATCCTATGTATTATATGAGTGGTAATTAATGCAGGTCGGAGCAACTCCGGATTTGATGGTTGCGTACATTGATTTTTTCCTTGGGGGCGATGAGAAGCGTAGAGATATCGTAACAAGTATACAGAAAAGGTTCCCAATGTGCATAATTTTTGGAGGAGATGGAAGCTATATGTCACCCTACAATCTTCACAGTGACACACTATTGACGAATCTTCTTGGACAGGTCTGTGGAAGTCTAATATTTTTCTTTAGGGATTATTTGTATGAATATTCCTCGCTGACATATAGAAGTATATTGTTTTATTCCCAGCATGTCCCACCAACTGTCTGGAATCGCTTGGTGGCTGGTCTAAATGCCCAATTGAGGACAGTGAGGAATGGGTGGATCCATTCTGCTCTAGTTCCTGTTATTAATTGGATGAAAACTCATGGCAACCCCCAGCTTGAGTTTCATGGGGTTAAGATTGAGCTCGGATGGTTCCAGGCCACTGCTAGTGGGTACTACCAATTGGGTATCTTGGCAGTGGTTGGTGATTATTTCCCCCTTAGTCCCCGCCAGTCTGATTTACTGGAGTGTAATGAGGACTGCCCAAGGTACGTCTGGGTAACTGCACGCAAGGTCATATTTTACCTGCAATAATATTCTGAACATTATAAAACATCTTAACTGGGGCTAATTTCACTATTAGTTTTGTTAAATGTAATTTCCAGTCTTGGATTCTGGCATAAAGCTAGTCTGTAAATGTTTTTGGTTTAGAATTAATAAAATATTGATTGATTAATCCAATGTTTCGTAACATGTGCAGTATGATATGCACATTGAGAACCATATAGGGGATACTACTTATATAACCTAATATGTAGAATATTGAATTTTCAATTCTGGTTCAGTCGCCAAGCCTCTAGATAAATATTGAATGATTTGATCCAAGGAAACCATGTGTTTTTCAGGAGTTTGGTGTTGGTGGACTTCTTGTTCACTCAGTTTATTGTACACTCTTTTCTATGAACAAATTTCTTCTTTTATCAAATAGTTATTATCCGTCGAAAGAAACAATATCAATTGAATAGTTCATTTAGTTCCCTAGTCATTTGTTGCAACTCTGGTGAAGATGCGTGTAATTTTGCTTCATAATGTGCTTTTGGCCTGAGCTCTCTGAAATGAACAAAAGAAGTAATTTCAAGAATTTATGGTCCATAAAAATGCATGCATCCGCTAAATATTGCTTACACATATCTTCATACTTATTTGTTGACTTTATCCTACATGCGAAGTTGCTGTAGCAATCATGTCATCTGTTGATATCCATAAATTTTATTGCCTAAGCTGTATATGGTGGTAATTATAATGCACTTAGTTTAACAGCAAAAGGTATCTTGAGGTATCTGGAATATTACATATGTTCACGTCTGTATGTATTCTAAACTAGAACCTAGTTTTATATATAATGTTTTCAAAAAAATTAATTATTTAGTTCCGCTCCCCACCCCCTGATTTCTTTTCAGGAAAGTTGCTACAATTCCACAAAATTATGTCTCAATCATCAGATTTCTGTTCCTAACCTCCACTTGTAAATAAACGGTTTTTACTTTTATTATTAGAGAGAAGCCACCTGAGATTAGTGTGTCCACCGTATATATATGTCTGCAGTTTTAACTACATTGTTGATTTATGTTATGCTAATTGGAGCCATATGGTTCTGTTTTAGCCCATCATCCAGGAAAGTTACAACTGTTGTACAGACAAGCCTTAAGCAGCTGCAGCAGAGTCAGCTGTATGTGAGTCATGCATTGTGTCGGAAAAAACTTACTGGTGGAACTAATGGTGGCCTTATAAATGATGCTACATTGAAATCACTGGATGTCAAAAGGGACTTTCTCTTTCCACTTTCTCTGTTATTGCACAACACCAGACCTGTTGGCCGCCAGGTACTTGGAACCTCTGCAAAATGCAAGTAACTAGGACACTTCATCATCTAATACCTGGACGTGCACCTTGTTTCAGGATACGTTGCAGCTGCTGATCTCTATCATGCTTCTTGCGGACATTTCTGTCACCCTCCTCATATTGCTTCAGTCCTATTGGATTTCCCTCGGGGCCTTTCTTGCCATTTTACTCGTTCTTCCTCTATCCTTGCTTTTTCCTTTTCCTGCTGGCTTGAATGCCTTATTCAGTAAAGGTCCCAGGAGAGCATCACTTGCTCGTGTATATGCTTTGTGGAATGCTACCTCTCTGTCAAACATTGTAAGTTTACCTATTATTGTAATAAATTTATCATCATCTGTATGAACTTAATATATTTTTCTGCTATTGATTATCAGCTCAAGACTTTTAGCTTGAATTAAGTTGTTTTTGGGTTCTATTTTAATTGAAGGGCTAAACCTACCTCATAAGTATTGAGCCAGAATCCATAGGGCAGGCATAATACATGAATCCTTTATGTTCCATGACTTGCATGGGAAGTTAAAAGAATGATGCGTATATATATTTAATATATATGCAAAGCAAATAAATCCTGCAGAATGCAATAAACTAGCTAGAATGCTCTGAATGAACATATTCCCTCATCTGTTAATTATATGCTTCGAACAATCTATGGGCCACTGAGCTGCTTATTGTCACGAAAGAGCCAGTTACTGCTTTAAAACAAATGATAGATGATGTGGGAGACTACTTGTATTAATTTTCTTTCATCAAGTCCTTGAGTTGCAACTAGGGGTCAAGGAATCATATTCAGTTAAATTTTCTTAAAGCAAAATGTTTGAAAAGATTCTTACGAACCTACATCATGGTATACAGATTCCTACCTTTACGTCAAATATTCTAAATTCTTTGAAGTAATCATCATCGCTCCTTCGCAGGTTGTGGCTTTTATCTGTGGCTTAATTCATTATGGTTTTTCCTCGTTCTGGCCACCTGAAGATGTAGACATTTGGAATTCTAGAAGGTGAGATCATTGATTTCTTACATCATCATACTTGGAAACAATATAGATGTACTCAAAAGTGTCTAAGCTCATCAGATCATTCTAAAAGTATCTACTTGGCTTCGTGCATACAGTGTCCCCTGCAGGGAAAGAAATTGTGATTAAGAGACATCACACATCTGGTCAGTGGGTTCACACCCACACATGCATATACATATACATATGTATATATATAAATATACATATATATATATATATGTATATATAAATACTGTTCTTACATTCTCTACTACTGATATTTCTATTTTGAAATTGTATGGCAAACTTCCTCATTTAGCCATCTCTTAAAGCTTTTATTCATGGCTAAGAGCTTACAAATGTTTGAAGATGAGTTTTTAGGAGGGGTTTTCGTTTTACCTTCTAGGTTGTCTCCGAGGGGCTGGGAATGAAGTCAAAATCGGAATAAAAGTTTACAATAGGGTTGACTTCATGTGAATATCAAATTTTAAAAGCAGATGTCAAGTTTGACCAAAGGAGTAGTAGGGTCCGTGGGTAAAATAGGCTGAAAAATCATTTCAGCATCTTTAGGGTGAGGATTTGCACAGGCTTAAATCATAGTGAAGGATCAAAATAATAGAGAAATCTCTCTCTTGACTAGCTCAGAAAAAATCATGACTGCTGCTCTAATGGTTTGTATTCAAGAGGTTACAGACATTTACTTGATCAATAATTTATGTGTGAACTAACTTCATTTTACATCGGATAACTTTATAAGTTTATAACAAACTGAAATAAGTTTATAAGTTTGAGAATACAACAAACTGAAATAAGTTTCAAATTGTAAGTGCAAGAATACAAAAAACTGAAACAAAGATATGATGAAGTATAAGAAGTTGAAGTAACGGTAGTTCAGAAGGAAACTATAAAATCTTCTATCGTCTTGAAGCAAATGTTAGTTTTTATAGAAAACTAGAGAACATGGTTGATAAGATATGTTCACAATCTTAGTTATGCAAATTAAGAGAATCATAGATAATGTGAAACACACAAGTTATAAAGGAGGAGAGAATCTCTAAAAATCCCCGAGAATCAGAGTATTGTAGGGGATACAACAGTTTGCTGGTATAACAAAAAATCTCAGTGTCCTAGGTTTCATCTTCTATGATTATAAATTTATATTACTGCCAACAAAGGGCAATTGAATTTATTAGCAAGGCAAAGTAAAAGTAAAATAACATTAATAAATGGTTTAAGATCAAGTTATTTTGATTTAGCAAAAAAAAAACGAGGGAAAAAAAGAAGAAAAGATCAACTTATCTTTATGAATTGTCTTGGATTTTCTGAGTAAGTTCCAGATTTCACCAAGTTCTGTTTATGTATATATTCACGGAGGATATTGTCTCATTCTCTTTTCAAATTTTAAGCAAGTTCATTTGATTTCTCTCAAAAATATGTGAAATTTTACCCTTTTTGGCACCTGTTTAGTGTTCCCTTATAAATTTTTTGGCAGTGTCTTTTGAAATCAAATACCTTGCGTCATATGAAGAGACAAATACCCCCTAGGTTTTACGAAATACATGTACACAATTAGCTTACGTAATAAACAATTAACTTACGTAATCATTTAAGTTATTTACGCGTAGCTTTTTTGGTTTATATATAGCTTTGATATATTCTAGATGTGGATTATTTTCGTGAGTGCTTATGTTATTTTGTGAAACATATTTACAGCAGGGAAGATGACAAATGGTGGCTGTTGCCTACTATCTTGATGCTTTTTAAGTTGATACAAGCTCGATTTGTTGACTGGCATATTGCAAACCTAGAAGTTCAAGACTTTTCTCTCTTCTGTCCAGATCCTGATACTTTTTGGGCCTACGAGTCTACTTCATGAAAGTGTTCCAAGCATTCTCAGGAGATGAAAGTTGGCTTCCACGCTGTTGCCAGCAGGACCTTGAGGAGGCATGCGCAGCCTTTTGCCATGTACATACGCCCAAATTTGTATAGAGCCAACTCGGTATACCTGTGCAGTTTTCTTCTATTTAGGCATAGTGGGACCACAGCTCTTGAGTGACTGTAGTTGGAAGGCAGATAGAGACAGAGAGAGGGAGATATATATAGAGGTGAGAGAGAAAGGGCACATTGTTGATAAAATATAGATTAGAATTTTCTTGTACTTTTTTCGATACAACCGAAGTATACAATAATACAACTAGTTCATCACATCTTCAGCTTTTAGAGTGTAAATGAAGTTTTCTTCATTTGGCCGAATTTTGCTTAAATTGTTGGATGAAGATATTCATATTGCAAATATAGTCAAAAGTACAAAATTTTGTCTGTGGTTAGTAATATAATTGATATGATTATGATCACCTCAAACAATGTTTTCAGATTTGAATTGGTCATCACTGGTTTAATCAGTCGAGTAATTGGTTAAATCAGTGATCGAACCGTTGATATTATAAATGTATAAAATATATATTATTAGTAATTAATAAAAAATTTTAAAAAATTATCTTTTATGAAATAAAACATAATAAAGTGGAGTTATAATATTACTAAAAGTAAAAGTGGTTAATTTTAGTACTAAACAAATTTTGGTACAAAAAAAAACAAAAACCAATTTATTGAGCCGAGCTAAACCGGATCGGATAAAGAACAGGTTCTTGGTTGAACTGACCGGTCTGGGTCGGGTTTCAAAATCGTGCTTAAAATGATGGATATGGTAGATGACAACAACTCCAGCCTAACTGGGAGGATGAAATTGGCGTGCTGTCGCAGGCAAATAAAATTAAAACTTAGAGAATAATTAGTATAGTTTTATGTTTTCTGAATCAAATTGGGGGATTTTGAGTGGTGTTGGTAAAAATAAATTAATAATTAAATAACGCAAAATAATATAACGAAATAAATCAGGAAACGAGCCTCGGATTAAGTCAACTTTACCTTCAGAAATTTACATTGATCATTGATACAAGTATAAACAATTAGTATTTTGAATATTCACCGTTGAAATTATTTATGTGTCTTGCCTTAATTTTAATTAGATAGAAACAAGCGATCTAAATAATTCTAACCGCTAAACAACTTTAGAGGGTGTATTCAATTAAAGACTTTAAAGACTTTTTTAAAATATTTATAGACTCCATGAAATAAGTGACAGATTTTTAATATACTTTTTACCAAGATTTTAATAGACTTTTATCAAGATTCGTATATATTATATACTATATCTATATTGTGACGCCCCCAAAATTAGATATACATCACCCATCTTTGGTCGTCAGATACATAGTACAGAATACAAATACAACTTACTCATACAACTGTCGTGTACAATACGACAACATAAACTGTGAGTTTGAATACAAATATTATCTTCTAGAGAGTATTCATACTCAAAAAGAGTCATTATTACATTTATTAACACATTATTACATAGAATAGTGAGGACTACTAACTAATACTATCATTCGGACCATCACTCTGTTCCCCGACTTGCCCCAGCTACGTTCTCATTTCCTGAAGAGAACAGTGAAAGAAAGGGTGAGCTCAACTAGCCCAGTAAGAAATATTATGACTAAGATAATACAAAATAAATTATCATTAGCCTTCAACAATGTTAAACTGATAAAATATAATAGACATCAAGTTTAACTGCAGCGGAACAAGCAATCCATTAAAAGAGTCAAGTAGAAAATAAACTCTACTATCTTTTATGATTTAAAAGGTTTTTCAACACTGTGATCGCTGGGACTCAGCTTAATAAAATAATTCACATCATCGAATCACCCCTGCACTACGGCCAAGGATATTCGTGTATTCATTAATGGTCATGATCATGCCAACAACTGTTCATCAACGCACTACGGGCCAATGAGGACTTTTACCCATCATTTGTAACATTACAGTCATGACTATACCGAATAATCCCTGGTCATAATCATACCAAGTCCATCTATGCACTACAGGCCACAGATGACTTTTAACATTTTATTATAAACTTTATAAAAGTCTCAATTGAATACCACATAACTTTTAAAAATATTACAAAAGTTGTAATTATACTAATAAACTTTTATAAACTCTTTAAATATCTTGATTGAATACAACCAAACTTTAAAAGTCTTTAAAAGTATTTAAAAATTTTAATTGAATACACCTTCCTTAGACAAACGTTGAAAGTTTAATCTGATAGCAACTTTGAGAGAGAAAAATCGATTTAAGCTAAATAACGCAAGCACAGGCGGTTGCATTTAATTTAGTTGATTATTCTTCCTAGGATATTATCTTCTATCTGTAGTTAATTTTTAACCTTAGTTGCTTCACAAATTAGAGAGACCAAACAATTACGAATTTAATATTTAATTTAGTAGTAGATTTCAACAAATAAATAACTAGTGTGCAACCTAACAATTAAATATATCAATCATAGAATTTAAGCATAGAAAAATAATCAATACTTAAAATAATAATCGAACAATTAAAACCAATTAGATTTCACACTTTAATAATCCGAGACTTCTGTCTCTTTAAACCAAGAACAAGAGTTTCACCACACATGTCCATGAAAAACACCAAAGAACAATAGAAAGAGAAGTTTGTATACAAGTTGTGACGCCCCCAAAATTAGGTATACATCACCCATCTTGGGTCGCCAGATACATGGTACAGAATTCAAATACAACTTACTAATACAACTGTCGTGTACAATACGACAAAACATAAACTGTGAGTTTGAATACAAATATTGTCTACTAGAGATTATACAAACTCAAAAGGAGTCCTCATTACAATTATTATCACACTATTTCACAAAATAGTGAGTACTACTAATGTTATCCTCTGGACCATCACTCCGTTCCCCGACTCGTCTCAGCTATATTCTCATATCCTGAAGAGAACAGTGAAGGAAAGGGTGAGCTCAACTAGCCCAGTAAGAAATATTATGACTAAGATAATGCAAAATAAATTATCATTAGCCTTCAACAGTGTTAAACTGATAAAATATAATAAACATCAAGTTTAACTGCAGCGAAACAAGCAATCCATTAGAAGAGTCAAGTAGAGAATAAAATCTACTATCTTTTATAATTTAAAAAGTTTTTCATGATTTTTATCGCTGGAACTCAGCTTAATAAATAATCCACATCATCGAATCACCCCTGCACTACGGCCAAGGATATTCTTTAGTATCACGACCACGAATTATCCATGCACTACGGATAAAGATAATCATATTTTCATCAACGGTCCTGATCATGTCATAAAATAATTCATCTTTGCACTATAGCCAAAGAGAATTCATAGTCATAATCATACCAAAAACTGTCCATCAATGCACTACGGGCCAATGATGACTTTTTTCTCATCATTTGTAACATTACGGTCATGATTACACCGAATAATCCCTGGTCATAATCATACCAAGTCCATCTATGCACTACAGGCCATAGATGACTTTCAATATTTTATAAATATGAGGATGAAGACAATGATATAAGAATTCAATAAAATAAGTTCAAGAATTAATTTATCCAACAGAATGTTCCAACACAATAAAGACGGAACCAGGTCTGGTGTAAAACACACAGACAGGATATTCCAACAGAATAATAATAAAGACGGAATCAAGTCCGGTGTAAAACACACAAACAGAATGTTCCAACAGAATAATAGAAGAATGTCACCAAGTATAGGGTAGACCGCGTATACAGGTTATTCCAATAGAATAATATATAATGGAATAACAGAAGTTCTCTTCATGAATACAAAAGAAATAATACCTCTTACCGTTTTAAAGAAGAACTGAAATAAAGAAGTAGTTAAGTAGCAGAATACTTTTCTTCTCTCTTTCTATAGTTTCTCTCTCTAGAGTTCAGTGAATTCGTAAGAAAATAATGAAAGAATGAGCTTCTATTTATAGGAAAATAGAATGCATAGTAACTAATCCATGAACGGTCCATATTGATTTACTTTAATCTGACGGTCCATATTTAAATAAAAATCTTTTAAATAAAATATAATTTATTCTATTTATAGAATAACTTTAATAAAGTATTCTGTTTTATATAAAAAGATGTTTCTGTTTTATTACGTTAATAATACGAATAAAACAAAACTTCATTATCGCTAAATAATTCATATTATTAATTGACAATAATTGAATCAAACTGAGTGACTTCTCACATAAGCATTAATAATCAATACCGTGAGCTACTATGCAACCACACGTATTACTGTACTTTTACTACCGAGTAGTTCAACAGTATCAACGGTAAAACTCCCGCCGTTATTTTTAATAAAATATTTTTGTCGTTTTCTCAATCTGACAATAATTCTGTTGTGGGGTCCACCAATGATTGTACCGTCGTACGGATATTTCCTGACAAAAATAATATTTCCCGACCAAACGAATATTTTATAACAACTTGCTTACTTTGCAAAATTTATAAATATTACCCCCAACTATAATATTATATCAATTTTACTCCATAATATTCAAAAATAATATTTATAGAAAATTCATCTTTATTCAAAAAGTTGGGGTTTTACAATCTCCCCTTCTTATGAAATTTCGCCCTCGAAATTAAGGTACGTACCTGGTATGTCGAAGAGGTAAGGATACCTTGATTTCATTTCAGATTCTAACTCCCAAGTCATTTCCTCAACATCGTGGTTTCTCCACAAAACTTTGACTTGAGGTATAACCTTGGTGCGTAGAATATGTTCCTTCTTATCCAAGATTTGAAGATGAACCTCTTCATACGTCAAATCTTCTGCTATTTCGTCCGGTTCTAACTCAATAATGTGGTTCGGGTCGTCCATATATTTACGTAACATCGATATGTTAAAAACGTTATAAACACGCGACATACTTGGCGGTAAAACGAGTCTATAAGCCACCGTTCCTACTCAATCGAGAATTTCAAACGGGCCAATTAAATCGAGGATTGAGATTTCCTCTCTTCAGCAACTCTTGCTTTTAAAATAACGCCATCTTGAACCTTCTTCTTAGTATTCATCAGCTCTGGGTCCGTAGCTTGCATGGCTTTAACTTTATCGATTAAAGTCGATTCTAATTGTATATTCGTTATCTTCACGTGGGTCCCTAGAGTCTTTAACTCTATCTTCATCATTTGTAGATTATACGAAATGGGTCTTTCTGTTAACAACATCTCACTCGCATACGATCTTCTACTCAACGCGTCAGCTACCACGTTCGCACTTCCACGATGATATTAAATGGTACGATCGTAATCTTCAACAGCTCGAGCCAACGTCTTTGGCGCATAATACGTTTGTTTTAGTTAAAAAAATATTTGAGGGTTTAAGAAATGGGTTTTGTACTGGGGTCAATACAAAATTCGATTTCATGCTCTAGGATAGGCTAAGAAGTCTTCAAGAATACGTCAGGAAATTTATTAACAATAGAAATATCATTCAAAACTGTGACCCTCATCCAAGACTTGGATAACACGTCACATTGATACCTATAAACTTGTCATCGTCATTCACAACGTCTCCTACGGAAAGTCTGGCTTCGATGCATTCCACATAAGGAAGTCATCAGCGAAAGGCTCGGGGCTCTTTACTTATGGCTTGATATGACAATGATTGACTTTAGTGGTTTGGTTAGTTGAATTCACATAATAGGTTGGTTAGGAATATGAAAGCTAACAACCTTACGAAAAGCATGATGAGCAGTTAACCAATCGTTTCCAAAAATTACATCAATGCAAGTATTTTCAAAGAGATAAGATCGACAGGTAACGTGAAAGTGTTGATTTGAACAAGATTTATAAATAGTGGAGGTAACGAAAGTTTCTCCCAACTGAGTTTAAACAGATAAATCAAAGTCTAACTTCTCCGGAGTTAAGTTCAAACATTGAACACAACTAGTGTAAGACCCCAACTTTTATAAATAAAGATGAATTTTCTATAATTATCATTTTTGAATAATATGGAGTTAATTTGATATAATGTTATAGTTGTGGGTAATATTTATAAATTTTGTAAAATACGCAAGTTGTTATATAATATTCGATTGGTCGGGAAATATTCGTTTTAACAGGGAATATTCGTACAACGGCACAATCATTGGTGGACCCCACAATAGAATTATTGTCGGATTGAGAAAACGACAAAAATATTTTATTAAAAATAACGGCGGAAGTTTTACCATTGATACTGTTGAACTACTCGGTAGTAAAAGTACAGTAATACGTGTGGTTACATAGTAGCACACGGTATTGATTATTAATGCTTATGTGAGAAGTCATTCAGTTTGATTCAATTATTGTCAATTAATAATATGAATTATTTAGCAATAATGAAGTTTTGTTTTATTCGTATTATTAACGTAATAAAACAGAAGCATCTTTTTATATAAAACAAAATACTTTATTAAAGTTATTCTATAAATAGAATATATTATATTTTATTTAAAAGATTTTTCTTTAAATATGGATCGTCAGATTAAAGTAATCAATCTGGACCGTTCATGGATTAGTTACTATGCATTCCATTTTTCGATAAATAGCAGCTCATTCCTTCATTATTTTTTACGAATTCACTGAACTCTAGAGAGAGAAACTATAGAGAGAGAGAAGAAAAGTATTCTGCTATTTAACTATTTTCTTATTTCAGTTCTTCTTTAAAACGGTAAGGGGTGTTATTCTTTCTTATTCATGAAGAGAACTGTTGTTATTCTATTTCTTATTATTCTATTGGAATAACCTGTATACGCGGTCTACCCTATACTTGGTGACATTCTTCTATTATTCTGTTGGAACATCCTGTCTGTGTATTTTGCATCAGACCTGGTTCCGTCTTTATTATTATTCTGTTAGAACATCCTGTCTGTGTGTTTTACACCGGACCTGGTTCCGTCTTTATTATTATTATGTTGGAACATCCTGTCTGTGTGTTTTACACCGGACCTGTTTCTGTCTTTATTATTATTCTGTTGGAATATCCTGTCTGTGCGTTTACGCCGGACCTGGTTCCATTATTTATTATTCTGTTGGAATAACCTGTCTGTGCGGTCTATCGCATGCATGGTGATTTCTTTTGTTATTCCATTCTTTATTATACTCAGTTGGTTAAGTTTTGACTTCTATACTCTATGAAATTTGTGGAATATCCTTGATAATTGCGTTTCATCCAGTATCTTTTCATGAAAATATTCTTCTAAGCATTCTTGAATTTTACTCCGCAAAGCAGTATCATGTTGACAATTTGGACGTTGTTAATTCTTGGATAAATTAATTCTTGAACTTGTTTTATTGAATTCTTATATCATTGTCATCATCATCATGTTTATAAAATGTTGAAAGTCATCTGTGGCCTGTAGTGCATAGATGGACTTGGTATGATTATGATCAGAGATTATTCGGTATAATCATGACCGTAATATTACAAATGATGTGGTAAAAGTCCTCATTGGCCCGTAGTGCATTGATGGACAGTTGTTGGCATGATCATGACCATTAATGAATACACGAATATCCTTGGCCGTAGTGCAGGGGTGATTTGATGATGTGGATTATTTTATTAAGCTGAGTCCCAGCGATAACAGTGTTGAAAAATCTTTTAAATCATAGAAGATAATAGATTTTATTTTCTACTTGACTCTTTTAATGGATTGCTTGTTCCGCTGCAGTTAAACTTGATGTTCGTTATATTTTATTAGTTTAACACTGTTGAAGGCTAATGATAATTTATTCTGCATTATCTTAGTCATAATATTTCTTACTGGGTTAGTTGAGCTCACCCTTTCTTTCACTGTTCTCTTCAGGAAATGAATATAGCTGGGACGAGTCGAGGAACGGAGTGATGGACCAGATGATAGTATTAGTAGTCCTCACTATTCTGTTAAATAGTGTGACAATAATTGTAGTGAGGACTCCTTTTGAGTTTGTATAGTCTCTAGTAGACAATAATTGTATTCAAACTCATAATTATGTTTTGTCGTATTGTACACGACAGTTGTATTTGTATTCTGTACCATATATCTGACAACCCAAAATGGGTGATGTATACCTAATTTTGGGGGCGTCACAATTGGTATCAGAGCTTAGGGATATGATCCCTGGCTAAGATGTGAGAATAGAACTAGGAGGGGAGAGACGGGGAATTCCTTCGCTAGTATGACCTACCTAAGTTTATTTGAATGGTATTTAATTGGTCGGTCAGAATATAATGATAATATATGACATATCAATTAACTTTTGTGGCAGTATCTGAAAATGGCATCTGAGAATATTGAGAATAGCACTGGAGCACAGGCGACTGTTGATTCACCACATATCAATAATCAGGATAATGTGCATCAGGAAGGTGACAATCCTCATGCAAACAACAACACTGACCAGATGATGAATGATAGAATGTTCAGAAGCTTTATGCAGTTCATGCAACAGCAGGCGAGAGCGGCTCCTGTCCAAAATGTAGGTGAAAACACTGAAAACTCTCGGACGGTCACCGCTAAACAGTTCAAGGAGTTGGGACCACCAGAGTTTAAGGGAGAGCCAAAACCACTTATAGCGAAAACATGGATAAAGCAGATCACCAAGATATTTGATGTCTTGGGATGCTCTGAGGAGCAAAAGGTTCTCTTTGCCGCCTTTATGTTGCAAGGAGAGGCAGATTACTGGTGGGAATCGATTAAGCGTACTCAACCTGCCGCACTGAAGATGTCTTGGGAGAAGTTCCAAGAGCTGTTCAATGACAAATACTTTCCCGAAAGTGTTCATCACATGAAGGAGGTGGAGTTCATCAAATTGAGCAGAATAATATGACCATGTCGCAGTATGAGGCTAAATTTGCTGAGTTGTCTCGGTTTACGTCCCACTTGGTGGATAATGAAGAGCGAATGACGTGAATATTTTTGCGAGGTTTGAAACCTGAGATACGTTAACATCTTATTTCTCATAAACTATGTTTGTATTCAGATGTTGTGAATAGGGCTCAGTTAGTGGAGCGCGATAACGAGTCAACGCAACCAAAAGAGAGCAGTCGGCAAAATGATAATACCAGTGAGAGCAGTCATCGAAGCGGGGACAACAAGAGTGGTGGGAATCAACAGGCCAGAAATGGTAACCACTTCGGTGGTAATCAGGGCCAAAACAATAAAAATGGTCATTTCAAGAAGAGGAGATTTAACAATGATGGAAAGACGTCAGCACCAGCACCCGTTGTTAAGGAAGGAGAACGACCACCTATCATATGTTTCAAATGCGGAGGGGAGGGGCACATCAGTCCAAACTGCGTGATGTCGTCTAAAGCATGTTATAATTGTGGTAGAGAAGGTCATTTAGCTCGATTTTGTCGTTTACCAAAAACAAGTTCAGCCAAGATGGAGACACCAAAGGCCGTCTCAGAAAAGTCAAAACCGGTAGTGCAAGGGAGAGCATTTGTTGTGACCTCCCAGAAAGCAAGGAACCCAAATGAGGTCATCACGGGTAAGCTTATCATAAACTCTAACGAAGTCTATACTTTATTTGATACCGGTTCTACCCATTCTTTTATTTCTCCTACTTGCGCTCATCGATTAAATTTGACTCCGAAGAAATTAGACTTTGACTTATCTGTTGAAACTCCATTGGGAGAAACCTTCATTACATCCACGGTTTATAAGTCTTGTTTAGTTCAAATTGGTACCCACACATTACCTGTCGATCTTATTTCATTAAAAATACTTGCATTTGACGTGATTCTAGGGATTGATTGGTTAATTACTCATCATGCAAAAATTGATTATTTTCGTAAGGTTGTTAGCTTTCATATTCCTAATCGACCTATTATGCGAATTCAAGCAACCAAACCATTAAAATCAATCGTTGTCATCTCAAGCCATAAAGCTATTCGTTTATTGAAAAACGGATGTCAAGCTTTCTTAGCTCATGTCACGGATCTAAACAAAAATACGTCAATTTTGAATGATATTTCTATTGTTAATAAATTCTTTGACGTATTCCCTGAAGAACTTCCTGGCCTACCCCCAGAGCGTGAAATTGAATTTTGTATCGACCTTGAACCCGGTACAAAACCCATTTCCAAAGCCCCATATTGAATGGCTCCTATTGAACTTCAGGAGTTAAAGATCCAACTGCAAGAATTGTTAGACATTGGCTTTATTCGTCCTAGTACTTCTCCTTGAGGTGCTCCTGTTCTATTCGTGAAGAAGAAAGATGGAAGTATGCGACTTTGTATTGATTATCGGGAGTTGAATCATGTCACCATCAAAAATAGGTACCCATTACCACGTATTGATGACCTGTTTGACCAACTGCAAGGAGCACAATTCTTTTCAAAGATCGATCTTCGTTCTGGATATCATCAGCTGAAGGTTAGAACTGAGGATATTCTAAAGACGGCTTTCAGAACTCGGTACGGGCATTATGAATTCCTAGTCATGTCCTTTGGATTGACTAATGCTCCTGCTGCCTTCATGGATATGATGAACCGGGTATTCAAGGAATATTTGGATCACTTTATGGTCGTCTTTATTGATGACATCCTTATTTATTCCAAAAGCCATGAAGATCATGAGCAACACTTGATGCTGGTACTCCAAAAACTTCGTGAATACAAGCTTTATGCCAAGTTAAAGAAATGCGAGTTCTAGCTGGAGGAGGTAGCATTCCTTGGGCACGTAGTATCAAGTCGTGGAATATCTGTTGACCCGGCAAAGATTGAAGCTATTCAAAGCTGGGAGCAACCTAAATCAGTGACCGAAGTACGTAGCTTTCTTGGTTTAGCTAGTTATTATCGGAGATTCGTGGAAGGATTTTCTCGAATCGCTACTCTATTAACTCGGCTGACTCGGAAAGATACAAAGTTCAGTTGGAGCGAAGAATGTGAGAAGAGTTTTCAAGAACTCAAGAGGAGACTCATTTCAGCACCTGTTCTAACAATACCATCTGGCTCGGAGGAATTTGTTATCTACAGTGATGCTTCGAGCAAAGGGTTGGGATGCGTTCTCATGCAACATGGAAAAGTCATAGCCTATGCATCAAGACAACTCAAGGAATATGAGAGGAATTATCCTACTCATGATCTAGAGTTGGCAGCTGTTGTTTTTGCACTTAAAATTTGGAGGCATTACTTGTATGGGGAGAAGGTGGAGATCTTTACGGATCATAAAAGCCTCAAATATTTCTTCACTCAAAAGGAACTCAATATGCGACAACGACGTTGGCTTGAACTGTTGAAAGATTATGATCATACCATTCAATATCATCCTGGAAAAGCGAACGTGGTAGCTGACGCATTGAGTAGAAGATCATATGCAAGTACGAGTGCGATATTGTCAACACAAAGGCCCATTTTGTGTGACTTGCAAAGGATGGAGATAGAGTTAAAGACTCCAGAGGCCCATGTGATGATGGCGAATATACGAGTAGAACCAACTTTAATCGATAAAGTTAAAGCTGCTCAAGCTACAGACCTAGAGCTGATGCGTATGAGGAAGAAAGTGCAAGAAGGTGCTATGCCGGAAGCAAGAATCGATGAAGAAGGAATACTTCGAGTCAACTCCAGACTTTGTGTTCCTAACAACCCTGATTTAAAGTATGAAATCATGATGGAGGCGCACAACACACCGTTTGCAATCCATCCTGGAAGTACCAAAATGTATCATGATCTTCGTCATACATTTTGGTGGAGCAATATGAAGAGAGAGATAGCGCTGTTTATCTCGAGGTGTCTAACTTGTTAACGAGTCAAAGCGGAGCATCAAGTACCAAAAGGTCTATTGCAACCACTTGAAATTTTAGAATGAAAGTGGGAGCACATTACCATGGATTTCGTTACCGGTCTTCCTAAGATTTCTCAAGGTATAGATGCGATTTGGGTCATTGTTGATAGATTGACCAAGTCTGCTCATTTCTTACCGATACGAGAAACTTATACACTTGAACGTCTTCCTCGTATGTACATAAATGAGATTGTAAGACTGCATGGTATGTCAGTATTCATAGTTTCTGATCGAGACCCAAGATTCACTTCACAATTTTGGGTTAGTTTACAAAAAACTATGGGCACAGATTTACGATTTAGTTCGGCATATCATCCTCAGACGGATGGACAATCAGAGAGGACTATTCAAATTCTTGAAGATCTATTAAGACTCTGTGTCCTTGATTTCAAGGGAAGTTGGGACAAGTTCTTACAATTGGTGGAGTTTTCCTACAACAACAGTTATCAAGCAAGTATTGGCATGGCTCCATTCGAAGCATTGTATGGAAGAAAATGTCGTTCTCCAATATGCTGGGATGAGGTGGGTGAAGCAAAGTTGTTGGGATCGGAGTTGGTACGTATGACTACAGAAAAGATTCAAACGATCCAACAACGTATAAAAACCTCACAAGATCGACAAAAGAGTTATACTGATCTTCATCGAAAGGACGTGAAATTTGATATAGGAGATCATGTGTTCTTACGTGTTGCTCCATAGAAAGGAGTTACGAGATTTGAAAAGAGAGGAAAGCTCAATTCTCGATTCATCGGTCTATTTTTAATCCTCGATCGAGTAAGAACTGTGACTTATAGGCTCGCTTTACCACCAAGTATGTCTCGTGTTCATAACGTTTTTCACATATCCATGTTACGTAAATATGTGGAAGACCCGAACCATATTATTGAGTTAGAACCGGACGAAATAGCGGAAGATTTGACGTATGAAGAAGTTCATGTTCAAATCTTGGATAAGAAGGAACATATTCTACGTTCCAAGGTTATACCTCAAGTCAAAGTTTTGTGGAGAAACCACGATGTTGAGGAAATGACTTGGGAGTTAGAATCTGAAATGAAATCAAGGTATTCTTACCTCTTCGACATACCAGGTACGTACCCTAATTTCGAGGGCAAAATTTCATAAGAAGGGGAGGTTGTAAGACCCCAACTTTTATAAATAAAGATGAATTTTCTATAATTATCATTTTTGAATATTATGGAGTTAATTTGATATAATGTTATAGTTGTGGGTAATATTTATATATTTTACAAAGTACGCAAGTTGTTATATAATATTCGATTGGTCGGAGAATATTCGTTTTAACAGGGAATATTCGTACAACGGCACAATTATTGGTGGACCCCACAATGGAATTATTGTCGGATTGAGAAAATGACAAAAATATTTTATTAAAAATAACGGCGGAAGTTTTACCATTAATACTGTTGAACTACTCGGTAGTAAAAGTATAGTAATACGTATGGTTGCATAGTAGCATACGGTATTGATTATTAATGCTTATGTGAGAAGTCACTCAGTTTGATTCAATTATTGTCAATTAATAATATGAATTATTTAGCGATAATGAAGTTTTGTTTTATTCGTATTATTAACGTAATAAAACAGAAATATCTTTTTATATAAAATAGAATACTTTATTAAAGTTATTCTATAAATAAAATATATTATATTTTATTTAAAAGATTTTTCTTTAAATATGGACCGTCAGATTAAAGTAATCAATCTGGACCGTTCATAGATTAGTTACTATGCATTCTATTTTTCTATAAATAGCAGCTCATTCCTTCATTATTTCTTACGAATTCACTGAACTCTAGAGAGAGAAACTATAGAGAGAGAGAAGAAAAGTATTCTGCTACTTAACTACTTCCTTATTTCAGTTCTTCTTTAAAACGGTAAGGGGTGTTATTCTTTCTTATTCATGAAGAGAACTGTTGTTATTTCATTTCTTATTATTCTGTTGGAATAACCTGTATACGCGGTCTACCCTATACTTGGTGACATTCTTCTATTATTCTGTTGGAACATCCTGTCTGTGTGTTTTACACCAGACCTGGTTTCGTCTTTATTATTATTCTGTTGGAGCATCCTGTCTGTGTGTTTTACACCAGACCTGGTTCCGTCTTTATTATTATTCTGTTGGAACATCTTGTCTGTGTGTTTTACACCGGACCTGGTTCCGTCTTTATTATTATTCTGTTAGAACATCCTGTCTGTATGTTTTACACCGGACCTGGTTCCGTCTTTATTATTATTCTGTTGGAATATCCTGTCTGTGCGTTTTACGTCGGACCTGGTTCCATTATTTATTATTCTGTTGGAATAACCTGTCTGTGCGGTCTATCGCATGCATGGTGATTTCTTTTGTTATTCCATTCTTTATTATACTCAGTTGGTTAAGTTTTGACTTCTATACTCCATGAAATTTGTGAAATATCCTTGATAATTGCGTTTCATCTAGTATCTTTTCATGAAAATATTCTTCTAAGCATTCTTGAATTTTACTCCACAAAGCAGTATCATGTTGACAATTTGGACGTTGTTAATTATTGGATAAATTAATTCTTGAACTTGTTTTATTGAATTCTTATATCATTGTCATCATCCTCATGTTTATAAAATGTTGAAAGTTATCTGTGGCCTGTAGTGCATAGATGGACTTGGTATGACTATGACCAGGAATTATTCGGTATAATCATGACCGTAATATTACAAATGATGTGGTAAAAGTCCTCATTAGCCCGTAGTGCATTGATGGACAGTGACCATTAATGAATACACGAATATCCTTGGCCGTAGTGCAGGGGTGATTCGATGATGTGGATTATTTTATTAAGCTGAGTCCCAGCGATAACAGTGTTGAAAAACCTTTTAAATTATAGAAGATAGTAGATTTTATTTTCTACTTGACTCTTTTAATGGATTGCTTGTTCCGCTGCAGTTAAACTTGATGTTCGTTATATTTTATCAGTTTAACACTGTTGAAGGCTAATGATAATTTATTCTGCATTATCTTAGTCATAATATTTCTTACTGGGCTAGTTGAGCTCACCCTTTCTTTCACTGTTCTCTTCAGGAAATGAGAATATAGCTGGGACGAGTCGGAGAACGGAGTGATGGACCAGATGATAGTATTAGTAGTCCTCACTATTCTGTTAAATAGTGTGACAATAATTGTAATGAGGACTCTTTTTGAGTTTGTATAGTCTCTAGTAGACAATAATTGTATTCAAACTCACAGTTATGTTTTATCGTATTGTACACGACAGTTGTATTTGTATTCTGTACCATGTATCTGTGACGACCCAAGATGAGTGATGTATACCTAATTTTGGGGGCGTCACAACTAGGTGAAATAAAAGAGTGAGTAGAACCGGTATCTAACACGGTATAGACTTCACAAGAGTTTATGACTAACATACCCATGATAATTTTATTCAGGTTCCTCGTCACGAAAAAAAATGCTCTCTCTTAAACTACCGGCTTTGGCTTGTCTGGGACATCCTTTGGCATCAGCTGGACTTGATTTCACCATACGACAAAATCGAGCTAGGTGACCTTCTCTTCCGCAATTAAAACACGCTTTGGATTGCTGCGTACAGTTTGGATGGATGTGTCCCTCCTGTCTGCATTTGAAACATACGACCGGTGGTCGTTCTTCTTCCTTTGAAACGGGTGCTGGTACCGACGTTTTTACGTCATTGTTGAATCTTCTCTTCTTGAAATGTCCATTCTTATTATTTTGGCCATGATTACCACCGAAGTGGTTACCATTTCTAGCATGTTGATTCCCTCCATGCTTTTTGTCACCGCTTTGATGACTGTTATCACCGGTATTATCATTTTGCTGGTTGCTCTCTTTTGCTTGCGTTGACTCGTTATCGCGCTCTACTAACTGAGCCCTATTTACAACATCTGAATACAAACACAGTTTATGAGAAATAAGATATTGACGTATCTCCGACTTCAAACCTCTTAAAAACATCCACGTCATTCTTTCTTCATTATCAACCAAGTGGGACGTAAATTGGGACAACTCGACAAACTTGGCTTCGTACTGCGACACGGTCATGTTGTTTTTCTCAAACTTGATAAATTCCACCTCCTTCATGTGACGAATGCTTTTGGGAAAGTACTTGTCGTTGAACAACTCCTGGAATTTCTCCCAAGACATCTTGAGTGCGTCAGGCTGGGTACGTTTTATAGATTCTCACCAGTAATCTGCCTCTTCACGCAACATAAAGGTGGCAAAGGGAACCTTTTGCTCCTCTGAGCATCCCAAGACATCAAATATCTTGGTGATCTACTTTAACCACGTCTCTGCCTTAAGTGGTTCTGGCATTCCCAAAAACTCCGGTGGTCCCAACTCCTTGAACTGCTTAGCGGTGACCAACCGTGGGTTGCCATTATTTTTACCTACATTATGAACAGGAGCCGCCTTCGCCTGATGTTGCATGAATTCTAAAAAACGCCTAAATGTACCGTTGTTCGTCAATTGATCAGTGTTGTTGTTTACAGGAGGATTATCGCCATCCTGTTGCATATTGTCCTGATTATTAATCTGTGGAGACTCAACGGTCTCCTGTACTCCATTGCTTATCTCAACATTTTTAGATGCTATTTTCAAATACTGCCACAAAACAAGGGTTAATTAACATATCATATATTATCTCTATACTCTGACCGACCAATTAAATAACAAGTAAACTTAGGTAGGTCATACTAGCGAAGGAATTTCCCGTCTCTCCCCTCCTAGTTCTATTCTCACATCTTAGTCAGGGATCATATCCCTAAGCTCTGATACCAACTGTGACGCTCCTAAAATTAGGTATACATCACCCATCTTGGGTCGCCAGATACATGGTACAGAATTCAAATACAACTTACTAAAAGAACTGTCGTGTACAATACGACAAAACATAAACTGTGAGTTTGAATACAAATACTGTCTACTAGAGATTATACAAACTCAAAAGGAGTTCTCATTACAATTATTATCACACTATTTCACAGAATAGTGAGGACTACTAATACTATCCTCTGGACCATCACTCCGTTCCCCGACTCGTCCCAGCTATATTCTCATTTCCTGAAGAGAACAGTGAAGGAAAGGGTGAGCTCAACTAGCTCAGTAAGAAATATTATGACTAAGATAATGCAAAATAAATTATCATTAGCCTTCAACAGTGTTAAACTGATAAAATATAATAAACATCAAGTTTAACTGCAGCGGAACAAGCAATCCATTAGAAGAGTCAAGTAGAGAATAAAATCTACTATCTTTTATGATTTAAAAAGTTTTTCATGACTTTTATCGCTGGGACTCAGCTTAATAAATAATCCACATCATCGAATCACCCCTGCACTACGGCCAAGGATATTCTTTAGTATCACGACCACGAATTATCCATGCACTACGGCTAAAGATAATCATATTTTCATCAACGGCCCTGATCATGCCATAAAATAATTCATCTTTGCACTACGGCCAAAGAGAATCCATAGCCATAATCATACCAAAAACTGTCCATCAATGCACTACGGGCCAATGAGGACTTTTTCAACATCATTTGTAACATTACGGTCATGATTACACCGAATAATCCCTGGTCATAATCATACCAAGTCCATCTATGCACTACAGGCCATAGATGACTTTCAACATTTTATAAACATGAGAATGATGACAATGATATAAGAATTCAATAAAACAAATTTAAGAATTAATTTATCCAAGAATTAACAACGTTCAAATTGTCAATATGATACTGCTTTGTAGAGTAAAATTCAAGAATTCTTAGAAGAATATTTCCATGAAAAGATACTAGATGAAGCGCAAATATCAAAGATATTACACTAATTTCATGGAGTATAAAAGTCAAAGTTTTAACCAACTGAGTATAATAAAAAATAGAATAACAAAAGAAATCATCATGCATGCGATAGACCGCACAGATAGGTTATTCCAACAGAATAATAAATAATGGAACCAGGTTCGGCGTAAAACGCACAGACAGGATATTCCAACAGAATAATAATAAAGACGGAACTAGGTCCGGTGTAAAACACACAGACGGGATGTTCCAACAGAATAATAATAAAGACGGAACCAGGTCTGGTGTAAAACACACAGACAGGATGTTCCAACAGAATAATA
Organism: Panax notoginseng; assembly: GCA_016801055.1. Lineage (NCBI taxonomy): Eukaryota > Viridiplantae > Streptophyta > Magnoliopsida > Apiales > Araliaceae > Panax > Panax notoginseng. Next base: position 142,668,840 of record CM029018.1, read on the forward strand.
ATAAAGATGAAACCAGGTCCAGTGTAAAACACACAGACAGGATGTTCCAACAGAATAATAATAAAGACGGAACCAGGTCCGGTGTAAAATACACAGACAGGATGTTCCAACAGAATAATAGAAGAATGTCACCAAGTATAGGGTAGACCGCGTATACAGGTTATTCCAACAGAATAATAAATAATGGAATAACAGAAGTCTCTTCATGAATACAAAAGAAATAATACCCCTTACCGTTTTAAAGAAGAACTGAAATAAAGAAGTAGTTAAATAGCAGAATACTTTTTTTCTTTCTCTCTATAGTTTCTCTCTCTAGAGTTCAGTGAATTCGTAAGAAAATAATGAAGAAATGAGCTTCTATTTATAGGAAAATGGAATGCATAGTAACTAATCCATGAACGGTCCAGATTGATTTACTTTAATCTGACGGTCCATATTTAAAGAAAAATCTTTTAAATAAAATATAATATATTCTATTTATAGAATAACTTTAATAAAGTATTCTGTTTTATATAAAAAGATGTTTCTGTTTTATTACGTTAATAATACGAATAAAACAAAACTTCATTATCGCTAAATAATTCATATTATTAATTGACAATAATTGAATCAAACTGAGTAACTTCTCACATAAGCATTAATAATCAATACCGTGTGCTACTATACAACCACACGTATTACTGTACTTTTACTACCGAGTAGTTCAACAGTATCAACGGTAAAACTTTCGCCGTTATTTTAAATAAAATATTTTTGTCGTTTTCTCAATCCGACAATAATTCCGTTGTGGGGTCCACCAATGATTGTACCGTCGTACGGATATTTTCTGACAAAAAGAATATTTTCCAACCAAACGAATATTTTATAACAACTTGCTTACTTTGCAAAATTTATAAATATTACCCCCAACTATAACATTATATCAATTTTATTCCATAATATTCAAAAATAATATTTATAGAAAATTCATCTTTATTCAAAAAGTTGGGGTTTTACACAAGTCTCCTAAAATCTCTTGGTAATCCCTCTATTTATATATAAGCATAAGACATTAATTCTTTTACATATAAGTTTCAACTTTTCAGTGGCAATCAATTTCCTTCAAAGAGATCTTCTAGATGAACTTTCCTTTCTTTCATTGGATTTGACTTGCACATCAATATTGTTCCAACTCCTTTTTTCTCCTTGTAGGATTCTTCTTATTTCTTTCCTTTCATAAATAAGAGTATTAAAATATTATTTGATCACCAAGATATTGACTTTATTAAAGTTCTGCTCGCTTAATTACAACTTTGCCCCTCCACTTTAAGTCCAAATAATGCTCAATTTGTCTCCAAATCACTTCCGAAGTCACGGAATCCTTTAATTGCATCTTAAATAAAATATAAGAATAATTAATGTATGTAGGCATAAAATAAATATACAAGATTAAGCATTAAGGGATAAAAATATAGCATAGTTTACTCTCATCAAATTCCCCCACACTTATCTTTTGTTCGTCCTCGAGCAAAACAAAAAAAAACTATAACACAAAAATTCAACTAACCTGACTACGTTAACAAACTTGAGCTATAAATTAATATGAACTTTAACATTAACCTCAAAGATTCTAAACAATAACTCTTGAAAAACTTCAAAAACAATGCATTATCAAAAATTTTAACTTATTTGTCAATCTTACTTTACTCTTAACCCTTTGTGTGTGTGTGTGTGTGTGTGTGTGTGTGAATTCAAATGTATCAAACTAATCAGAACTTGGACAAATCTATGAAATCAAAGCCATATAGGAGAAAGAGAAACTCAAACATTTATTTTCACGTCACTCTCAGTTAACACAAACAGATAACACCAGAGGATCAAGAGGTTTTTCAATTTTGTTTCTTCTTATTTTCTTAGGTGAGTGCATTTTATACTCCATCTCACCATCGAGTGCGTTTTACACTCCATCTCAACTCACCAAATGAATCATTTTTCCTTTTTTTTTCAAATTTGTAAACTTTGCCTAAATCATTTTCCCTTTCTTAAATAACACCTCATATTTGCTTCGAGTTGTGATCAAACAAATGATAGAGTTCAAAAATTTATCCCCTATGCACTCTAATCAAATAAATTCCCTCTAAGTTAAAACTAGTTCAAACAAATGGATATGTGCTCAATAATAAAGGGTCTCAAATAAAGTAATAGCCAACAAAAAAACCAAATTCAGACTACTTGTTTATAAATCTTCCAATGAATTATTATAGAAAAATCAAAATTTTATCATTGGCAAAAAATTAAAATCCAAATTAAACTATTACTCAAGTGACTCATCCTAAAATCTACCCCATTTTTGTAGGAACACACAATTGCACTTAGCATGTGCAACAAACCTTTAAACTCCAAGTTGATAATATCCTAAGTGGACAAGTTTTGTCTCGTGAGGGTTTGCAGTGAATACACCCATAAAATTCAAGATTCAAACTAAAAAAAAAACTAAATAAAATAACAAATACCCTAAATCCTTCCCCCACACTTACGTACATTGTCCCAAATGTAAAGTAAAATACAAAGGAAAGACAAATATAAATACAACTAAACAAAAGAAAACGAAAAGAAAAACAAATATGATTCTTGGGTTGCCTCCCAAGCAACGCCTTTGTTTATTTTCATTGGCTCGACTCCATTCCTCTCAACCTACGTAATTGGATATGCATACCTCAAATGGGTTGGCAGTGGTTCCAATTCTAAATAGGAACCTGCACAATAGAAGGTAAATTTTTTGTTATTTTCTAGAGGCACTTATAGATCTAGAAGTAGAGGTTGAGTAGATCTTTAAATATTTAGATTATTTAGAAGATATTACCAAATAATTTGTTAATCAGATTGATTAAGCACAACGTAATATAATGTTTGAAAATTCCTTTAAAGATTAAAAAGAAATCTCAGTTTTGAATTTAGTAAGGTAAGTAACCTTAAGCAAGATAAATAATTAGACAGAAAGTAAGAACTGAAAAAGTAAAAGACACAATAAAGTTGAAGTAGTTCGGAGACTGAATAACTCTTAATCCACTCTTCTACTCCACGAGTAGGGAATCCACTAAGGATCAAGATCACTAAGATCTATTACACCTGAACCAATTAGGTTCCTTTGAGTCACTGAGTCTCAGAATCACCACTGAACCACCTAGGTTCCTTCGAGTTATTGTGACACCCCCAAATCCGGGTACTTGAAACCCATACTTGATTTTTCATGATACCATTCATTCAAACTACTTAATATATTAACTAATTAAAAATATTACATCATAATTGTCTATTCCCAGGTATGAAGACCTTTAAGTACTTCATTACATGATATATAATATATTAACACCTTACAAAACTATAGTTATCACAAATAACATTATCCAACTACTCATTCAGCTTTCCTTTACCCTTGTCCTTGCTTGACCCTTTGTTCGATCTTGTTTAGTTGAAACTATTTAATTTCAAAGCAAGAATTAATGAGCATTAAATTGCTCAATAAGTAAAAGCGGTTAATAAGTATCAGCTGAAGGAAATAAATATTTTTTTTGAGGTATATTTCTACAACGAATCAATAGTTGTGAATCAATTTTAAAATAATTCTGGATAACATATCAAAACATTTGCATTTCGAAACAACATATTGACTATAGATGCTGAGCGGTCAAAAATGTGACGCCCCCAAAATTAGGTATACATCACCCATCTTGGGTCATCAGATACATGGTACAGAATTCAAATACAACTTAATAATACAACTGTCGTGTACAATATGACAAAACATAAACTGTGAGTTTGAATACAAATATTGTCTACTAGAGAGTATCCATACTCAAAAGGAGTCCTCATTACATTTATTAACACACTATTACATAGAATAGTGAAGACTACTATCTAATACTATCATTCGGACCATCACTCCGTTTCCCGACTTGCCCCAGCTACGTTCTCATTTTCTGAAGAGAACAGTGAAAGAAAGGGTGAGCTCAACTAGCCCAGTAAGAAATATTATGACTAAGATAATGCAGAATAAATTATCATTAGCCTTCAACAATGTTAAACTGATAAAATATAATAGACATCAAGTTTAACTGCAGCGGAATAAGCAATCCATTAAAAGAGTCAAGTAGAAAATAAACTCTACTATCTTTTATGATTTAAAAGGTTTTTCAACACTGTTATCGCTGGGACTCAGCTTAATAAAATAATCCACATCATCAAATCACCCCTGCACTACGGCCAAGGATATTCGTGTATTCATTAATGGTCATGATCATGCCAACAACTGTCCATCAATGCACTACGGGCCAATGAGGACTTTTACCACATCATTTGTAACATTACGGTCATGATTATACCGAATAATCCCTGGTCATAATCATACCAAGTCCATCTATGCATTCCAGGCCACAGATGACTTTCAACATTTTATAAACATGAGGATGATGACAATGATATAAAATTCAATAAAACAAGTTCAAGAATTAATTTATCCAAGAATTAACAACGTCCAAATTGTCAACATGATACTGCTTTGTGGAGTAAAATTCAAGAATGCTTAGAAGAATATTTTCATGAAAAGATACTGGATGAACCGTAATTATCAAGGATATTCCACTAATTTCATGGAGTATAGAAGTCAAAACTTAACCAACTGAGTATAATAAAGAATGGAATAACAACAGAAATCACCCGACATGCGATAGACCGCACAGACAGGTTATTCCAACAGAATAATAAATAATGGAACTAGGTCCGGCGTAAACGCATAGACAGGATATTCCGACAGAATAATAAATAATGGAACCAGGTCCGGTGTAAAATACACGTATAGGATGTTCCAACAGAATAATAATAAAAACGGAACCAGGTCCGGTGTAAAACATACAGACAGGATGTTCCAACAGAATAATAATAAAAACGGAACCAGGTCCGGTGTAAAACACACAAACAGGATGTTCCAACAGAATAATAGAAGAATGTCACCAAGTATAGGGTAGACCGCGTATACAGGTTATTCCAACAGAATAATAAGAAATGGAACAACAACAGTTCTCTTCATGAATAAGAAAGAATAACACCCCTTACCGTTTTAAAGAAGAGCTGAAATAAGGAAGTAGTTAAGTAGCAGAATACTCTTCTTCTCTCTCTCTATAGTTTATCTCTATAGTTTCTCTCTCTAGAGTTCAGTGAATTCGTCAGAAATAATGAAGGAATGAGCTGCTATTTATAGAAAATAGAATGCATAGTAACTAATCCATGAACGGTCCAGATTGATTACTTTAATCTGACGGTCCATATTTAAAGAAAAATCTTTTAAATAAAATATAATATATTCTATTTATAGAATAACTTTAATAAAGTATTCTGTTTTATATAAAAAGATGTTTCTGTTTTATTACGTTAATAATACGAATAAAATAAAACGTTATTATCGCTAAATAATTCATATTATTAACTGACAATAATTGAATCAAACTGAGTGACTTCTCACATAAGCATTAATAATCAATACCGTGTGTTACTATGCAACCACACGTATTACTGTACTTTTACTACCGAGTAGTTTAACAGTATCAATGGTAAAACTTCCGCCGTTATTTTTAATAAAATATTTTTGTCGTTTTCTCAATCCGACAATAATTCCGTTGTGGGGTCCACCAATAATTGTGCCGTTGTACGAATATTCCCTATTAAAATGAATATTCCCCGACCAATCGAATATTATATAACAACTTACGTAATTTGCAAAATTTATAAATATTACCTACAACTATAACATTATATCAAATTTACTCCATAATATTTATAGAAAAATTCATCTTTATTTATAAAAGTTGGGGTCTTACAAAAAAGATCATGAACTTTATTTTTAAGTTTGTAAATGTTTTAACAGAAATTCATCTGCAAACCGCCTGACTTACGGGCACGGTGGGTAATCAGCCCGTTATATCCTGCATTGATCAACACTACATACAAGAACGACATTCGTGTTCATCATAACCGCCTTTGGAGCATAAAAATTTTCCAATTTAGGGATGTTCATACTCAATCTAGAGTCCTAACCAAAACAGTTCAGTTGGATGAATCTATTATATGAAATATTTAAAACTATGTCTAGCCGGATCAATTAGCTTAGACAACTTTTAAACCGTGTATACATACCAATATTCAATAGTATGTATCAAAACTTGCTGTATCAAAGAATTTGAGATCAAGAATACTTATTTAATTGTAACAATTTATACAAGTGAGGACACTTGCATAATCAAACTTAATACACAAAGAACAGAACAATTTTGATTATATATGAATCACATGAGAATAATATTTAGATACTTGTAATCAATGAATAGATTGAACAAAGTTCAAGAACTTGCTTGTACAAAATTTAGGAAGTTATAGATAGGAAATTTGCTTACAAAGATCCATTGCATAAAGCAAATGCAAATGTTAAGCTACTTGCCTCGTTCGATGACTACTGTTACACAATTTAATATAATCTCTTATTGAAAGACCTATCATTAATAAGATTGATCTCTCAATTAGCATAACACATCATTCCTCATAATACTACTACTCTTTATCTAAGATTTAGTCACATAAACAATCATTAGATAGTACATTAAACTATTAGTAAAATTATCATCCCTTGATAATGTTACTATCACATAATCATCATCTTAAACTCTCGTATAATATTATTAATCATTTAATAATATTTCATTTATTCTTAATATTATTAATCACTTAATATTATTCAATTCATTTACCTTTAATAACATCTTCATCAATTATTAATCTTTAATAATATTTTAATCATTCAATATTATTTGTCATCTAATAATATTTTAATCACTTACTAATATTATTAATAATTTAATAATATCTTATTCACCTCATCATATTTTATTCATCTCATAATATTATTAATCATTTAATAATATCTTAACCACTTAGTAATATTATTAATTATGTAATAATATTTTATTCACTTCTTAGTATTATTAATCACTTAATAATATTTTGTTCAATTACTAATATTATTAATTATTTAATAATATTTTAATAACTCTTTAATAATATCTTAATCATTTACAAGTATTATTAATCCTTTAATAATATTTTAATCACTTACTAATATTATTAATTATTTAATAATATTATAAAATAATAATAATATTATTAATCCTTTAATAATATTTTAATTAATTATTAATCATTTAATAATATTTTAAGCATTCTTTAATAATATTTTAATTATTTACAAATATTATTAACCATTTAATAATATTTTAATCCTTATATAATATTATTAATCAATAATAATATTTTAATTATTTATAAATATTATTAATCATTTAATAATATTTTAATCAATTATTAACAATTTTAATTAATTATTAATAATATTTTAATCTAATATTTATTATTTATTTAATAATATGTTAATTAATAATATTTTAATCTAACATTATTAATCATATAATAATATTTTAATCTAATGTTTATTAATTATTTAATAATATGTTAATCTAATATTATTAATTATTTAATAATATTTTAATCATTTATGAAACTTTTAAACAATTAAATTCAATTGTTTATCTCTTACTATTTTATTCATTTGATAAATATAAAATGCAATACACATAAGATCACATTTTTACCATTTATAACATATTTAACTTAATTTATCCATTTATTCATAACTCAAACAAAGGCATGAAAAATACCAAAAAATCTCCGAAAATTTTTCTTTTCTGGAAAATATCAGTATATGGTATTCTCATGAACATATATTTTTTCTGAAATTTTTCAATTTCATTTACTATTTTTAAATGGTCCAAAACAGTCTGATCTTGCACCATTTATCATAAATTATCCTTATGTCCAAAAATTACGAAATTTTTTGGGTAGTCTCCTGTTATCATTATCTAACTCCACTAAACATTTCACATTTTTCTGAGTTTTACACAAAGAGTTATTCTAATTTACTTTTAAAATCACCCTTTCTTATAAAATCCATAACTTGAGTTCTAGACATCCAAAAATTTCCATCTTTCGACAGGACTTAGTTAACTTGACATACTATCATACCACAAAAACTCAGAAGTTTTAGAATGTCATAAGTGGCAGAAACATCCTCCACGGAAAATGAATAGGAGCTAAATTCTGATTTTTCCAGTTTTGTTGGCAGGAACTATTTTGCCAAAAATAACGCCACGGTTTGCTCGTTTAATATTTTTGAGTGCTACCCCTTGGGTTCATTAGATAATTCATAGATCTAACTCACCTCTTTGACGGATCACAAAAATAATTTACGAATTTTAAATGAGAAAGGTCCAAAGTGTACTGAAATTTAAGGGTTTTGACCAAAAAAAACTTTTTTTGTTCTCTTTTGATTTCCAAGTTCATAACACATAAAATGGTTAGATCTAAGCATAAAACATCACAAAACATGTAAATCAAGAGTCCTAGAGTTCATGATTATATCTCTTCATTTCATCAAAACAACCAAAAGAAATTATATAAACTAACTAGAGTTAGGGTTTTTGAGTTAGAAAATTTTATACCTAGATCTTGTAGAAAATTTATTTCTTCTCCCAAAGTAATTTATGGAGCTTGATTATATGGAGGAAAATATTCTCCTCCTCCATAGATCCAAACCACTCTCTATTTTCTATCTCTAATATTTTGTGCTCTTTTGCTAGCTTTTTGGGAGAGTATATGAGAAATAAGAAGTAAAGTTTTGAAAATAAGAATGAAATGAGGGGTATTTATAGAACTATAAAATATATACTTCCAACATATACATATATGCAATATCTCCCCACAATCTCCCATCATCTCTCTCTCTCTAATATTGCAATATCTTTAGAAATCTTCTATATCTTTCCTTTCTCTTTCCTCATCTTAGCAAATCTTAGGCTATGTGAGGTATGCTTTGAAAATTTTTTACACCACATGGGCTAAATCTCCCTTTGTGTACCCGGTTCATGCACCACATTTTACCAAATTTTATTTTTTTAAAATTTTTTTGCTAATCAGCTTGTTTTTGCTTCTAGAAAAACTAATTTAATTTGGGCTAATGTTTGGGCCATCCTTTAATTCATTTGGGCTTCCTAATAAATTACTTGTGCCATGTAAAAAATATCATAGGTCCAATATATTAATTTTGTCTTACCCTAATTATTTAATTAGGGTTACTAGTTCTCTTAATTTGGACATTAAATAATTACTCACATTGCTTTAATTATATAACCCAATTAGACTTGCTATAATTAGGTTAAAATAATAATAGGTTGAAATATTAAAATAACATTCCTTAGGTTAGTCCCCTTGTATATAACTTAAATACTTGGACTATCATGAATATATAACATTTAGATTATTAATTTAATTATCATACCTAATATATATAATTAGGTTTAAAATAATTTAATAAATTGAGATATAAAATAACTCTCTTAAGCTAGTCCATTATAAATAAATATAACACTTAAGTTATTTAATATAATTAGATTATAAGGCTTTCATCTCAAGCTTAGTTAGTTAGTAACATAAGCTTAATTAAATAAATTCTTATTTCTTGGTTTTCCTTTTTGTTCCACTAATCATTAAATTTTATTAGCCCTAATTGGCTTGATAAATTATTACACATCATTATCCACTTAATATTAGTCATACTAATGAATCACTTGATGATTATAAATCTTTTCATTAACCATTCAAGGTCAACATTCAAGCTATGTTAATTTATACATAAACTTGTCTTACTTTTATTCAATCAATTTGATTAGTTATTCATCTTGGGTTCCCTTCTTAGTCAACTTAAAATAAATAAATTGACTAACTTACTTAATTTAAATCATATAATACATATTCACTCACATGCTTAAAGTAATAAATAAATAAAAATATCTATAAAAATATACATATATAAGCATATAAAATTCTTGATTCTTATAGTTACTTAGTCTTAGAATCTGGGTCACTAAGTCCCACGCGAACAGTTATTTGAATGTTGTTGAGATGTGTTGCTAAGATGTCATTTAGCTCTTCTTCTCAAGTACTTATCAGCTTGAACTGGATGTTCAAAATCGTAGAGTTAGTTCTTTAGGCTTTGACAGAAGTTAGGCTTTTTTTCGATCAAAGTTTGTCTTCTGAAATTTAAATTTTTGTTGCCTTTTATAGTTTGCTGAAAATCTTCCATTGTTAGGTGTCCGTTGGTGTATTTAATGCTCTGAGATTCATGGCGTGGACATTTTAAACTTATGTGTCAGTTATTTTTTAACTTACCTGTCACATCATCCTGCTTTCTCACCTAACACCACAGACGTGTCACTTTCAGCGCTGGCTGTTAGACACATCTTCTTATCTTCAATTTCAACATAAAATGTATTACCTGACTTCGGAGGGTCATTCAAAGTTGTAACAGTTTCCTGTAATTCGGTACTCAAAGTCAACTTCGCACTTTCTTCGTCAATATTCTTACTAAGCGCAACTTCCAAGTCATCTTATTTCATCAGGTTCAAAGGCTTCCGATTTATACTCAGAGAGAGGTGGAAATTTATGCCTAGGTACACCCTTATCACACACAACTCCAATGTTTTCTTTGCCCGTGTCTGTTTTGCTTTGCTCCTCCGATATAGGTACTATCATTTCTAGATTTTTTTACCTCTTTACCGCTTCTCTAGTTGATTGCACTTGCATTCTCTTTTGGATTTATCACCGTTTCAGAGGGTAACTTTCCAGAACCTTGTGCCTCCAATCGACTGATTGTGGTTGCCATTTATCCCATTTGTGTAACAAAATTTTGAATACTTGCCCTCGTTTCCTGTTGAAACTACTAAGTGTTAGTGGCAAGAGATTTTACAATATTTTCTAAAGATATACTAGAGTTAGAAGATTGGCCATGTTGTCTATTAGGATACAACTGCTTGTACTGCTGATAACTTGGAAAATTTTGAGCTGCGAGCTAGTTTGCTTGTGGATTCCCATAGCTAAAATTTGGATGATCCCTCCATCCAGGATTATACGTGTTCGAATATAGATCATATTTCCTTTATGGTTGTTCAATAGCAGAAACTTTTACCTCATTTACATTCCTAGGCGAAAAATAAAGCCTAGTGTCGAATTGTTGAGAATTCCCTGCCATATTTGCAATTAAATTCCTCTCAGCTACGAGAGTTCTATCTACCAAAGCTCCTCCACTAGCAGCATCAATCATGCTTCTATCGGTGGATATAAGACCTTCATAGAAATATTGAATGAGGAGTTGTTCACTAATTTGATGGTGAGGAAAACTTGCATATAGTTTCTTGAAACGTTCCCAATATTCATGTAGGGATTCTCCATTTTTCTGCCTTGCAGCACAAATTTCTTTTCGTATATTCATTACCCTTGAAGTGGAAAAATACTTTTCTAAAAACAACCTCTTCATCCCTTCCCACGTGGTAATACTTTCGGAGGGCAAATAATATAGTCAATCCTTAGCCAAAATCTTTTAGAGAAAATGTTAAGACTCTTAATTTAATTTGTTCTTTCGTTACTCCGGTAGGCTTCGTACTTGTACATACCACATGAAATTTCTTCATATATTTGTGGGGATCTTCACCTGCCAAACCATAAAAAGTGGGTAAAAGATAAATTATTCTATATTTTAATTCAAAAGAAATATTAACATCTAGATTAGGAAATGTAATACACAAGGGTTGTTGAGCCGAATATGCAAGCTCTTTCAAGGTTTAATTTTCTACCATGACTTCCTTCGCTTCAAAATTTATCTGAGCTTCCTTCCTTAATTTGCATACAGTTCTCTCTATTTCTGGATTACACTTCAAATCACCTTGATTAGTAGATCGGGTTATGGTCATAAACAATCAATGAAACTCAACTAATCTATGAAAAACAGCTAATAAAAATTTGAAAATTATTAAAACGAAATAAGGATCACAAAAGCACAAAATTAAACTAGAATCACTCCCCATCAACGGCTCCAAAATTTGGTGTGCTGTCGCAGGCAACCAAAATTAAAACCCAACTAAAAACAATATTTATGTAGTAGTGCAAGCAATTGTCGATCCCACAGAGATTAATCAGTATAGTTTTATGCTTTGTGAATCAAATAAGGGTTTTGAGTGTTGTTGGAAAAAGTAAAATAATAATTAAATAACGCAAAAGAATCTAACGAAATAAATCAAGAAAACGAGCATTGGATTAAGTCAACTTCCATCTTCAAAAATTTACATTGATCATTGACACAAGTATAAACAATTAGTATTTTGAATATTCACCGTTGGAATTACTTCTGTGTCTTTCCTTAATTTTAGTTAGATAGAAACAAGTGATCTAAATAACTCTAACTATTAAACAACTTTAGACAAACACTGAAAGTTTAATGTAGTAACAACTTTAAGAGATAGAAGAATCGATGAAGCTAAATAACACACAATCATAAGAAGTTGTATTTAATTTAGTTGATTATTCTTTCTAAGATATAATAATCTTATGATCTGCAGTTAATTATTAACTTTAGTTACTTCACAAATTAGAGTGATCAAACAATTACGGATTTGATATCTAATTTAGCAGTAGATTTCAACGAATAAATAACTAGTGTGCACCCTAACAATTAAACATATCAATCATAGAATTTAAGCATAGAAAAATAATCAATACTCAAAATAATAATCGAATAATTAAAACCAATTAGATTTCACGGTGTAATAATATGTGGTTTCCGTCTCCTTAAACCAAGAACAAGATTTTAGCCACATGACCATGAAAAACACCAAAAAAATAATAGAAAGAAGTTTGTATACAAGTCTTCTAATATCTCTTGGTGATCTATTTATAGGCATAAGATATTAAATCTTTTTCATGTTGATTTCAACTTCTTAGTAGCAATCAACTTTTTTGAAACATATCTTCTAGATAAACTTTTCTTTCTTTCATTGGATTTGACTTGCACACCAAAATTATTCCACCTCCTTTCTTCTCCTTGTAAGATTCTTCGTATTTCTTTCCTTCAATGAATATAGAGTATTAAATATTGTTTGATCACCAAAATATTGACTTTATTAAAATCTTGTGCTCGTATAATTACAATTTTGCCTCTCCTTTTACTTTAAGTCAAAATAAGGCTCAATTTGTCTCCAAAGTACTTCTAAAGTCACGGAATCCTTTAATTGCACCATAAATAAAAATATAAGAATAATGAATGTATTTAGACACAAAATAAATATAAAAAAAATTAAGTATTAAGGGATAAAAATGTAACATATTTTATTTTGATCTTTCTTTTTATAGAATAGGAGATGAATGAAAATGTGGAAGTTGGGAAAGAGCTCTGCTAGTTCAAATCTATCTAGGATCTTAACCTCAAGGAGACACTAAGAAATTAAATTATTGACGCCTTAAAATGAAATAATTTTAAGGTCATGCTTTACTGGTCACACTTAGGGGTGAGTTTGGTGCAGTTTGAAGCCCAAACCACACCCGAAACCGCTTAGGTGCGGTTTGATGAATTCAAAACCGCACATGAAACCGCTTGTAATTGGTGCGGTTTTATTTGGTGCGGTTTCGGTTTCAAAACCAATTGAAACAACAATTGATATAAATAAGCTTTCTATTTTCGAAATTGATATAAATTCATTAATGTAGACAAATACGACAATGAAAACTATAAACTATCTAAAATGTAAGTTTTTCCTGCAGCATTCTAACTTAACAATGGTGCAAGTGTGGAACTTTTTAAACAGGTTGATGAGAAATAGCAATTGAGGAGATCAGAACACAGGCTTGTGAGGATCTTATAGGCTGCTGAGCCAATTCAGAGAACAACCAAAATGCTGCAATAATGATAGCAAGATTTATGAACAATAGCAACAGTAGCAATTCGTAGGAGCTTCACCAAATAGAACCCCTTTTGTAGATGTCAACTAAATAAGATAATTAGAAATTAATTATTAGCTCCAATAATTGGGTGAGGGCAAGAAATAAGCTTTAGCAAGCAAATGTTATTGAATGAATTTAGTTTTGATTTGGATTCATCAAATACAACACTTAACAGCACAATTGCAACATATTGATTCAAATTGCAAGTATCATTATATTACAACAAAGACAACAGTCATAACCTGTTGATTCATATTGCAACAAAGACAACAATCATTATACTATGTTTCAGGTATTTCAAGTATCATTATATTGCAACAAAGACAACAATCATTATACTATGTTTCATGCATTTCATATCATAACATGTTGATTCATATTGTTCTTAATAATATAAAGTCCGTTATGTGTAGATTTCTCTGGAAGGGTCCCTCCCTCCTTAAATATGGTGCAAAGGTTGCTTGGAGTAAGATTGAGAGACCTCTATCTGAAGGGGGCCTTGCCATAAAAAATCTTGAGGAATGGAACAAAGCCTTAATTCTCTTGCACCTTTGGAGGGTTGTCAACTCATCAATTTGCTCTATCTGGGCCTTTTGGATCCGTTCGAATATAAAGTCCAAACAATTTTGGTGCATGCCTATTCCTAGTGAATGCTCATGGATTTGGCGAAAGGTTCTACAGTTGAGACCCATAGCTGCCAAGCATATTCGATTCCGCATTGGGAATGGAAAGATTACTAGCCTATGGTTTGATCCATGGCTCAGTGATCTCCCATTAGCCTCATCTATCCACTCTCCACTGATCTCCAACTCGGGCCTTGGTCCTTGGGCAACTGTCCACCTCATTATCCGTAACTCTGCTTGGTCTCTAAACTACTTCAAATCATAATGATCTTATTGAGTTCAGGGAAGGTTTTGATTATACTAGAATTTGTGACTCCAGTTCCTCAGATCAGATCTACTGGGAGGACACTTTAGCTAATGAGGTTAAGGCCTCATCTATTTGGAGGTCTATTAGGATAGTCGGAATGGATGTCCCCAGGGCTAAATTAGTATGGCATAAGCTTCTCACCCCCCGGTATTCTTTCAATTTGTGGCTCTCTTTCCACAAAAGGTTACGCACTATGGATAGGGTGGCTAGCTTTGGTATACAGGTTAATCCCTTATGCGTTCTATGCAGAACTGACCTCGAAACTTTTGACCACCTATTCTTTCATTGCAACTATTCATACCGTGTGCTTGTCTCTGTCCTCAGATATTGTGGTTGGAGAGGTAATTCTAGGAGCTGGGTCTCAATCACTGACTTCCTTATTGGTCACCCTAGGGCACATTTTCTTCACAGCCTTATTCATCTTGCCTTTGCTGCTGTTGTTTATGGAATTTGGAGGGAGCGTAACGCTAGAATTTTCTCCAAAAAATCCATACCTGTGAGGAATATAGTTGAGGATATCCTGAACCTTATCGAGTGCAAGCTGCATAGTAATCTCAAATTTCAGCGCGTCAAGGAGAAGCTTGGTTTTCGCCATCTTGTCTTATGATCATGGCCTGGTCCTGGGGTTGTGCTATTGGATTTAGTGGGGGCTATTTTTGCCCGCAGGCTTGCTGCTAGGGGTCACAGTGGTTCTTCCGGTTTGTGGTTTGGGCTATCTTGGTTTCTGTTGGTTGCTGCTCCTGGCTCTGTGGCCGGCTTGGTGCTCCTGCTGGTCTTTGATTCTGCTGGTCTGTTGCTGGGATTGATGGGTCTGGCCTGCTGTTTCATCTTCGGTGGTGTGGCCTGTTGCTTTTGTGGTTTTAAAGTTTTGTTTGGATTTTGGGGCGAATTCGGAGTTTGCTGCAATTTGGATGCTGGTTGTCATCTACTGGGGTGCAGAACTCTCTGAAGATGCAGCTTGGTAGCTGGCGTGGTCTGCTCCTCGACAGCACCTGAGGAGATGCTGCTGAGTTGATTTCGCTGTGAGATGGTAGGGCGAGCCTCTCTGCTATGATCGGTATGCTGTAGTGTAGTGGGTTGGCCTGTGTTGGGGTTCAATCTGCTATGGTTGCCTGGTTCCTTCCGGATGGTGTGGCTGGGCTGCTAATTGGCCCTTGCTAGGCTGGGCATTTTTTCCTTTCCTTTAGGCTTGGAAGTGGGCATGGGCTGGGCTTGGCATTGCTGTTCCTTTACCTCGGCTACTGGAACGCACACACTCTCGTTTGGGGCTGCTCTGCTGCTTGGTTCATGGTCTGCTGTTGTGGGAATGTTCTGCTGGGAGTTCGCTGGGCTTTGTCTCTCCTTATTGTTGATCATGTTTGGCTTCAAATTGTCTTGTCCTTGGACCTCCGGGTTTTGCTCTTTCAGTAAAATGGATAGTTTCTGTAATAGCTTTGTTGGGCATAGTGCCTTTTATCTTCTATAGTCATGATAGGTTTCTGTTTTAGCTTGTGGGGCATAATGCATGTAATCTTTTATAGTCATGACATCATAGGCATGTCCTATGATGTCTATGCTATATTTTGATTGGGTTTTCCATGAGGTTTGTAATTTCTCTTTCTTTTATACAGTTTAAAATTAGCGCAAAAAAAAAAAAAGTCCTGATAGAGGTACATGGTTCTTTGCCACCCTTTTAATATACACAAGTTGATTTATATATTCCTACATTGTTGTACTAAGTTTCCTATTTCACATTACACTTCAAGCTTATAAACTAGATATTAGGATTTCCCTCCTTATTTATGATTGTGGATGGTTATAAATAATTGAATACTATTACAAAATAGATGCCTTATTGTGTAAACTCCTTGGTTGCATGATGCCAAAATTAAAGGGGTAGTCATTTACAAGTATACTACATAAAACTGAAGACGGAAAATAAGGCTTACCTATAACCTATTTGCATTCCATTAGTCATTCATCGACCACTCAAACGAATTGAATTCATCTATGAAGCATACCAAAAAAATTTATATGTAAGAATATTTGAAAAGTACAATAAAATCTAATAAAGAATTAAAAAATATAATAAATGTGACGCCCCCAAAACAGGTCCATTCCATTCAACCCATTTTGAGTCGCCAAATACATGGTACAGAAAATAACTACAACTTTATTATTACAATTGTCGTGCAAAATACGACAACACCTATACTGTGAGTTTAAATACAAATATTGTCATCTAGACAGTATTCATACTCAATTAAGTCCTCATTATACTTATTGATATACTATTTTACAAAATAGTGAGGACTACTAAAATAACTGTCTTGAACCATCATTCCATACCCCGACTAGTACTCGCTATATTCTCGCCTCCTGAGAAGAAAATGGAACAACAAGGAAAAGGGTGAGCTCAACTAGCCCAGTAAAGAATATTATGACTAAGATAATATACAACAAATTATCATTAGTCTTCAACAGGGAAAAAATTAATAGAATACAATAGACAACAAGTTTTCAATCAATATTCGCAGCGGAAACAGCAAACCATTAGAAGAGTCAAGTAGAGAATGAGTTCTACTATCTTCTAAGATTTAAAAGTCCATCATCAATATTTTATCCCTGTAACAACAATCAATAACCATCTTTAATCAAATATTCATCTTTGCACTACAGGCCAAAGATATTCATTTGTATCACCAGTCGATCATGTTCATCTCAACACCTGTTCATCTTTGCACTACAGGCCAAAGATATTCAATCATCATCTTTGCACTACAGGCCAAAGATATTCAATTATATCATCATTTAGGACTGAGGATGATGAAAAATATTTTAAAGGAAACGAATCCAGTGAAGCAAAAGAACAAATATTAGGGATTCGTATTTCAGCTATTCCATGTCCAAAAATACCTCATAAATAATCATAGTGGAGTAAAATTCAAGAATGATCAAAACATGGATACAATCAAAGCTAGTATCCAGAATAGATATTTTGGACGAAAAGAAGAAAATTTTATTTTTCGGTGAATAGTAACTCGTGAATAGTAACTCATGAATAGTAACTCATGAATAGTAACCCCGACATGAAAAGTTCCAAATTTGATAAAAAGTTCAGATCAATACTTCGGCATAATGATATTGAAGAAAATAATATCATTTAAGAAGAAATAACATCCCTTACCTCGGAAATACGGTACTTCTGACTGGAATACTAGATATAGTGCTGAAGGAAACTTGCACCGTATAGCAACACTCAAGATATCAAAATACTCACAAGAATACACTCGATAATATAGAGAGAGAAATAGAGAGAAAACTTCAGTTTCTAGTGTGATTTTCAATTCTAACCTAAGCACCCTATTTATAGAAAAATGCTTAGAACACCAAAGTAGAAAATTTAATAAAATAATAATATATTTATATAATTGTCAAGCCCACCTCTTGAATCTGAATTTCAGCAATTCACACATGCTAACCTTCTAGAAAAAGTAAGAAAAAACGTTTTTCTCAAAATAATTAACTTAAACTCCCAAAAATCAATTATTTCGGAACTTCGGAACTTCAATAATTCATAATAAATAGTCCTTTGATCAGAAAATTTGAATCTCGCTAGTTTTTATAGGAAATTCAATTCTCTACAACTTTGCAGAAGAAAGTTTTTTCAAATTCCAAACAGAAATTGATCGAAATCCACAAACGGGCGATTTTACAGTCAATAATAAATTTTCGGTCAAGAATTGTGTCTACCAACACACAAAACATGTGTTAATCATTTAATCCAACAAAAATACTTTTCCTCCTCATTTATTCATATATCCCACATTCATTGTAAAAATATCACCATTAATATATTATTAAAATAATATATTTAAATGAATTATTTTATCAGAAAAAGATAAAATATTAATTTTCAACAATTGTCACATTAAAATTTTTTCCATCTATATCCACATAATATCACTATTTTCCTCATCATATAAATCAATAATTAATTATACACAAATAATATTACAGAACCACAGTACTGACAACCAGGCCGTTCCCAGAAAAGAGGGGGCTTTCCAATAAGGATCTCTCCTTACTGACGCGCAATTAGATGACCAAACCTCTCCTTAGACAGAACTTTCTAGACATTGCCAATAATGTTATCTAATAATATTATTCAGATAATATGAATTATTGTTCCGATAATAGAAAACACTGTGTAGTGACAATTATTGAAACAACAGTAATATAAAATATTAACGCAGCAATTATTGAATCAATAAAACAAAATACTGAACAGTAATTACTGTAACCATTATTAAGTAGTGCCTTCTTACGTAATAATCAATAATTGGTGCAATACCGTGTGCTACGCGTATTACCGTGTTTTAACCACCGGGTATTCCAACAGTATTAACGGTAACAACTACGCCGTTATTTATAAACAACTTATTTTTGTCGTTTTCTTCATCCAATCGCTTTCTGTTATGGGGCCCACACAAGGTTGCGCCGTCGTACGAATATTCCCCGACAACAAGAATATTCCACGACCAAACAAATATTCCCTAACAACAATGAATATTTTATAACCACTTGCTTATTTAAAATATTTGCGCATTTTACCCATAACTAACCACATTAATCAAATCAACCCTTACTATTTCAGAATAATAAATAGAAGAAATTAAATTTCATTTATTAATAATTTGGGGTCTTACAATAAACATAAACCTTTTTCAATATTCTCGAATTGTTGAAGTTCTTTCGATTGTTCTCGAATGTCAACAAAAGTTTATGAATTGCGTAGCCAATCTTGAGTACAAATCAATGCTCCGGCCGTCCTAGGAGAGAGTGAACTCCTATATACATCAATAGTCCTTCCCTCGATGCTAAAGGCGGACTCCGAAGCAACTGTAGAAATAGGCATACCCAATACATGCCTAGCAATTTTTGAAAGAATTGGAAACTTCACCGAATTCATTTTCCACCAACCCAAAACATTAAAGTTTTTATCTTTCTTCTCTCTACCATCCACAAAATATATATCAATCGTTGTTTTTTCCCAAACCCCTTCAACTTGTTCTTGCATGTACTTTTCAAAGTCATCATCTAAATCCCCTTCCATGTTTACAACAACAGCAGAAGAAGAAATGTCACCTCCATTATTATCTTTATAATAGTCAAACATTTCTTGTAGAGTCTTCACCACTTTTTTCACACATTAATGTAGTTTTTGAAGATCCTTTCCCATAAAGTATAGCAAAGCAAAATTCCAAATAATGCATCTTATATCTTGGATCCAAAGCAACAGAGACGTAACAAGAAATTAGAATTATCCAGATTGTCTCAATACTTGTCATATTTTTCTTTCATCCTTTTAGCCATGTCTCTCATCAAAAGATCCCCACTTAAACACAATTTCACTATTGCCTCTTGCATTTTTACAAGTTCAATGAAAAAAAGATTTGAAGTGCAATATTTGGAATCAGATATTTTCATCGTGACATCATAAAAGATTTTCAAAAATTGAATGAAACACTTGACATTTTCAAAATCAATCCACTCTAGATATCCTTCAACCATTTTCTTCTTACTCTTGCTTCTCCTAGTATTATCCTCCCAAGCTTCCTCTTCCTCGTGCTTAAAGAATCTCTCATAATTAAGATCCTCAATAAGCATCCTATCAAAATCCCCTTCATACTTTACAGCAATATCCAACATCGTATATGTGGAGTTCCAACTAGTCTCAACATCAAGACACACCATTTTCTCTCACTTTATTTTCTCTCTTTCCACACAAGTCTTAAATTTTGCAAGCCTTGTCGGAGAGTGATCTAACATACCTCACCTCATTTCGTATCCTAGAAATAGACACATGTTGATCTTTTAAGCCATCCTTCACAACCAAGTTCAAAATATGAGTACAACATCTCAAATGTATATATTTATTCTCTAATATTGTTTCCGAGCCACAAAGAAACTTTTTCAAGTATGAGATAGCGGTGTCATTTGAAGATGCATTATCTACCGTGATAGTAAATGCACGATCTATCCCCCACTTTGTCAACAAAGCATGTGCCAATTTTTCAATTGCAACCCCTTTATGACTTTCAATTTGACAAAAAATTAGAATTCTTTTACAAAGCTTCCAATCATCGTTAACCCAATGAGCCGTTAGACACATATAATAAACGTTTTGAACGGATGTCCAAGTATCCGTTGTGAGGGAGACTCGTTGTGAGGTGACAATTTACTTCAATTTCATCACTTCTTTTTTATAAATTTTTAGACAATCTCTAGCAATTGTCCAACGAGATGGCATCTTAAACTTTGGTTCCGCATCACTCGTGAATTCTATAAACCCCTCATGTTCCACAATACTAAAAGGTTGGTTATCTTTAATACACATTATTGTAATTCTTTTCTTTAACCTCTCTTGGTTAAATGTACGACTTTCAAGGTTATGAGTTGCGCGCGCACTTTTCTCTCTATCTTCCTTTGTCAAAGCAACAAATTCTAAAGTCTTTTATTTTTTTGTCTTTATTATTATTATTATTATTATTATTATTATTATTATTATTATTATTATTATTATATTTTCTAATTTACAAAATTAAAGTTTGTAGTTAATTAGATATAGTTTATAATGATCATATTCGCACACTTATAATTTTGAAAAAAATATAATTAATTTCTAAAATAATTTATATGAATTTTTTTGTAACTCGTTATTTTACATATATACTTTTTAACAAGGGATGGGCAAAGAATCGAAATCGCTCCCTAAATTGCACCAAAAATCGACCAAACTGCACCGATTAAGTCGCGTCAATGGTTCCGACATAGACCATTTAAGTTGCACCAATGGTGTGTAAGTTCTTTTTTAACTCCCCTTTTTCAAATTTTCCTTTTTCTCGACTTGTAATTTTTTTTATAATCAAATATTAATTTCTCTTTATATCTTGAATTAGAAGGTGTTTTGACAATGACTATAAGTTGTTCAAACTAAATTATAAGTCATTTGTTATTAGTTAGCGTTTGACAATAACTTAAATTCTAATTTTTTTTGACTTATAAGTCATTATTAAAAAAAATTCATGCTTCATGTGCTATATTTTTTATGTATTAAATAAATTTTACTACCATATATATATATATATACACACACACACACACACATACATATTCTTTTCAAAATTTATTGTCAAACTAAATAAAATATTAAGTATAAAAATAAAACATAAAAAGAAGAATAATAATGGTATACCCCTAGCTATTCCTAGTTCTTCTTTTACCTTTTTTCTAAATATATTATAAAATTAAATTATAATACTATCAGTTCTAAGAGAAAACATAAAAGATGAAGAAATATTTATTATGATTTATGAACTAAAACAGAATAAAGTTATTAAAAAATGACTAATAAGTCATTCCTAATAAGTTAGTGTTAACGCCAAGTTTTGCCGGCGCGTCCAATCACAGAGTCCACGCGCTAGAATCTGCACAATAACAGATCACATAGAAGTTTGACGACTTGTGCCGCCGGGGGATAGCTCCGGTGTGAGTACAAGCCGTTACAAGGTTTAACAATGGAGGCTAAGTGTTTAGTGCTCAAAAGTAGGTATTATCTGTTAATTATAACATTGACCTTGTATTTATAGTACTCACCACCTTAAAATCCTTCTCCGAGTCGGATTAGGACTCCTAGTCATGGTAGTTACCATAACTTGGGCCCAACACAATATCCTTAAAAGGTGCAAGTAGAATCCAATCCAATCACTACCTTTGGAGTTACCTTATTCAATTATGATTAGGACCCCGAACTCTGCACCCAGAAAAGCCCACTGTGCAGGCCCAAACAATCCCACAATCAGGTCTGGGTCTCGGCCCAAAGGACTCGAAGACCCAACCCCGAACACCCCACAATAGGGTAAGGTTCTGGCCCCGAAGGGCTTGCAGGCCGAACCCGACGAACATCCACTAAGATGAGGCTCCGGCCCAAAAGGACTCGGATACTGAACCAAACCCCGTCAACCTCTCTATGGGCTTCAGCCCAGTGGTCTCCTAAAGCCCCTCTAATGTCAGACCTTCGACCCACATAAAGGTCGGTAAAACGCTCCCGAACAGTTAGTTTAACCCATATTAATGTAATATCAATTTTATCCCTATTTTATTTAATTTTTTTTTAAAAAAATGAATTTATAAAAAAGAAGAGTAAGATGCAACGTCACTTTAATTGGCGTTAAAATTTTTATTTTTATTTTTTTATAGCTGAAGTTTTATATACTCCTTTATTTCCAACGCCGATGACAGAGAATAAATATAAAAAAATATTGATGTTTGTAGACAAGTACAAGAGATCAAAGAAATTATAAAAAAAAGAGATTCCAACGTCAGTTAAAGTGATGTTACATCTTACTATGATTTTTTAAATAAATTTGCTTTATAAAAAAATTTAAAAAAAGTTACAATTCCAGTTAGTTTGGTATTGGATCACATTTTTATTTTTTTCAAATGTCTTTAAAAAAATAAAATTATTTTTAAAAAAATTAAGACAATTTTTTTAAATTTTTTTTTTTTTAAAGTAGCGTTGGTTGCCTTTCTGATTTTTAGTAAAAAAAATATATCCAAAAATTCAATGCCATTTCAAATGGCATTCGTTAGTTTTTTCCAAATTAGATGTGAGAGCCTTTATTCCCAACGGCAATCGTTGAAGTTTTTATTTTTTTAAAATATTTATTTAAAAATAAAATCTGTTTTAAAAAAATTAAATCTTTTTTTTTTTAAAAAATTAAATCTTTTTTTTTAAAAAAATAAAATTTTTTTTATTTGTAAAAATTGTTCTTAAATTAATTAATTTGGATCTGAATCTGTGTTGTAAGTTTTTAACATTTTTTTTCCAAGTCCAGTTAGACAAAAAATTTGGGGATCTGACTTTAGAAAGCTAAAATTGAAGAGACGTTCAGTGATTGATTCAAAATCAGTTCCTTTGATTCCCCTGCAATTGATGGAGCGGCGGACGGAGGAGAACGAGGAGGAGGGAGAAAGTGGCGGTGAAAAAGGTTTTTATGTGCGCCATTGCTTCTTTCTCCGACAATCTCAACTCTCCCACTCCCACCGCTCAAGTCCAGGTACATCCAATCACTAAAACCCTAGTTTTTTGCCCAATTCTTCTGCTTTATTTGATGGTGTGATGTGAGTAATTAGTTTATTAATTGATTATTATTTTGTTTTATTTGGTATTTAGGTTTTGAATATCAATCGGTTCCTGAAGAAACCAGACGGAGATGATGAGGTGAATTTTTCTTATTTTTTTGTATGAGTTGAACTTAAGTTCTGTTTATGTATTTTGATTTGGGGGAGAAAGCGAGCTCTGTACACAAAGCTTGCGCAGATCATCCAGGAGAGCCGGTTTGGAAGAGCATGAATTGCTTGATCTGCCCCTGTAATTTATGGATAATTCGACATTGTCCACGATAGAGAATCTCGGAGTGGTTAAATTACATGTTTATTTCTTACAACTCGCCCCAAGCATCATTCAGGATTTCCAGTTTGAATCACGGAACATACTTGTGCATGCGTGTATGCATTTTGGGCTCGGGCATGTTGTGTTAATTCGTCTCTGGTTACTTAGGTTGTGTAACCTTGTTCCATTTGTTTAGCTGGAGGATTTGTATACTAAATACAGCTGAAATATTTGTACAGTGCTTGCTTCCTGATTTGACATCATTTGTTTCATCTCTCTTTTCTTCTTTGTTCTCTTTTTTTCATCAAATACGTTTTACTATTGTCATCTTGTTACTAGACGACGTTGTGGACGACTAACCAATTCCTTAAAATGATAAAAAAAAGATTTCAACAAAAATCACTTCTTCAACTATGAAAAGGAGGATTAATGGACCTCGGCTTTACTTAAGTTTGTGGGAGTCCGCTAAAATCCTTGAGTTTATTGTACACTGACAGTAGAGGAAAGATCTCCCAGTTTCTTGTGCTTTTGATGACATTGACTTAAAAATGTCAGTTGACCGTGAAACATCTGTATCATTTTCATCTTCCTGTCACTTGTTTTATAGTACTCTGCTACCTTCATCCTATAATTGAGACTTAAATTTGTGTTTTAGGATGTCTCAGAATAGAAGTTTAATTTCAAAACCAGTGTATATCAAATCTTTTTTTTGTTTCTAGAACTCTGAATCTAAGCATGCTCTTCCAAATCAATTCTCTTGTTAATATTCAAAGTATTTCTCCTTTTTTTGTGTACAGAGCTCGCTGCTCCTCATTCATTATTTTTTTTGTATAATTTAAAACATGTGAGTTGAGCAACATGGCCCAACAATGGATGACAGAGTTGGTCTTGGACTTTTCTCCAACTGTAACCCTCTTTATTGTAGTTTCATTTCATAAGCTTCTTTAATTCTCCTCATCTTAAATCCTCCAGATGCTAGATCCTACTACAAGGGAAAAGGTGGGGGTTATTTTTTGTTGTGCTTATTAAAGAGAGATGTTTCTATGCATATAATTTACACCATTGAAGGTAGTTGTCTTCTTTTCTGAATGTAAGTCGTACTAGTATGCCTCAATTTGTGATGCACGCTGTATCCCAAGGTTTGCCACTTGCTTCATCAGACTGTTGGCAGGCTGAAGTATAGTCGACCAATGCCCACATGCATGCCTTGGCTTCAAACAGCAGTGGCAGTAGCCACTGTCAAGAAATTCAACTCTTCACATCACCATTTGACTCTGGTTTCTATTCCAATTCGTTGAACTAAGCGCTTGAACTTATTCAACTTTTCCTGGCAACTTAAGGTCAGATCACTAAGTTTGGTTGCTTTTATGTATTCTAGTTGCCATTTGAGCAGCCTTTCTAAATGTTGTTGTTGCACTAACTACAGGGATCCAGTATTTTAATTTTTCAGGGCTAGTGATGATGTTATTGCTGATCAGTCAAAAACTGCATCAGTAGTAAAAGATTGTTCGATTTGTGTGGTTCACAGAAGTTCGTGACAACTTGATATAACTTTTTGAGTTTGAAATATTATAATTTTGTGAACCATTGACAAACTATTGTTTTGTGGACGTCTCTTAAGTTAAACTCATCATCAGAGTTGATCGTGTGCAAGGAAATGCTACTTTATATTATGTGTTGTGTTCAAAAATATTAAACCCATCTTAAACTAGGACTTATTTCTATTGGTGTCTGCTGAATGCTACGAGCCTGAACTGTTTTACAATTTTCAGAATGTAGTATTGAGTGTGTGATATTTTACCGAGTGCAACTTTTCTCATTAGTTCATCATTTAGCAATTACAAATATATTCTGGGTTATCCAATGTTTTTATTTATTCCCCAACAGCTCCAATATTGGGCTCAAAATCATTGTGCATGTGGATGTTGGTTTATAATTTTTCAACCTTTAATTTTGTGAAGTGAAATCAACTAGAGGGCTCAGTTAGGCTTAATATCTCGTCCGTCGTCCAATGTCTATTCTTCTATTCTGCTTTCACTCTGACAACCTTTACACCTTTAGGCCCAAACGGATTCAGTTAGCATGAAGTTTATTTTTTGATAAGTTGGTCAATTGGCTAATAGAATGCTGATAGAGCCTTGTCTGCGTAACGATTATGCATATAATTTACACCATTGATGGTAGTAGTCTTCTTTTCTGATGAAATTTGAAATTAAAATTTTCCTCTTTCTTAACCAAGCTAAAAATGATTGTATTTTACAAAGTATAAGCATAATTGCCTAAGATTATGTTATTATATTTTTTGGGTGCTCCATAAAATTTTATTTAAAATATGTTTTATACTTTTAGTTTATTTTATCACTGTAGTTTAATAATAAACTCAAATGATGCTTAACAATTGTTGGACACAGGTTGAATTGTTCAAACATATCCCCATTTATTGTTGTTGCAAGTAAGGGACTCCACTTATAAGCTTCCAGGTGGTCGCTTAAGACCAGGTGAATCAGCTAAGAAACCATCTTATGTACTATGTTATCCTGTCAATTTTTGTAGTTGATAAATCCACTGGAAACTATTGCAAGGATCAAAGAATTATATTTATTCTTGTTTTGAAGACATTGATGGCTTGAGGCGCAAACTTTCAAACAAGCTATCCGAACATTGTGATGGTACTGGGTCTGACTGGGGGGTATATGAATTCTAGTTAAGACCATTCTGTTTTATTATATCTGCAAATGAACTAATTCTCAATGTTTAGGTAGGAGAATGCCTCAGCAGGTGGTGGACATCTGACTTTGAAACATTGTTTTATCCGTACTTGTCGTCTAATATGATTAGTCCAAAGGTAAGCTTGTGTCATAAAATCTGCAAGTCTTTCTCTTATTTATTAGCTTTGGTAAGTTGGTGTTCATTATGTGCTTGTCTTGATATTGTAGGAGTGTAGAAAACTCTTTCTTGTGAAGTTGTCAGAAAGTAGAAAGTTCATGGTACCGAAAAACCAAAAATTGCTTGCGGTTCTTTTGTTCCAGCTTCATGAAAATGACAAAGTATGTAAACTTCTGATTGTGCATACGTTATAATATTTTAGTTTTGACATTCATTTCTTATACCTGGTCGATGTAAAGTAGTTACTAACAAATTGTTGAACTCTTGTTGCGGGTTCATAGAATCTTTCGTAGTAACTTATGACAATTTTTCTTTGCTCTTAATCTTAGTTTCTGCAACTCAAGGTAGATGGTAATGATATTGGTAAGAGCAAGTGCTTTATGCCCCCACACGCCTGTACCCTTCTAGAGTTGAGTTTTTCGTCGTCAACTGTGTATTAAAGTGCATGCTGTTTGTCAAGATTTAGTAATTTTGAGTTTGTCAAAATAAAAATCAAGGACCGTGTAAATAGGCAGAATTGTGTGCCAAGTGTAATAGAAGATTTAGTTTTTTTATCACATAACAGTTACTTCAAAGTTGGACACATAGAGCAGGTGTATCTTTGTCATAGTTGTAATCTTATACATGCACATTGCACATGATACCATCTTATGTATGTTTGTCAAACTAGTATGTACTTCATGTTATCTTGTTTAAGACATTTTATTTAGTCAGTTGAAGGACTCTGGAATCTTTCTATATGCTCAACCATTTAATAAATATTGTGGGTAGTATGTTGGTTTAATAATATTAGTATCACGTAGCAACTTTATTGTTTTTGTGTATTGATTTTGGCATTAAGTGCCTCTGGTGACCTATTTGCTTCATTTTTCTGACTTGCTTTTATTTTTAAATATGTGCAGGAAGACTGCTTCTTCGATCTGCTTTACAATACTGGGTATCAAATTTTCGTGCTACGTTTACGGAAGACAATGGACGAAATTATGAAGCGTACTCTCTATATATGTAGATATATACTTTGATTAAAGAACTGTGGTAGCTTTAGATGGTTAATTGTAAAGATAATGAATGATTATGTAGTGGATGATTTTATCAAGTTAATAATATTTTAGTTTTTTGTATTTTTGCCATTATTTACTATGGAGACATTGAGTCAGTTAGGTACACAAAAAGAATGTCAAATTTTGATTTGGCAATAATATAATTCGTTACCAAAGTATTGAACAAGTTTTAATATAGCAATATTTTTTTATACATTTAGTAATAAATTTTCGTTGCTAATGACAATAAAAATATAATATTTGGCAACGAAAAAGTAATAAAAACAACGGAGAGGATATTGTTGCTAATACTAACATAAAAGGCAACAGTTTTTATCGTTGCAAATCATATCAACTTTTGTTGCACATATCAAGAAACGGCAACATATAATGTCGTTGCTAATCGACGACTTTCGTTGTTATTGAAAAATAACCAGCAACAAACATTTTCGTTACTGATTCAGCATAATGTCGTTGTCAAATAATACAATCAGCAACGAAAATCGTTGCTAAAAAGTTTACATTCCGCAACGAAAGCAAACTTAGGCAACAATTTTCATAATTTATTGCAACGAAAAATGTCGTTGCAAAATAGTGTCAATTGCAACGAAAATGCATGGCCGTTGCAAAAAATTTCGTTGCCAATTAGCAGGCTTTTGCAACGAAATGGGATTTTTAGCAACGAAATTTTAATTATTTTGCAACAATACATTTTGTTTCTAAAAGGATCGATGTCTCTATATGAAAGTCAAATTTCATTGCAAAATATATTACTTTTGGCAACGAAAAAAAATGTTCGTTGCGGAACAATTAGCAACGTTCATTGCGCAACGAAAGACGCAACGACATTAAAGTCATTGCAAAAATCCTTTTGCAACGAAATTTGGCACCTTTAACAACGAAAATTGATTGTTGATGAAGCCCCATTTTTTTGTAGTTTAATGTTACATGTAAAAACTGGGAATTTTCAAATAATTATATCTATATTTTTATGAATAAATTTTTTTACTATTTATTTTAATTTATTAATTATTATGAATATTGGTTATCAGTAATTATATTTTTAAATATATGCGTTATGGATTTAGCAAGATAGTCACTTTAATTTTTTAAGATTGACTGAGAATGAAAGTAAAGTCAGTTATGGTTCAAAACCCTAATTATGGATTTTGAATAAGGAATTTGAAAATTTATAATATAATAATTATATTTCAGTGCTATAAATATGTACAGTATGTGTGTAATGTTAATTGTTAAACAATTATAGTGTAGCATGATAAAACCTTAAGGTAAACTTATAAACCCTAATTTGAAATTTAAATAAAACTTTAAGATTTGTTAAGTAATTGTTTTATATGATTAATGATATATATTATTAATTATAACCCTGATTAGGGAAACTCTAATGATTAATTAGAAACCCTAATTATTAGAATCTCTAATTGCTAAATTAGAAAATCCTAATTCTAATTTATAAGCCCTAATGATGATTAGTAAATACTAATCTTAACTAGTAAGCATTATGTAATTAGTAAACTTAATCTAATTAAGAAACCTTAATTTCTATTTTTAGAACGCTTAATTTCCATTTTAAACCCTAATTAGAAATTCTAGAAATTTACTTTTTGTAAATCCTAAGGGTTGGGATAAATGACAAGGAAGCCATTAAAATTACAAGCCAAATGTCCAAATTACCCTTTTAGCATTCTTTATTAGGTAACTTGCAAATCTTGCCATATAATGATGACTAACTCTAGATCACCCATGTGCCTTAAATCCCAGCAATCAGCCATTCATATCAGCCTTATACATTGCATCAAGTGATATATTTAGATTAAGAGAGAGAAAAAAAGTTCATTTTTAAGCCTCATTTGTTCACTTATCCTCAACCAAGTCTCTCACTCTCTAGACCCACGAAAATCATAAGTATTACAGTCCCCAATCAAGTATCTAGCACACCAAAAACAGACCAGGAAGGCAAGATTCAAGCTTATTCAAAGCCCTAAAACCAAATCTGATCTTGTATGCTATTTAAGATCTTGTGTTTTTGTATTTAAATATGTTGTATGTTGTGTTAATAAGTGTGATCTGGGTTGTTATATTATGGATCTATAACATCTAGATGCACGAAATTGAAGATTTTAAAAATCTGGAAAAGTTTGAAAGTGTTCTATGACAGTTGAAAGTCAGGCCTCATAGATCGCTGCCTGTTATTTGTTTTTGTGTTTTAAAGGTTTGTAGTTGTAGGTTGTAATGTTGTTAGTGTTCTAAAAGAGGATTCATGATCATTGCATGTGTAGATCAAAAGTTATTCACGGTCCAAGTTCGTTGACCGAACACGAAATCAATTTTCTGGGAAACCCAAAAAACTGAGGAACGTGTTCCGGCAGTGACTTTGACTGGCTTTGATCTCGTTACTGTCAAGCTGTTAGGATGTATATTGGTATCTAGATTATAGTATGACATGAGGACTACAAGTCCAGAGCATTCTCGAACCTTGGAAAACAACAAATCGATTGTAGTAATCGGTCAAAAGTCGTTGACCGTTAAGTTTTATTTTCTGGGTAACCCAGAAAGTTGAGACAGTGGTCTGACAAGTTCTTTAGGGACTTAGATCTTACAGCCTGATGATTTGTAGACATTCTAAGCGCTCAAAACATGTACCCTGTTAGTTACTCTACAAGGCCCGACGTCTAAAATGTAAGATTCCGAATTTTATGAAATAAAATTATTCATTTTTTCTTATAATTACTATTTAGTAAATTGTTAAATTGATAAAAAGTTAATGTTAAGGGTGATATATGGATTTTTTTTCAAAATAAGCAAGTGGTTATAAAATATTCATTGTTGTCGGGGAATATTCGTTTGGTCGTGGAATATTCTTGCTGTCGGGGAATATTCGTACAACGGCGCAGCCATTTGTGGGCCCCATAACGGAAAACGGTCGGATGAAAAAAATGACAAATTTGAGTTTTTATAAATAACGACGTAGTTGTTACCGTTAACACTGTTAGAATACCAGGTGGTTAAAATACAGTAATACGCATGGTTGCACAATAGCACACGGTATTGCACAGTATTTTTTTTGAATTATTGATTCTTACGTAAGAAGGCACTACTCAATAATTATTACAGTAATTACTGTTCAATATTTTATTTTATTCAGTCAATAATTGCTGCGTTGATATTTTATATTATTGTTGTTTCAATAATTGCCATTGCACAGTATTTCTCATTATCAGATCAATAATTCATATTGTTTGAATAATATTATTAGATAGCATTATTGACAATATCTAGAATGTTCTGTCAAGGAGAGGTTTGGTCACCTAATATTATTTGTGAATAATTAGTTATTGATTTATATGATAAGAAAATATTTATTTTATGTGGATATAAATGATGGATTTATTTATTTTATGTGGTTATAAATGAAAGAATTAATGCTGGGGTATTTTATCAGTATTTTGTCGGAATGGAGGTATTAAAAATCGTCCGTTGTGGATTTCGAGCATTTTTTGTTTGAAATTTGGAAAAACTTAAACTTACAAAGTTGTAGAGAATTAAATTTCCTATGAAAAGGACATGAAATTCAAAATTTTCTGATAAAAGAGTTATTTATTATGAATTATTGAAGTTTGGAAAATTAAAATATTTTTATTAAAAATATGGGTGGGCCCCACTTTTGGTTGTTGGGGAAGATGACTGATTTTTGGTGGGTGAGAATAGTAGTAGGTAAAGCCATCAGGTTACAGGTCAAGTATACTTTGGCGTTCTAACATTTTCCTATAAATAGGATGCTGAGTTAGAATTAAAAATCACACCAGAAACAAGTTTTCTCTCTTTCTTTCTCTATATTATCAAGCGTATTTTGTGAGTATTTAGATACTTTGTGAGTTGCTATTCATCAGTACAAGTTTCCTTCAGCCTTATACCTAATATTTCAACCGAAAGTACGGTTATTTTGAGGTAGGGGATTGTAAGGGATAGTAAGGGATGCTATTTTCTTCCTAATGATGTTATTCTTTCAATATCATTATACCAAAATATTGGTATGATTTTATTATAGAATTTTTATCTTTTTCATGTCGGGGTTACTATTCACGTATACGATACTATTCACGTATATGGCCACTATTGACGTATACAACACTATTCATGTATATGACACTCTTTACGTATA
Source organism: Panax notoginseng (assembly GCA_016801055.1). Taxonomy (NCBI): domain Eukaryota; kingdom Viridiplantae; phylum Streptophyta; class Magnoliopsida; order Apiales; family Araliaceae; genus Panax; species Panax notoginseng. Next base: position 142,701,220 of record CM029018.1, read on the forward strand.
TGACATTATTTACGTATATGATACTATATACGAATACGGAGTACTATTCATGAGTTACTATTCACGAGTTACTATTCACGAGTTACTATTCACGGGTACTATTCACGACAAAATTGGTTTCTTTTTCTGACCAAATTATCGTTGATTTATGAATATTGCTCTTGAAATTAAATGCAGTTGTTGATCATATTATTTTTATTATCATATATAACATTTTTATAATCATGGTGATGAAATTTTTCTTTGACTTGAGTGTAAAGATGGGTAGATTATTGGTATGATCATGAATATGGGTTCTCTTTGGCCAGTAGTGCAAAGTTGAATTATTGACTGGTATGATCATGACCATTGAATTTATAATTGAATATCTTTAGCTTAAGTGCAAAGGTGAATTGATCAACATGGTTATAATTATTGTTTATATAAATTCTGAGATGATTATATATTTCTTTGAGATATTAATATCTTTGGCCTGTAGTGCAAAGATGATCTATTGTTGAATATCTTTGGCTTGTAGTGTAAAGATGATCTGTTGTTGAATATCTTTGGCCTGTAGTGCAAAGATGATTGATCTGTTGTTGAATATCTTTGGCCAGTAGTGCAAAGATGAACTGTTGATGAATATCTTTGGCCGTAGTGCAAAGATGAATTTATCAGTATGATTATGAATAAGAACTGTGATTTGGTATAATCATGATCTTTGATGTTTCAGGTAAAGACAGGTGATGAAAATTATCTTCGTCCTGGATGAGAAGTGGAATTTAGAACCACAATTATGATTATGAGTGATTCATATGATTGTGGACCAGAATTGTTGATTGATGTTACAGGGATAAAACATTGTTGATAGATTTTTAATATGAAGAAGATAATAGACTTTATGGTCTATCTGACTCTTCTAATGGATTGCTCGTTCCGCTGTAACTATGGTTGAAAAGTTTTATCATCTACCATATATTCTAAATCTTTGATTTATTACTAATGAAGGCTATTGATAATTTAATTATCTTTAGTCATGATATTCTTTACTAGGCTATTTGTGCTCACCCTTTTGCTTCACAATTCCTTTCAGGTAATAAGAGTGTAGCTGGGTCGAGCGGGGGTAACAAGGGAATAGAACGGTGGTCTCTAGTTGTGAAGGTTCTCCCTAAACAGTATGAAAATAATTTTATTGAGAACTTTGAAATAGTGTTGTATTTTATACATCATTTAGTAGTTATATTTGGTGAATCATATAGGGTGAGGCGAACCCAATTTTGGAAGGGTGATTTGCCTCTATCATACAAGATGTCTAATTACATACAACCTCGTGTCATCATAAGACAGGGTTGTGCACATCTACTTGCTGAGTATATCTACGAGCACTATCTCTATAATCTTGGTGTTTGGTTGAAGTATAATTCTCAATTAGAGACAGTGCAGATAATGATATGTCAAGAGAAGACTCATCATTGGAAAGAATATGATAGTAATCTTCTCGTTTTTCTTTGGGGTCTATTGGGTCAACAAAGGATAATTCTGTGGATATATAATATCTATCATAACCTAGACGCATGACCTCCCATGTACGAAGGTTTCCTTGAGCACTTTCCGAAGATTTTAATTTCTAAAACAGTTATTGACTGTACTTTTATGTAAGGTGCCATTATGACGTGCTATCCAAGGTTGGGATGAGAGTCACAGTTGGTATATATTTGTATCAAAACTCATAATATATGAGTCGTTGTATTTTGCACGACAATTGTAGTAATAAAGTTGTAGTTGTTTTCTGTACCATGTATTTGACGACTCAAAATAGGTTGGATGGATTGGACCTATTTTGGGGGCATCACAGTTGGTATCAGAGCCATAAGTAAAGAGTCCCGAGCCTCTATCTGGTGACTTCCTATTGATGGGGGATGCACCGAAGCCAGACTCTCCGTAGGGGACGCTGTTCTGCAGTGGCAAACTGATAGGTATCACTGTGAGGTGCTGTCCACGGTTGGGGCATAAGTCACAGTTGGTATCAAAGTTTACGGATATGATCTCTGGCGGAGATCAGGGAATAGAACTAGGACGGGAGAGACGAGTAATACCCTTCGCTAATGTGTGTCCTACCTAAGCTGAATTTTCTTACTTAAGTTGACAAATTGTGATATGTCAATTAACCTTTGTTTTGAAGCTGTATTCTAGAATGATATTTGAAATACAGGAGATGAGCAATGGAAAATTCATGATAACCGAGGAGATAGAATCTGAAATGAAAGCAAGGTATTCTCAACTCTTTGAAATACCAGGTACGTAAATTTCGGGGACAAAATTTCATAAGGAGGGGAGATTGTAAGATCCTGAATTTTATGAAATAAAATTATTCAATTTTTCTTATAATTACTATTCAGTAAATGGTTAAATTGATAAAAAGTTAATGTTAAGGGTGATATATAGAATTTTTTTCAAAATAAGCAAGTGGTTATAAAATATTCATTGTTGACGGGGAATATTCGTTTGGTCGTGGAATATTCTTGCTGTCGGGAAATATTCGTACGACGGCACAACCATTTGTGGGCCCCATAATGGAAAACGGTCGGATGAAGAAAACGACAAATTTGAGTTTTTATAAATAACGACGTAGTTTTTACCCCGGTGGTTAAAATACAGTAATATGCGTGGTTGCACAGTAGCACACGGTATTGTATAATATTTTTTTTAAATTATTGATTCTTACGTAAGAAGGCACTACTCAATAATTGTTACAGTAATTACTGTTCAATATTTTATTTTATTGAGTCAATAATTGCTGCGTTGATATTTTATATTATTGTTATTTCAATAATTGTCATTGCACAGTATTTCCCATTATCAGATCAATAATTCATATTATTTGAATAATATTATTAGATAGTATTATTGACAATGTCTAAAAAATTTTGTCAAGGAGAGGTTTGGTCACCTAGTTGCGCGCCAGTAAGAAGAAATCCTTATCGGAAAGCCCTCTCTTTCCTGAAAACGGTCTGGTTGTTATAATTATGATTTTGTAATATTATTTGTGAATAATTAGTTATTGTTTTATATGATAAGGAAATATTTATTTTATGTGGATATAAATGATGAATTTATTTATTTTATGTGGTTATAAATAAAGGAATTAATGCTGGGGTATTTTATCAGTATTTTGTCGGAATGGAGGTATTAAAAATCGTCCGTATGTGAATTTCAGATATTTTTTGTTTGGAATTTGGAAAAATTTAAACTTACAAAGTTGTAGAGAATTAAATTTCCTATGGAAAGGACATGAAATTTGATTTTTTTTGATAAAATGGCTATTTATTATGAATTATTGAAATTTAGAAAATTAAAATATTTTTATTAAAAATATGGGTGGGCCCCACTTTTGGTTGTTGGGGAAGATGGCTGATTTTTGGTGGGTGAGAATAATTGCAGGTAAAGTCATCAGGTTTCAGGTTGATGAGCGGGATTTATACCCGCAAATCGGATATTTTATGACTTAAATAGTTGTCTATTCTCGTAGATTTTATATGGTTTTATATGATTGTAGTGTTATTATGCCTAATTGATGCAATGCAGAGTTGTTTTCCAGCTTACAGGGCATATTAGCCATTTTTCCTGTACTGGCGCCGCAGCGCCAGTGTTACACTTGGAAGCCGCGTAGCAGCGCCGTTTATTGATGAGCCCACTGTAAAGTGGCGCCCCGGCGCCATTGGCAGTATATTGATCCGCGCCGCAGCGCCGGATGTAGCTGAGAGCTACTGGAAACTCGCGCCCCGACGCCAGGAGCCAGCGCCCCAGCGCCCCAGCGCTAAGGATGGCGCCCCTGCGCCGCTTGTTAAGCCTATGCTCGCGCCGCAGCGCGATCTCCGGTGCCCAAACAGTAAAGAGCCTTTTAATGACCTAAAAGAAGAGGGGAGCAGTATACAAGCGAGGAGCAGCCGCTTGCATCAGAGGAGGGAGAGAGAGAGAGAGGGATATTTATCTCATAACACAGATCATGTAAATAAAATAGGATAGATTAGTTTTTCTTCTGTAATTTCTCTTTCTTTCTTATCTTTGTACATATAGATTAGGTAGATTAGGGAGAAGTCTGGCATTTCTTTGGAGCACACGAGCAACGAGCGACACGGATTGGAAAGCTTGAAAGGAACGGATTGATTGGAGACCGAAGGACTTTGACAGAGTTTCTTCTTATCCATTTATCTCCTTTATTATTGTATTCCATAAATGTTATCTTTGTTGCTACTCGTATTTGGTTTAATAGCTATGAACTGAATATTTGCTCTAAGGTTATAATGGAACCCTTTGTTATTTAAATTGACCGTCTTATCTCTTTGGTTGGCACCATATGATTTGGATTAATATATTTGTGCTTTATGATTCTTGCTAAGACATTAGTGATAATTTTGGTAATCTGCATGATATCGACAGAAGAATTGTAGATTTATACCTAAATATAGTAGCATGTGATTGTGGCTTTCGACTGCATAAGTTGTACGTAGAATAAACATATCTCTGTGCGCCACGTGCGACCTGATAGAGAACTTATGCTTAAATCCTTGTTATGATTGATTCGCATAGACATATGTAGGATTGCATCTAGCTTGGATGTTCTTTTCTGTTTTATTCCCTTTAGGGTGGATCTGGAGAGGATATGTTTGTGCATACCTCGACAGAGGTGCATTAGCACCTGTACGCTCTCGGTCGACAAATTGTCGTGACCACTAAGACCAAAGAGAGATAGGGTAGCTAGTTTGATGAAACATAACACGCCAGGTGTTCGACAGAATGCCTGTGTGGGGGTGAAGTTGTGACCTTAGCTTGTAATTCCTTAGATTTCCATTCATTCTCCATTTACTTGCTTTATTAAGTAATATAATTAGATTAATCACCCTTCCATTTACTGCTGTTCGAATAAGACTTTAGCGATAAACAATCGGTACTTGGTAAATATTAGTCATAGTTCCTCGTGGGTATGACACTCTACTTATCACTGTATTACTTGTTAGACCGCATATACTTGCACGTGTTTAGTGATCGGTTATCCGATCAACAAGTTTTTGGCGCCGTTGCCGGGGAACTATTATTCTAATATTGTCCAATATTGATTTAAATCAATTTAGTCTTACTTTGAACGTTTATATATTTACTTCTTTTATTTGTTTGATCTTCCTTTCTTTTTGTTTTTAAGTCTACAGATTATGGACGATCAATGTTATCAATGGCCTTATGAGGGGACAACACAACCAAGCTCGGAAGAAGGACTCGAGAGATTACAACTTCAAATTGCTAATGCCTTGAGGTTTTCTGACAATCTCGAGTGTCAGTCCACTCAGAACGCCTACTGTCAGGAACGAGCTGACTTTGAACTGATCTCCTATCATCCAAACTGCCAGGGTTATCCAAACTCATGGGACTACAGTCACGAGCAATATTATGATCCGAATCATGCCTCTCAGTTTTACTATCAGTCTCCGCCGTATTATGAGTTGACGTCTCAACCCAATGAGAGCTTTTATGAGACCTCAACATGAGAAGAAGAGAACTGGCTTGAGGAGCTTCTCACCGACTTTATTCAGAGAAATGAGGTTCGGATGGCAAGCCAAGAAGCCGCATTGCACAGCCTTGAGAAGCAATTGGGGCAACAATTCAATGCCATCACAAATCCACCGCAAGGCAATCTCCCGGTCGTAATTTATCTCGACGATGAAGCAGTAGAGCATTGCATGGTGGATACGCAAGGAAAATGCAGTGAGTCTCACACAGTTGTTGAGGGAGACGTCGTAGTGCAGGCTGGCCAACTGGTGGAGTCTGAAGTTGAAGACACAAGGATCAACAATGGTGGTATCGTCAATACTGATCTACTATCAGAAACCACGCTCCCGACTGTGGAAATCCGTGAGGGCCCAATAGCGCACAAAGAACGCTTCCAATTTAATGAAATAGGCGAATTAGTGGATAATTCCAATGGTGAAAGATTCTTCGTGCCAAAGGATGAGGAAAATGAGGATGATCCATCATCCATGTTTGCTAAAAATCCAAAGGAATTGACGAATAGGTGGCATGAAATGGTCATTTTCGCTTATGAGCCGGATTGAACGGCGTCGGTATAGTCAAGCTGACGACTTTAAAACCAGCGCTTGGTGGGGAGGCACCCCCATCTTGGTATAAATTTTATTTGTTTTACTTGTTAGACCGCGTATACTAGCGCGTGTTTAGTCTTACTATTATTCTAATATTGTCCAATATTGATTTAAATCAATTTAGTCTTACTTTGAACGTGCATATATTTACTTCTTTTATTTGTTTGATCTTTCTTTCTTTTTGTTTTTAAGTCTACAGATTATGGACGATCAATGTTATCAATGGCCTTATGAGGGGACAACACAACCAAGGTCGGAAGAAGGACTCGAGAGATTATAACTTCAAATTGCTAATGCCTTGAGGTTTTCTGACAATCTCGAGTGTCAGTCCACTCAGAGCGCCTACTGTCAGGAACAAGCTGACTTTGAACCGATCTCCTATCATCCAAACTGCCAGGGTTATCCAAACTCATGGGACTACAGTCACGAGCAATATTATGATCCGAATCATGCCTCTCAGTTTGACTATCAGTCTCTGCTGCATTATGAGTTGACGTATCAACCCAATGAGAGCTTTTATGAGACCTCAGCACGAGAAGAAGAGAACCGACTTGAGGAGCTTCTCACCGACTTTATTCAGAGAAATGAGGTTCGGATAGCAAGCCAAGAAGCCGCATTGCACAGCCTTGAGAAGCAATTGGGGCAACTCGTCAATGCCATCACAAATCCATCGCAAGGTAATCTCCCAGTCGTAATTTATCTCGACGATGAAGCAGTAGAGCATTGCATGGTGGATACGCAAGGAAAATGCAGTGAGTCTCACACAGTTATTGAGGGAGACGTCGTAGTGCAGGCTGGCCAACCGGTGGAGTCTGAAGTTAGAGACACAAGGATCAACAGTGGTGGTATCGTCAGTACTGATCTACTATCAAAAACCACGCTCCCGACTGTGGAAATCCGTGAGGGCCCAATAGCGCACAAAGAACGCTTCCAATTTAATGAAATAGGCGAATTAATGGATAATTCCAGTGATGAAAGATTCTCCGTGCCAAAGGATGAGGAAAATTAGGATGATCCATCATCCATGTCTGCTAAAAATCCAAAGGAATTGACGAATAGGCGACATGAAATGGTCATTTTCGCTTATGAGCCGGATTGAACGGCATCAGTGTATAGTCAAGCTGACGACTTTAAAACCAGCGCTTGGTGGGGAGGCACCCCCATCTTGATATAAATTGTGAGACCCCAAATTTTATGAATAAATATTTAATTTTCTCGAAATAATTTTTTTTGAATATTATGGTGTGGATTTGATATAATGTTATAGTTGTAGGTAGTATTTATAAATTTTACAAAGTATGCAAGTTGTTATATAATATTCGATTGGTCGGGGAATATTATTTTTGACAGAGAATATTCGTATGACGGTACAATCATTGGTGGACCCCATAACGGAATTATTGTCGGATTGAGAAAACGATAAAAATATTTTTATGAAAATAACGACGGAAGTTTTACCGTTAACTGTTGAAACATCCGGTGTTAAAAGTACAGTAATACGCGTGGTTGCATAGTAGCACACGGTATTAGTTATTAATGCTTACGTGATAAGTCACTCAGTTTTGTTTTATTAGTATTATTAATGTAATAAAACAGAAAAACTTTTTATATAAAACATACTACTTTTATAAAGTTATTCGTTTTATTAGGCTAATAGTAAAATCTTTTTATATAAAACAGAATACTTTTATAAAATTATCTGTTTTATTAGACAATAATTAGAATATATTATATTTTATTATGCATAGTATTTGCATAGTACCTGCATAGTATTTGTATAGTAAAATCTTTTATAAAGTTATTCGTTTTATTAGATTATAAATAGAATATATTATATTTTATTTAAAAGATTTTGCTTTAAATATGGACCGTCAGATTAAAGTAAATTAATCTGAACCGTTCATGAGTTAGTTACTATGCAGTCCATTTTTCTATAAATAGAAGCTCATTCTTTCATTATTTTCTTACGAATTCACTGAAACTCTAGAGAGAGAAACTATAGAGAGAAAGAAGAAAAGTGTTCTGCTACTTCACTACTCCTATATCTAGTACTCTTCCTTTCAAGGTAAGGGATATTATTTGTTATACTCGTAAAGGGTATTCTTTTTTTCTTATTCATGAAGAGAACTTCTGTTATTCCATTCTTTATTATTCTGTTGGAATAACCTGTATACGTGGGCTACCCTATACTTGGTGAAATTCTTCTGTTATTTCATTCTTTATTATTCTGTTGAAATATCCTGTCTGTGTGTTTTACACCGGACCTGGTTCCGTCTTTATTATTCTGTTGGAATATCCTGTCTGTGTATTTTACGCCGGACCTGGTTCCGTCTTTATTATTCTGTTGGAATAACCTGTCTATGCGAAGTACCGCATACATGGTGATTTCTGTTGTTATTCCATTATTTATTATTCTGTTGGAACATCCTGTCGGTGCGAATTTTGTCTGACCTGGTTCCGTTACTTATTATTCTATTGTAATAACCTGTCTATGCGAAGTACCGCATGCATGGTGATTTCTTTTGTTATTCCACTCTATATTATACTCAGTTGGTTAAAGTTTTGACTTCTATACTCCATGAAATTAGTGGAATATCCTTGATATTTGCGCTTCATCCTGTATCTTTTCATGGAAATATTTTTCTGAGCATTCTTGAAATTTACTCTACAAAGAAGTATCATGTTGACAATTTAGACGTTATTAGTTCCTGGATAATTTAATTCTTGAACTTATTTTATTAAATTCTTATATCATTGTCATCATCCTCATGTTTATATTTTTTTTTGAAAGTCATCTGTGGCCTTTAGTGCATAGATGGACTTGGTATGATTATGACCATGGATTATTCGGTATAATCATGACCGTAATATTACAAATGATATGAAAAAAGTCCTCATTGGCCCGTAGTGCATTGATGGACAGTTTTTGGTATGATTATGGCTATGGATTCTCTTTAGCCGTAGTGCAAAGATGAATTATTTTATGGCATGATCAGGACCGTTGATGAAAACATGATTATCTTTAGCCGTAGTGCATGGATAATTCGTGGTCGTGATACTAAAGAATATCATTGGCTGTAGTGCCGGGGTGATTCGATGATGTGGATTATTTATTAAGCTGAGTCCCATCGATAAAAGTTATGAAAAACCTTTTAAATCATAAAAGATAGTAGATTTTATTCTCTACTTGACTCTTCTAATTGATTGCTTGTTCCGCTGCAGTTAAACTTGATGTTTGTTATATTGTATCAGTTTAACACTGTTGAAGGCTAATGATAATTTATTCTGCATTATCTTAGTCATAATATTTCTTACTGGGCTAGTTGAGCTCACCCTTTCTTTCATTGTTCTCTTCAGGAAATGAGAATATAGTTGGTACGAGTCGAGAAACAGAGTGATGGACCAGATGATAGCATTAGTAGTCCTCACTATTCTATGTAATAGTGTGATAATAATTGTAATGAGGACTCCTTTTGAGTATGGATACTCTCTAGAAGACAATATTTGTATTCAAACTCACAGTTTATGTTTAGTCGTATTGTACACGACAGTTGTATTATTAAGTTGTATTTGAATTCTGCATCATGTATCTGGCGACTCAAGATGGGTGATGTATACCTAATTTTGGGGGCGTCACATAAATTTTATTTGTTTTCTTTACATATGTCTAGTTCACTTTGTAGTTAGTTATTATATTATTTGGAATAATGCATATTTGCTTTGTAGTGTAGTTTTTGTTCTTGTCTTGGCATGTGCAGATAACATATAGAAAAATTTCAGAAAATGGCACAAAAGAGGCAACGCCTTAGCATGGGAGGATCATCGTCCGCGGCACCACCAATGCCATGGGACAGCACAAAATTTATTGGCGATGAGGTATGGTTCCCGGAACCTCCTGTCTTCCCACCATACCCTCCACCATCGCTGCTGAGTGAGCGAACTTCAGGGAAGCCCTCGTGTATACGATTGCTTTATGTTTTGCAATGAGTGCATTGCTCACCTCAAGTTTGGGGGTGTTTTGGATGCTATCTGTTTATTTCTGCATTGCCATGATAGGTTGCATACTTTAGTATGTTATTATGCTTTTATTATCAGTTTTGTGGTGCAGTCGTTTTGAACTGCGGGTTTATGCTTGGATTTTTTATGCCATGAACTGTTTTTGGTTTTTATTTTTAATGCTTTGATTATTATCAGCATATTTGTGGTTTATAGCCATCTTTTTGGGGCTTTTACTGATTAGATGCTTGTGCCATTTGAATGGCCTTTTTACCCTATTTTGAGCTGCTATTTAGCAAGGGTGTTATAGTTTTCAGTAATTTTTGATTGTGGCTGATGACAAGCGTCAAGTATTTATGCCTATCTCTTAGAGTCGTGTCAAGCATGTATGAGCTGGGGGTTGTTCAATCGATAAGTTTAGACTGTTATTGATCCGTCCTTCTTGCATGCACCGACCAACTGTTTTTAACTAATTATTTTTCAAATTTAGTTCTCGTGTTTATTGCTTTGAGAATTTGTTCACTCTTATAAACTTTCATTTTTATAAGGTAATAAAAGACTTAGACGCTTATACAGTTTTGGATCTTGGATTCTAGCATGTTGACATATAAAAAAAATGCTGATATGAATTATTATGATAAAATGGTTATTTATTATGAATTATTGAAGTTTCAAAAATTAAAATATTTTTATTAAAAATATGGGTGGGCCCCACTTTTGGTTGTTGGGGAAGATGTCTGATTTTTGGTAGGTGGAAATAGTAGCAGGTAAAGCCATCAGGTTTTAGGTAACATTTTCCTATAAATAGGGTGCTGAGTTAGAATTGAAAATCACACCAGAAACAAGTTTTCTCTCTTTCTTTCTCTATATTATCGACCGTATTTTGTGAGTATTTAGATACTTTGTGAGTTGTTATTCATCAGTGTAAGTTTCCTTCAGCCTTATACCTGATATTTCAGCCGGAAGTACTGTTCTTTTGAGGTAAGGGATTGTAAGGGATAGTAAGGGATGTTATTTTTTTCCTAATGATGTTATTCTTTCAATATCATTATACCGAAATATTGGTATGGATTTTATTATAGAATTTCTACCTTTTTCATGTCGGGGTTACTATTCACGTATACAACACTATTCACGTATATGGCACTATTGACGTATACAACACTATTCATGTATATGACAAGTATATGACATTATTTACCTATACGGTACTATATACGAATACGGAGTACTATTCACGAGTTACTATTCAAGAGTTACTATTCACGAGTTACTATTCATGGGTACTATTTACGAAAAAATTAGTTTCTTTTTCTGACCAAATTATCGTTAATTTATGAATATTACTTTTGAAATTAAATGCAGTTGTTGATCATATTATTTTTATTATCATATAAAATATTTTTATAATCCTGGTGATGAAATTTCTCTTTGACTTGAGTGTAAAGATGGGTAGATTATTGGTATGATCGTGACTATGAGTTCTCTTTGGCCAGTAGTGCAAAGTTGAATTGTTGACTGGTATGATCATGACCATTGAATTTATAATTGAATATCTTTAGCTTAAGTGCAAAGGTGAATTGATCAACATGGTTATAATTATTGTTTATATAAATTCTGAGATGATTATATATTTCTTTGAGATATTAATATCTTTGGCCTGTAGTGCAAAGATGATCTGTTATTGAATATCTTTGGCTTGTAGTGCAAAGATGATCTGTTGTTGAATATCTTTGGCCAGTAGTGCAAAGATAAACTGTTGACGAATATCTTTGGCCGTAGTGCAAAGATGAATTTATCAGTATGATTATGAACAGGAACTGTGATTTGGTATAACCATGATCTTTGATGTTTCAGGTAAAGACAGGTGATAAAAATTATCTTCGCCTTGGATGAGAAGAGGAATTTAGAACCACAATTATGATTATGAGTGATTCATATGATTGTGGACCAGAATTGTTGATTGATGTTACAGTGATAAAACATTGTTGGTGGATTTTTAATATGGAGAAGATAATAGACTTTATGGTCTATTTGACTCTTCTAATGGATTGCTCGTTCCGCTGCAATTATGGTTGAAAAGTTTTATCATCTACCGTATGTTCTAAATCTATGATTTATTACTAATGAAGGCTATTGATAATTTAATTATCTTTAGTCATGATATTCTTTACTGGACTATTTGTGCTCACCCTTTTGCTTCACAATTCCTTTCAGGTAATAAGAGTGTAGCTGGGTCGAGCGGGGGTAACAGGGAAATAGAACGGTGGTCTCTAGTTGTGAAGGTTCTCCCTAAACAGTATGAAAATAATTTTATTGAGAACTTTGAAATAGTGTGTTGTATTTTATATATCATTTAGTAGTTATATTTGGTGAATCATATAGGGTGAGGCGAACCCAACTTTAGAAGGGTGATTTGCCACTATCATACAAGATGTCTAATGACATACAACCTCGTGTCATCATAAGACAGGGTTGTGCACATCCACTTGCTGAGTATATCTACGAGCAATACCTATACAATCTTGGTGTTTGGATGAAGTATAATTCTCAATTAGAGACAGTGGAGATAATGATATGTCAAGAGAAGACTCATCATTGGAAAGAATATGATAGTAATCTTCTCGTTTTTCTTTGGGGTCTATTGGGTCAACCAAGGATAATTCTGTGGACATATGATATCTATTATAACCTAGACGCATGGCCTCCCATGTACGAAGGTTTCTGTGACAACCCCAAAATAGGTCCATTCCATCCAACCTATTCTGAGTCGCCAAAAATATAGTACAGAAAATAACTACAACTTTATTACAACAATTATCGTGCAAAATATAACAACACATATGCTGTGAGTTTGGATACAAATATATACCAAATGTGACTCATGTCCCAACCGTGGACAGCTCCTCACAATGACACCTTACATAAAGGTATAGTCAAAAACTGTTTTAAAAATTAGAATCTTTGGGAAATGCTCAAGGAAACCTTTGTACATGGGAGACCATGCTTCTAGGTTGTGATAGATATCATATGGCCACATAATTATCCTTGGTTAACCCAGTATACCCCAAAGAAAAATGAGAAGATTACTATCATATTCTTCCCAATGGTGAGTCTTCTCTTGACTTATCATTATCTCCACTGTCTCTAATTGAGAATTATACTTTAAACAAACACCAAGATTATATAGGTAGTGCTCGTAAAGATACTCAGCAAGTGGATGAGCACAACCCTGTCTTATGATGATACAAGGTTGTATGTCATTAGACATCTTGTATGATAGTGACAAAACACCCTTCCAACGTTGGGTTCGCCTCACCCTCAACAGCTATAGACCACCGTTCTATTCCCCTGTTATTCCCCACTCGACCCAGCTACACTTTTATTACCTGAAAGGAATAGTGAAGAAAAAGGGTGAGCACAACTAGCTCAGTAAAGAATATCATGACTAAAGATAAATAAATTATCAATAGTCTTCATCAGTAATAAATAAGAGATTTAGAATATATGGTAGATGATAAAAATTTTCAACCATAGTTGCAGCGGAACGAGCAATCCATTAGAAGAGTCAAATAGACCATAAAGTCTATTATCTTCTCTATGTTAAAAATCCACCAACAATGTTTTATCCCTGTAACATTACTCAACAGTTCCTTTCCACAATCATATGAATAACTCATAATCATAATTGTGATTCTAAATTTTTCTTCGTACCTAGGACGAAGAATATTTTCATCACCTGTCTTTACTTGAAACATCAAAGATCTTGGTTATACCAAATCACAGTTCCTGTTCATAATCATACTAACAATTTCATCATTGCACTACGGCCAAAGATATTCATCAACAGACCATCTTTGCACTACAGGCCAAAGATATTCAACAACAGGTCATCTTTGCACTACGGGCTAAAGATATTCATCAACAATTCATCTTTGCACTACATGCCAAAGATATTCAACAACAGGTCATCTTTGCACTACGGGCCAAAGATATTCATCAACAATTCATCTTTGCACTACATGCCAAAGATATTCCTCAACAGTTCATATTTGCACTACAGGCCAAATATATTCATATCTCAAAGAAATATATAATCATTTTAGAATTTATATAAACAATAATTATAACCATGTTAATCAATTCATCTTTACACTTAAGCTAAAGATATTCAATTATAGATTCAATGGTCATGATCATACCAGTTAATAATTCATCTTTGCACTACAGGCCAAAGATATTCCTCATTCACGATCATACTAATAATTTACCCATCTTTATACTCAAGTGAAAGAAAAATTCAATATCAGGGTTATAAAAATGTTATATATGATATTAAAAATAATATGATCAACAACTGCATTTATTTTCAAGAGCAACAATCATAAATCAACGATAATTTGGTCAAAAAAAGAAACCAATTTTTGTCGTGAATAGTAACTCGTGAATAGTAATCTCGACACAAAAAGGTAGAAATTCTACAATAAAATTCATACCAATACTTCGGTATAATGATATTGAAAGAATAACATTTCTTTAAACTTATAAACAATTTATTTTAATTGTTTACATTTTACTAATTAATGTATTTAATCATCATAAAATGCCAAACTCATAAGATTTCATCACCAATCACTAAAACCCTCATCAAAAATCTGCCTATACCACATATAAAATCATATTTTTTAATTTTCTTCCTTCACATAACATATTTAATTTATTTACTCATAACTAGTCTATTTTTATGAAAAATACCAAATCAGTTCCAAAAATATTTCTTTTTTGAGATTTAGCAGAATATAGTCCCATATTGAACATATATTTTTCTCCGAATTTTTAAAACTCATTTACTATTTTTCATATGGCCAAAATAGCCGAATATTTAGACATTTATCATAAATTATACTTTTATCCAAAAATTTCGAAATTCACAGAGTACATGTAAGACCCCGAATTTTATGAAATAAAAGTATTCAATTTTTCTTATAATTACTATTTAGTAAATGGTTAAATTGATAAATATTAAAGTTAAGGGTGATATATAAATTTTTTTTCAGAATACACAAGTGGTTATAAAATATTCATTGTTTTCGGGGAATATTCGCTTGGTCGTGGAATATTCTTACTGTCGGAGAATATTCGTACGACGGCACAATCTTTTGTGGGCCCCATAACGGAAAGCGATTGGATGAAGTAAACGACAAGAGTAAGTTATTTATAAATAACATGGTAGTTGTTACCGTTAATACTGTTGGAATACCCGGTGGTTAAAACGCAGTAATACGCGTTGTTGCACAGTAGCACACGGTATTGCACCAATTATTGATTCTTACGTAAGAAGGCACTACTCAATAATTGTTACAGTAATTACTGTTCAATATTGATTCAATAATTGCTGCGTTGATATTTTATATTACTGTTGTTTTAATAATTGTCACTACACAGTATTTTCTATTATCGGAACAATAATTCATATTATCTGAATAATATTATTAGATAACATTATTGGTAATGTCTAGAAAGTTCTGTCTAAGGAGAGGTTTGGTCATCTAATTGCGCGCCAGTAAGGAGAGATCCTTATTGGAAAGCCCCCTCTTTCCTGGGAACGGCCTGGTTGCCAGTACTGTGGTTCTGTAATATTATTTGTGTATAATTAATTATTGATTTATATGATGAGAAAAATATTGATTTTATGTGGATATAGATGGAGAAAATTTTTAATGTGACAATTGTTGAAAATTAATATTTTATCTTTTTCTGATAAAATAATTCATTTAAATATATTATTTTAATAATATATTAATGGTGATATTTTTACAATGAATGTGGGATATATGAATAAATGAGGAGGAAGAGTATTTTTGTTGGATTAAATGTTTAACACATGTTTTGTGTGTTGGTGGACACAATTTTTGACCGAAAATTTATTATAGACTGTAAAATCGTCCGTTTATGGATTTCGGTCAATTTCTGTTTGGAATTTGGAAAAACTTTCTTCTGCAAAGTTGTAGAGAATTGAATTTCCTATAAAAACTCGCGAGATTCGAATTTTCTGATAAAAAGGCTATTTATTATGAATTATTGAAGTTCTGAAGTTCCGAAATAATTGATTTTTGGAAGTTTTATTTATTAGTTTGAAGAAAAACGTTTTTTGTATTTTGTTGGACATCATTAACATGTGTGGCTGGTGTTTTTGACCAAAGGTGGGCTAAAGAAAATTTGTATAATTATATTAATATTATATTCAATTTTCTGCTTTGGTGTTCTAAGCATTTTTCTATAAATAGGGTGCTTAGGTTAGAATTAAAAATCACACCAGAAACTGAAGTTTTCTCTCTATTTCTCTCTCTATATTATCGAGTGTATTCTTGTGAGTATTTTGATATCTTGAGTGTTGCTATACGGTGCAAGTTCGTTCAGCGTTATTCCAGTCAGGAGTACTGCTCTTTTGAGGTAACGGATATTGTCGTAAGGGATTGTAAGGGATAGTAAGGGATTGTAAGGGATTGTAAGGGATAGTAAGGGATAGTAAGGGATATTGTCGTAAGGGATGTTATTTCTTCTTAAATGATATTATTTTCTTCAATATCATTATGCCGAAGTATTGATCTGAACTTTTTATCAAATTTGGAACTTTTCATGTCGGGGTTACTATTCATGAGTTACTATTCACGAGTTACTATTCACGGGTACTATTCACTACAAAATTGGTTTTTTTTTCTAACCAAATTATAGTTGATTTATGAATATTACTCTGGAGATTAAAACTATGTATTGATTATATTGATTTTATTATCATATATAACATTTTTATAACCCTGATGTTGAAATTCTCTTTCACTGGAGTGTAAAGATAGGTAGATTATTGGTATGATCATGACTAGGGTTCTCTTTGTCCAGTAATGAAAAGTTGAATTGTGACTGGTATGATCATGACCATTGAATTTATAATTGAATATCTTCAGCTTAAGTGCAAAGGTGAAATGATCAACATGGTTATAATTATTGGTTATATAAATTCTGAAATGATTATATATTTCTTTGAGATAATAATATATTTGGCCTGTAGTGCAAATATGAACTATTGAGGAATATCTTTGGCCTGTAGTGCAAAGATGACTTGTTGTTGAATATCTTTGACATGTAGTGTAAAGATGAACTGTTGATGAATATCTTTGGCCCGTGATGCAAAGATGAATTTATTAGTATGATTATGAACAGGAACTGTGATTTGGTATAACCATGATCTTTAATGTTTCAGGTAAAGACAGGTGATAAAAATTATCTTCGTCTTGGATGCGAAATTTAGAATCACAATTATGATTATGAATTATTCATATGATTGTGGAAAGGAACTATTGATTGATGTTACAGGGATAAAACATTGTTGGTGGGCTTTTAACGTGGAGAAGATAATAGACTTTATAGTCTATTTGACTCTTCTAATGGATTGCTCGTTCAGTTGCAACTATGGTTGAAAATTTTTATCATCTACCATATGTTCTAAATCTCTGATTTATTATTGATGAAGACTATTGATAATTTAATTATCTTTAGTCATGATATTCTTTACTGGGCTAGTTGTGCTCACCCTTCTGTTTCACAATTCCTTTCAGGTAATAAGAGTGTAGCTGGGTCGAGCGGGGGTAACAAGGGAATAGAACGGTGGTCATCATTTAGTAGTTATATTTGGTGAAGAAAATAGGGTGAGGCGAACCCAACGTTGGAAGGGTGTTTTGTCACTATCATACAAGATGTCTAATGACATACAACCTCGTGTCATCATAAGACAGTGATGTGCTCATCCACTTGTTGAGTATATCTACAAGCACTACCTATATGATCTTAGAGTTTGGTTGAAGTATAATTCTCAATTAGAGACAGTGGAGATAATGATATGTCAAGAGAAGACTCGCCATTGGGAAGAATATGATAGTAATCTTCTCATTTTTCTTTGGGGTCTATTGGGTCAACCAAGAATAATTCTGTGGCCATATGATATCTATCATAACCTAGACGCATGGCCTCCCATGTACGAAGGTTTCCTTGAGCACTTCCCAAATATTCTAGTTTTTAAAACAGTTTTTGACTATACCTTTATGTAAGGTGTCATTGTGAGGTGCTGTCCACGGTTGGGATATGAGTCACATTTGATATATATTTATATCCAAACTTACAGCATATATGTTGTTGCATTTTGCACGACAATTGTTGTAATAAAGTTGTAGTTATTTTCTGTACCATGTATTTGGCGACTCAAAATGGGTTGGATGGAATGGACCTGTTTTGGGGGCGTTACAGTACACTGATATTATATAGATATACTTTCAATAAAAATTTTATCAATTTTAGAGTTAACCACAAGGAGTTATAAGCGGTTACTTTTAAAATAGTTTTTTTCCGTAAAATTCATAACTCTTAATCCATACATCCAAAAATTACCATTTTTGGTCACAATCAATAAAACTCATCAAAATATCATTTTAAATTTTTTCAAAATTTTTTGAAGGTCAGAAGAAATACGAACTGAAAAACATAACCCTTAAAATCCCTTACTACCCCTTACCTCAAAAGTGCAGTATTTCTGACTGGAATGCAAAGCCGAAGGAAACTTGCACTGAACAGCAACTCTCAAAGTATCCAAATACTCACAAAATATACTTCATAATATAGAGAGAGAAAGAGAGAAAGCTTATATTTCTGGTGTGATTTTCAATTCTAACTTAGTCATCTATTTATAGGAAAATGTTAACACGCCGAAGCAGACTTAACCTGCAACCTGATGGCTTTACCTGCTACTATTCCCACCCACCACATTTGAATAAAAATCTCAACACATTTCTTCACCAACCAAGAGTGGGGCCCACCAATTCTAGAATTTTCTACCAAAATGATAAATTCCGAAACTTCAACAATTTCTGAACCAGTCATCTCTTAAAATTCATATCAAATCATACGTTCATTTTTAACGGTTCAAAATTTGTAGACATATACTCAACTTATATATGTATAACATATCCAAATATTACCACGATCCAACGGTCGGATTAAAAATTATAACCCTCGTAAAATATCTCAAAAATCCTAATTTGATTTTCAATACCTCCGTTCCGACAAAAATACAGATAAAACACCTCAACATTAACTCCTTCATTTTTAACCACAAAAATATATCCCTCATTTATATATCCACATAAAATAAATATTTCCTTATCATATGAATCAATAATTAATTATTCACAAATAATATTACAGAATCATATTTATGACAATCAGGCCGTTCCCAGGAAAGTGGGGGCTTTCCAATAAGGATTTCTCCTTACTAGCGCGTAATTAGATGACCAAACCTCTCCTTAGACAGAACTTTCTAGACATTGCCAATAATGCTATCTAATAATATTATTTAAATAATATGAATTATTGATCTGATAATGGAAAATACTGTGTAGCAACAATTATTGAAACAACAATTATATAAAATATCAACGCAACAATTATTGAATCAATAAAATAAAATATTGAACAGTAACTACTGTAACAATTATTGAGTAGTGCCTTCTCAGGTAGGAATCAATAATTAAAAAAAATACTGTGCAA
Source organism: Panax notoginseng (assembly GCA_016801055.1). NCBI lineage: Eukaryota > Viridiplantae > Streptophyta > Magnoliopsida > Apiales > Araliaceae > Panax > Panax notoginseng. The sequence goes on from CM029018.1 coordinate 142,720,944, forward strand.
TACCGTGTGCTACTGTGCAACTATGCGTATTACTGTATTTTAACCACCAGGTATTCCAATAGTATTAACGGTAACAACTACGCCGTTATTTATAAACAACTTATACTTGTCATTTTTTTCATCCAATTGCTTTCCATTATGGGGCCCACACAAGGCTGCGCCGTCGTACGGATATTCCCCGACAGAAAGAATATTCTACGACCAAACGAATATTCTCCGACAACAATGAATATTTTATAACCACTTGCGTATTTTGAAAAAAAAATTAATATATCACCCTTAACTTTAACTTTTATCAATTTAACCATTTACTGAATAGTAATTAAAAGAAAAATTGAATACTTTTATTTCATAAAATTCGGGATCTTACAATCTCCCCTCCTTATGAAATTTCGTCCCCGAAATTTACGTACTTGGTATTTTAAAGAGTTGAGAATACCTTGCTTTCATTTTAGATTCTATCTCCCAGGTCATCATGATTTCTCCATTGCTCATCTCTTGTATTTCAGATATCATTCTAGAATACAGCTTCAAAACAAAGGTTAATTGAACAAATTAACATATCACATAATATCTCGATATTATGACTGACCAAAAAAAAAAGCTTAGGTAGGACACACTAGCGAAGAATTTACTCATCTCTCCCCTCCTAGTTATATTTCCCGATCTCCGTCAGAGACCATATCTCTAAGCTCTGATACCAACTGTGACAACCCCAAAATAGGTCCATTCCATCCAACCTATTCTGAGTCACCAAAAATATGGTACAGAAAATAACTACAACTTTATTACAACAATTATCGTGCAAAATACAACAACACGTATACTGTGAGTTTGGATACAAATATATACCAAATGTGACTCATGTCCCAACCGTGGACATCACCTCACAATGACACCTTACATAAAGGTATAGTCAAAAACTGTTTTAGAAATTAAAATCTTTGGGAAGTGCTCAAGGAAACCTTTGTACATGGGAGGCCATGCTTCTAGGTTGTGATAGATATTATATGGCCACAGAATTATCCTTGGTTGACCCAGTATACCCCAAAGAAAAAAAAGAAGATTACTATCATATTCTTCCCAATGGTGAGTCATTTCTTGACTTATCATTATCTCCACTGTCTCTAATTGAGAATTATACTTCAAACAAATACCAAGATTATATAGGTAGTGCTCGTATATATACTCAGTAAGTGGATGAGCACATCCCTGACTTATGATGATACAAGGTTGTATGTCATTAGACATCTTGTATGATAGTGACAAAACACCCTTCCAACTTTGGGTTCGCCTCACCCTCAACAGCTATAGACCACCGTTCTATTCCCCTGTTATTCTCCACTCGACCCAGCTACACTTTTATTACCTGAAAGGAATTGTGAAGAAAAAGGGTGAGCACAACTAGCTCAGTAAAGAATATCATAACTAAAGATAAATAAATTATCAATAGTCTTCATCATTAATAAATCAGAGATTTAGAACATATGGTAGATGATAAAAATTTTCAACCATAGTTGCAGCGGAACGAGCAATCCATTAGAAAAGTCAAATAGACCATAAAGTCTATTATCTTCTCTATGTTAAAAATCCACCAACAATGTTTTATCCCTGTAACATCACTCAACAGTTCCTTTCCCCAATAATATGAATAACTCATAATCATAATTGTGATTCTAAATTTTTCTTCGCACCCAGGACGAAGAATATTTTCATCACCTGTCTTTACTTGAAACATCAAAGATCTTGGTTATACCAAATCACAGTTCTTGTTCATAATCATACTAACAATTTCATCTTTGCACTACGGCCAAAGATATTCATCAACAGACCATCTTTGCACTACAGGCTAAAGATATTCAACAACAGGTCATCTTTGCACTACAGGCCAAAGATATTCAACAACAGGCCATCTTTGCACTATGGGCTAAAGATATTCATCAACAATTCATCTTTGCACTACAGGCCAAAGATATTCAACAACAGGTCATCTTTGCACTACGGGCCAAAGATATTCATCAGCAATTCATCTTTGCACTATAGGCCAAAGATATTCCTTAACAGTTCATATTTGCACTACAGGCCAAATATATTCATATCTCAAAGAAATATATATTCATTTCAAAATTTATATAAACAATAATTATAACCATGTTAATCAATTCATCTTTACACTTAAGCTAAAGATATTCAATTATAAATTCAATGGTCATGATCATACCTGTTAACAATTCATCTTTGCACTACAGGCCAAAGATATTTCTCAGTCACGATCATTCCAATAATTTACCCATCTTTACACTCAAGTGAAAGAGAAATTCAACATCAGGGTTATAAAAATGTTATATATGATAATAAAAATAATATGATCAACAACTGTATTTATTTTCAAGAGCAACAATCATAAATCAACGATAATTTGGTCAGAAAAAGAAACTAATTTTTGTCGTGAATAGTAACTCATGAATAGTAACTCGTGAATAGTAACCTCAACACAAAAAGGTAAAAATTCTACAATAAAATTCATACCAATATTTCGGTATAATGATATTGAATGAATAACATTTCTTTAAACTTATAAACAATTTATTTTAATTGTTTACACTTTACTAATTAATGCATTTAATCATCATAAAATGCCAAACTCATAAGATTTCATCACCAATCACCAAAATCCTCATCAAAAATCTACCTATACCACATATAAAATCATATTTTCTAATTTTCTTCCTTCACATAACATATTTAATTCATTTACTCATAACTAGTTTATTTTCATGAAAAATACCAAATCAGTTCCAAAAATATTTCTTTTTTGGGATTTAGCAGAATATAGTCCCATATTGAACATATATTTTTTTTCGAATTTTTAAAACTCATTTACTATTTTTCATATGGCCAAAATAGCCGAATATTTAGACATTTATCATAAATTGTACTTTTATCCAAAAATTCCAAAATTCATAGAGTACACTGATATTATATAGATATACTTTCAATAAAAATTTCATCAATTTTAGAGTTAACCACAAGGAGTTATAAGCGGTTACTTTTAAAATAGTCTTTTCCCGTAAAATTCATAACTCTTAATTCATACATCCAAAAATCACCATTTTTGGACACAATCAATAAAACTCATCAAAATATCATTTTAAATTTCTTCAAAATTTTCTGAAGGTCAGAAGAAATACGAACTGAAAAATATAATAACCCTTAAAATCCCTTACTATCCCCTTACCTCAAAAGTGCAATATTTCTGACTGGAATGTAAAGTCGAAGGAAACTTGCATTGAATAGCAACTCTCAAAGTATCTAAATACTCACAAAATATGCTTCATAATATAGAGAGAGAAAGAGAGAAAACTTATATTTCTAGTATGATTTTTAATTCTAACTTAGCCCTCTATTTATAGTAAAATATTAGCACGCCGAAGCAGACTTAACCTGCAACCTGATGGCTTTACCTGCTACTATTCCTACCCACCACATTTGAATAAAAATCTCAGCACATTTCTTCATCAACCAAGAGTGGGGCCCATCAATTCTAGAATTTTCCACCAAAATGATAAATTCCGAAACTTCAATAATTTCTGAACCAGTCATCTCTTAAAATTCATAACAAATCATACGTTCATTTTTAACGGTTCAAATTTTGTGGACATATACTCAACTTATATATTTATAACATATCCAAATATTACCACGATCCAACGGTCGGATTAAAAATTATAACCCTCGCAAAATATCTCAAAAATCCTAATTTAATTTTCAATACCTCCGTTCCACAAAAATACAGATAAAACACCTCAACATTAACTCCTTCATTTTTAATCACAAAAATATATGCCTCATTTATATCCACATAAAATAAATATTTCCTTATCATATAAATCAATAATTAATTATTCACAAATAATGCTAACTAATAATATTATTTAAATAATATGAACTATTGATCTGATAATAGAAAATACTGTGCAGCAACAATTATTGAAACAACAATAATATAAAATATCAATGCAGCAATTATTGAATCAATAAAATAAAATATTGAACAGTAACTACTGTAACAATTATTGAGTAGTGCCTTCTCACGTAGGAATTAATAATTGAAAAAAATACTGTGCAATACCGTGTGCTACTGTGCAATTACGCGTATTACTGTATTTTAACCACCAGGTATTTTAACAGTATTAACGGTAACAACTACGCCGTTATTTATAAATAACTTATACTTGTCGTTTTCTTCATCCAATTGCTTTCCATTATGGGGCCCACAGAAGGCTGCGCCGTCGTACGAATATTCCCCAACAGAAAGAATATTTCACGACCAAACGAATATTCTCCGACAACAATGAATATTTTATAACCACTTGCGTATTTTGAAAAAAAATTTAATATATCACCCTTAACTTTAACTTTTATCAATTTAACCATTTACTGAATAGTAATTATAAGAAAAATTGAATACTTTTATTTTATAAAATTCGGGGTCTTACAGTTTCCTTAAGCACTTTCCGATGATTTTAATTTCTAAAATAGTTATTGACTGTACTTTTATGTAAGGTGCCATTACAACGTGCTATCCAAGGTTGGGATGAGAGTCACAGTTGGTATATATTTGTATCAAAACTCACAATATATGAGTAGTTGTATTTTGCATGATAATTGTAGTAATAAAGTTGTAGTTATTTTCTGTACCATGTATTTGGCGACTCAGAATAGGTTAGATGGATTGGACCTATTTTGGGGGCGTCACAATTGGTATCAGAGCTATAAGTAAAGAGCCCCGAGCCTCTATCTGGTGACTTCCTGTTGATGGGGGATGCACCGAAGCCAGACTCTCCGTAGGGGATGCCGTTCTGCAGTGGCTAACTGATAGGTATCACTGTGAGGTGCTGTCCACGGTTGGGACATGAGTCACAGTTGGTATCAGAGCTTAGAGATATGATCTCTGACGGAGATCAGAGAATAGAACTAGGAGGAGAGAGACGAGTAATACCCTTAGCTAGTGTGTGTCCTACCTAAGCTGAATTTTCTTACTTAAGTTGACAAATTGTGATATGTCAATTAACCTTTGTTTTGAAGTTGTATTCTAGAATGATATCTGAAATACAAGAGATGAGCAATGAAAAAATCATGATGACCGAGGAGATAGAATCTGAAATGAAAGTAAGGTATTCTCAACTTTTTGAAATACCAGGTACGTAAATTTCGGGGACGAAATTTCATAAGGAGGGGAAATTGTAAGATCCCGAATTTTATGAAATAAAATTATTCAATTTTTCTTATAATTACTATTTAGTAAATGGTTAAATTGATAAAAAGTTAATGTTAAGGGTGATATATGAATTTTTTTTAAAATAAGCAAGTGGTTATAAAATATTCATTGTTGTCGGGAAATATTCGTTTGGTCGTGGAATATTCTTGCTGTCGAAAAATATTCGTACGATGGCACAACCATTTGTGGGCCCCATAATGAAAAATGGTCGGATGAAGAAAATGATAAATTTGAGTTTTTATAAATAACGGCGTAGTTTTTACCCCGATGGTTAAAATACAATAATATGCGTGGTTGCACAGTAGCACACGGTATTGTATAATATTTTTTTTAAATTATTGATTCTTACGTAAGAAGGCACTACTCAATAATTGTTACAGTAATTACTGTTCAATATTTTATTTTATTGAGTCAATAATTGCTGCGTTGATATTATATATTATTATTGTTTCAATAATTGTCATTGCACGGTATTTTCTATTATCAGATCAGTAATTCATATTATTTGAATAATATTATTAGATAGCATTATTGGTAATGTCTAGAAAGTTCTGTCCAGGAGAGGTTTGATCACCTAATTGCGCGCCAGTAAGGAGAAATCCTTATCGGAAAGCCCCCTCTTTTCTGGAAACGGTCTGGTTGTCATAGTTGTGATTTTGTAATATTATTTGTGAATAATTAGTTATTGATTTATATGATAAGGAAATATTTATTTTATGTGGATATAAATGATGGATTTATTTATTTTATGTGGTTATAAATGAAGGAATTTATGTTGGGGTATTTTATCAGTATTTTATCGGAATGGAGGTATTAAAAATCGTTCGTATGTGGATTTTGGGCATTTTCTGTTTAGAATTTAGAAAAACTTAAACTTACAAAGTTGTAGAGAATTAAATTTTTTATGGAAAGGACATGGAATTCGATTTTTTTTGATAAAAGGGCTATTTATTATGAATTATTGAAGTTTCAAAAATTAAAATATTTTTATTAAAAATATAGGTGGTCCCCTCTTTTGGTTGTTGGGGAAGATGGTTGATTTTTGGTGGGTGGGAATAGTAGCAGGTAAAGCCATCAGGTTGCAGGTCAAGTCTGCTTTGGCGTTCTAACATTTTCCTATAAATAGGGTGCTGAGTTATAATTGAAAATCACACCAGAAACAAGTTTTCTCTATTTCTTTCTCTATATTATCGAGCGTATTTTGTGAGTAAATAGATATTTTGTGAGTTTCTATTCATCAGTGCAAGTTTTCTTCAGTCTTATACTTGATATTTCAGCTGGAAGTACGGTTCTTTTGAGGTAGGGGATTGTAAGGGATAGTAAGAGATGTTATTTTCTTCCAAATAATGTTATTCTTTCAATATCATTATACCGAAATATTGGTATGAATTTTATTGTGGAATTTCTACCTTTTTCATATCGGGGTTACTATTCACGTATACGACACTATTCACGTATATGGCACTATTCACGTATACAACACTATTCATGTATATGGCACTCTTTACGTATGTCATTATTTACGTATACGGTATGTACGAATACTGAATACTATTCACGAGTTACTATTCATGAGTTACTATTCCGAGTTACTATTTATGAGTTACTAATCATGAGACTATTCACGAGTTACTATTCATGGGTACTATTCACGACAAAATTGTTTTTTTTTTCTGACCAAATTATCATTGATTTATGAATATTGCTCTTGAAATTAAATGCAGTTGTTGATCATATTGTTTTTATTATCATATATAACATTTTATAATCCTGGTGATGAAATTTCTCTTTGACTTGAGTGTAAAGATGGGTAGATTATTGGTATGATCGTGACTATGGGTTCTCTTTGGCCAGTAGTGCAAAGTTGAATTGTTGACTGGTATGATCATGACCATTGAATTTATAATTGAATATCTTTAGCTTAAGTGCAAATGTGAATTGATCAACATGGTCGCCAGATACCAACTGTGACGCCCCCAAAATAGGTATACATCACCCATCTTGGGTCGCCAGATACAAGGTACTGAATACAAATACAAAATAATTATACAACAGTTGTGTAAAATACGACAAAATATAGGCTGTGAGTTTTAATACAAATATTGTCATCTAGACAATATCCACACTCAATAGAGTCCTCATTATATTTATTATCACACTATTTCACAGAATAGTGAGGACTACTAATGCACCATCTAGGACCATCACTCTGTTTCCCGACTAGTCCCATCTACGTTCTCATTTTCTGAAGAGAACAATGATAGTAAAAGGGTGAGCTCAACTAGCCTAGTAAGAAATATTATGACTAACATAATGCAGAATAAGTTATCATTATCCTTCAACAGTATAACAACTGATAGAATATAATAGACAACAAGTTTTAGATCAAAAACTGTAGCGGAATAAGCAATCCATTATAAGAGTCAAGTAAAGTATAAAATCTACTATCTTCTATGATTTAAAAAGTTTTTCATCAACTTTATCGCTGAGACTCAGCTTAGAAAATAAAATCGAATCATCCCTGTTCCACGGCCAAGGATATTCATGTAATCATCAATGGTCATGACTATACCGAATAATCCCTAGTCATAATCATACCAACAACTGTCCACCAATGAACTACAGGCCAATGAGGACATTTACCACATCATTCGTCACATTACAGTCATGATTATACCGAATAATCCTTGGTCATAATCATACCAAGTCCATCTATGCACGTAAGCCAAAGATGACTTTCATCACAATATAAGCATGAGGATGATGACAATGACATAATAATTTAATAAAACAATTTCAAGAATAAATTTTAAAGATTTATAAATTAATTTATCCAGGAACCAATAACGTCTAAATTGTCAACATGATACTACTTTGTAGAGTAAAATTCAAGAATGCTCAGAAGAATATTTCCATGAAAAGATACTGGATGAAGCGCAAATATCAAGGATATTCCACTAATTTCATGGAGTATAGAAGCCAAAGATTTAACCAACTGATGTAAGACCCCAACTTTTATAAATAAAGATGAATTTTTTATAAATATCATTTTTGAATATTATGGAGTTAATTTGATATAATGTTATAGTTGTGGGTAATATTTATAAATTTTGCAAAGTACGCAAGTTGTTATATAATATTCGATTGGTCGGGGAATATTCGTTTTAACAGGAAATATTCGTACAACGACACAATCATTAGTGGACCCCACAACAGAATTATTGTCGGATTGAGAAAACGACAAAAATATTTTATTAAAAATAACGGCGGAAATTTTACCATTGTTACTGTTGAACTACTCGGTAGTAAAAGTACAGTAATACGTGTGGTTGCATAGTAGCACACGGTATTGATTATTAATGCTTATGTGAGAAGTCACTCAGTTTGATTCTATTATTGTCAGTTAATAATATGAATTATTTAGCGATAATGACGTTTTGTTTTATTCGTATTATTAACGTAATAAAACAGAAACATCTTTTTATATAAAACAAAATACTTTATTAAAGTTATTCTATAAATAGAATATATTTTATTTTATTTAAAAGATTTTTCTTTAAATATGGACCGTCAGATTAAAGTAATCAATCTGGACCGTTCATGGATTAGTTACTATGCATTCTATTTTTTTTATAAATAGCAGCTCATTCCTTCATTATTTCTTACGAATTCACTGAACTCTAGAGAGAGAAACTATAGAGAGAAACTATAGAGAGAGAGAAGAAGAGTATTCTGCTACTTAACTACTTCCTTACTTCAGCTCTTCTTTAAAACGGTAAGGGGTGTTATTTTTTCTTATTCATGAAGAGAACTGTTATTCCATTTCTTATTATTCTGTTGGAATAACCTGTATATGCGGTCTACCCTATACTTGGTGACATTCTTCTATTATTCTGTTGGAACATCCTGTCTGTGTGTTTTACACCGGACCTGGTTCCGTTTTTATTATTATTCTGTTGGAACATCCTGTCTGTGTGTTTTACACCGGACCTGGTTCCGTCTTTATTATTATTCTGTCGGAATATCCTGTCTGTGTGTTTTACACCGGACCTGGTTCCATTATTTATTATACTGTTCTTTATTATTCTGTCAGAATATCCTGTCTGTGCGTTTACGCCGGACCTGGTTCCATTATTTATTATTCTGTCGGAATATCCTGTCTGTGCGTTTATGCCGGACCTGGTTCCATTATTTATTATTCTGTTGGAATAACCTGTTTGTGCGGTCTATCGCGTGCATGGTGATTTTTTTTGTTATTCCATTCTTTATTGTACTCAGTTGGTTAAGTTTTGACTTCTATACTCCATGAAATTTGTGAAATATCCTTGATAATTGCGTTTCATCCAGTATCTATTCATGAAAATATTCTCCTGATCATTCTTGAATTTTACTCCACAAAGTAGTATCATGTTGACAATTTGGACGTTGTTAATTCTTGGATAAATTAATTCTTGAACTTGTTTTATTGAATTCTTATATCATTGTCATCATCCTCATGTTTATATTCTGTTGAAAGTCATCTGTGGCCTGTAGTGCATAGATGGACTTGGTATGATTATGACCAGGGATTATTCGGTGTAATCATGACCGTAATGTTACGAATGATGTGGTAAACGTCCTCATTGGCCCGTAGTGCATTGATGGACAGTTGTTGGCATGATCATGACCATTAATGAATATACGAATATCCTTGGCCGTAGTGCAGGGGTGATTCGATGATGTGGATTATTTTATTAAGCTGAGTCTCAGCGATCAAAGTGTTGGAAAATCTTTTAAAACATAAAAGATAGTAGAGTTTATTTTCTACTTGACTCTTTTAATGGATTGCTTATTCCGCTACAGTTAAACTTGATGTCTATTGTATTTTATCAATTTAACATTGTTGAAGGCTAATGATAATTTATTTTGCATTATCTTAGTCATAATATTTCTTACTGGGCTAGTTGAGCTCACCCTTTCTTTCACTGTTCTCTTCAGGAAATGAGAACGTAGCTGGGGCAAGTCGGGGAACGGAGTGATGGTCCGAATGATAGTATTAGTTAGTAGTCCTCACTATTCTATGTAATAGTGTGTAAATAAATGTAATGAGGACTCCTTTTGAGTATGAATACTCTCTAGAAGATAATATTTGTATTCAAACTCACAGTTTATATTTTGTCGTATTGTACACGACAGTTGTATTATTAAGTTGTATTTGTATTCTGTAATATGTATCTGACGACCCAAGATGGGTGATGTATACCTAATTTTAGGGGCGTCACAACTGAGTATAATAGAATATATAAAACTACAAATGGATTTTCGTCCGCTATGCGGTAATCCACGTAGACAGATCATTTCCACAATTTAATAAGGAATGAATACGAAGGATCATTTACCATGCATGTGGTAATCCACGTAGACAGGTTATTCTAACAGAATAATAAAGAATAGAATAACAGAAGAATTCACCATGCATGCGATAGACCGCATAGACAGGTTATTCCAACAGAATAATAAAGAATAGAACCATGTCATGCGTAATCCGCACAGACAGGATATTCCAACAGAATAATAAAGAATGGAACCAGGTCATGCGTAATACGCACGGACAGGATATTCCAACAGAATAATAAAGAATGGAATATCAACGAAATTCACCAGGCATGCGATAGACCGCACAGACAGGTTATTCCAGCAGAATAATAAAGAATGGAATAACAGAAGAATTCAACCATGCATGCGGTGCTTCGCATAAATAGGTTATTCCAATATAATAATAAAGAATGGAATAACAATAGCTCTCTTCATGAATACGAAAGAAATAATACCCCTTACGAGTACAACAAATAATATCCCTTACCTTAGAAAAACTGAATACTGGAGTAGTGAAGTAGCAGAATACTTTTCTTCTTTCTCTCTATAGTTTCTCTCTCTAGAGTTTCAGTGAATTCGTAAGAAATAATGAAGGAATGAGCTTCTATTTATAGAAGAACTGAAAGTAGCTCTTGGTCTTAACGAAGGATCAAAATGACACTTGGTAATATTGAAGAGACAACTACTATTTGCAAAGGGGCAATTAACTCTTGGAACACCGAAGAGACAAGTAACTCTTAGAAAATCAAAGGGACAAGTAACTCTTGGAAAACCGAAGGGACAAGTAACTCTTAGAAAACCGAAGGGACAAGTTACTATTAAAACTTTAAACCAACGATCAATATTGATTTACTATTACAATTTCAACCAACTGTCTGAAAAATTATCACATCTTCTCATGAAATAATATTGTACTCAAAAATGATTTGGACCAAAAAAAATATATTTTTCGGGTGAATAGTACCTCGTAAATAGTACTTTGGGAATAGTATCCCGTGAATAGTATCCCGACACGAAAAGTGTCCCAAATACCCGAGTGAACAATACTAGAGTAAATAGTAACTGGGTGAATAGTAACCTGTAAATAGTAACCCGTGAATATTAACCCGTGAATAGTACTCCAACACGAAAAGTGCCCCGAATACCCGATTGGTCAATATAACCTCCAGACATCAATTATTATCGAAATAAATATCGATTTCTACTAACACTAATAATTCCCACACAATGAAACTATCAATTTTATCTTTAATAAACACGAACTTATTCATCATTAATATTATAATTCAGAATATTTAATAACCAGGTCGTTCCCAGGAAAGAGGGGGCATTTCGATAAGGATTTATCCTTATTGACGCGCAATTAGGTGACCAAACCTCTCCTTGACAGAACTTCTAGACATTGTCAATATTGCAAATAATAATATGAATAACTTTACCGTCTCAATTATTGATTTAATAATATATCATATTATGCAGATGATACTGTGATATTAATTGAATCAATTATATGAGAGATATGATGCAGCAATTACTGTAGCAATAATTGAGTATAACAGTGTGTCTTCTTATGTAAGCATCAATAATCAATACCGTGTGCTACTATGCAACCACGCGTATTACTGTACTTTTACTACCAGGTAGTTCAACAGTTTTAACGGTAACACCTCCGCCGTTATTTTTATAAAAAGATAATTCTGTCGTTTCCTAACTACGACAATACTTTCGTTGTGGGGTCCACTAATGATTGTGCCGTCGTACGAATATTCCCTGTTAAAATGAATATTCCCCGACCAATCGAATATTATACAACAACTTGCATACTTTGTAAAATTTATAAATACTACCCACAACTATAACACTATCTCAAATCCACACCATAATATTAAAAAAAAATATTTCGAAAAAATTAAATCTTTATTCATACAATTTGGGGTCTTACAATCTCCACTCCTTACGAAATTTCGCCCTCGAAATTTACGTACGTACCTGGTATGCCGAATAGGTGAGGATACCTTGACTTCACTTCAAATTCTAATTCTTGAGGTATAACCTTTGAGTGTCGAATATAATCCTTCTTATCCAAAATTTTAACACGTATCTCATCATACGATAAATCTTCTACTATTTCGTCTAGTTCTAATTCCATAATGTTGTTCGGGTCGTCCACATAATTACGTAACACGTGAAAAAAATATTATGTACACGCAACATACCTAGCGGTAAAATGAGTCTATAGGCACAGTTCTTACTCGATCGAGGATTTCAAATGGACCAATTAAATCAAGGGTTGAGATTTCCTCTCTTCATCGAGTCTTGCTTCTAGAATAACGCCTTCTTGAACCTTCTTCTTCGTATTCATCAGCTCTGAGTATGTAGCTTGAGCACCTTTAACTTTATCGATTAAAGTCGATTCTACTCGTATATTCGTTATCTTCACGTGGGTCCCTAGAGTCTTTAACTCTATCTTCATCATTTTTAAGTTATAAGAAATGGGTTTTTGTGTTAACAACATCGCACTCGTAAACGCATACGATCTTTTACTCAACGCGTCAGCTACTACGTTCGTTCTTCCACGATGATATTGAATGGTATAGTCGTAATCTTCAACCGCTCGAGCCAACGTCCTTGGCGCATGATATGTTCGTTTTGGTTGAAGAAATATTTAAGGGTTTTAGAAATGGGTTTTGTACTGGGGTCAATACAAAATTCGATTTCACGCTCTAGGGGTAGGCTAAGAAGTCTTCAAGAATACGTCAGGAAATTTATTAACAATAAAAATGTCATTCAAAACTGTGACTCTCATCCAAGACTTGGATAGCACGTCACATTGATACCTATTAACTTGCCACCGTTATTCACAACGTCCCCTACGAAAAGTTCGGCTTCGGTACATTTCACACAAGGAAGTCACCAGCGAAAGGCTCGGGGCTCTTTACTTATGGCTTGATATGACAGTGATTGACTTTAGTGGTTTGGTTGCTTGAATTCGCATAACAGGTTGGTTAGGAATATGAAAGCTAACAACCTTACAAAAAGCATGATGAGTAGTTAACCAATCGATTCCTAAAATCACATTAAATGCAAGTATTTTCAAAGAAATAAGATCGACAGGTAACGTGCGGTTACCGATTTGAATCAAACAAGACTTATAAACCGTGGATGTAATGAAGGTTTCTCCCAACGGAGTTTCAACCGATAAGTCAAAGTCCAATTTCTCTGGAGTCAAATTTAAACGTTGAGCGCAAGTAGGAGAAATAAAAGAATGGGTAGAGCCAGTATCACATAAGGTATAGACTTTGCAAAAATTTATAATTAACTAACCCGTGCTAACTTTGTTTGGATTACTCACTTTTTGAGAAGTCACGAAAAACGCTCTTCCTGAAACCACCGACTTTATTTTGTCCGTATCCGGCTTTGGTGCCACCGTCCCAGCTGGACTTAACTTTGGTGCACGACAAAATCGGGCTAGATAACCTTCTTTTCCATAATTGTAACATGCTTTTGACTGCATCGCGCAATTTAGATTGATATGTCCCTCCCCTCCTCATTTGAAGCATACAATTGGTGGTCGTTCTCCTTCCTTGAAAACGGGTGTTGGTGCTGCTATCTTTCCATCGTTGTTGAACATTCTCTTCTTAAAATTTCCACTCCTATTATCTTGTCCATGATTACCACCGAAGTGGTTACCATTCTTGTCATGATAATTTCTCCCACGATGGCTATCATTGTTCCGATGACCGTTGCCACCGGTATGATTATTATCGTGTTGTTGGTTGTTGCCTTTTGGTTGTGCTGACTCATTATCGCGCTCCAATAACTGAGCCCTATTCACAACATCTAAATATAAACAAAGTTTATGAGAAATGAGGTATTGACGTATATCGAGTTTCAAACCTCTTAGAAACATTCGCGTCATTCGCTCCTCATTATCGACTAAATGGGATGCAAACCGAGATAACTCCGTAAATTTAGCCTCGTATTGCGACACGGTCATATTATTTTGCTCCAACTTGATGAATTCCACCTCCTTCATGTGACGAATACTTTCGAGAAAGTACTTATCATTGAACAACTCTTGGAACTTCTCCCAACACATCTTGAGTGCGCTAAGTTGGGGTACGCTTTACAGATTTCCACCAATAATCTGCCTCTTCACACAACATAAAGGTGGCGAAGGGAACCTTTTGCTCCTCGGAGCATCCCAAGACATCAAATATCTTGGTGATCTGCTTTATCCACGTCTCCGCCTTAAGTGGTTTTAGCTCTCCAAAAAACTCCGGTGGTCCCAGCTCCTTGAACTGCTTAGCGGTGACCGTCCGAGAGTTGTCAGTGTTTCCACCTGCATTTTGGACAGGAGCCGCTCTCGCCTGATGTTGCATGAATTGCATAAAGCCTATGAATATCCCATCATTCACCATTTCATCGGTGTTATTGTTTACCTGAGGATTATTGTCTTCCTGTTGCACATTATCCTGGGTATTAATCTGTGGTGACTCCACGATCTCATGTGCTTCATTGCTTATCTCAACATTTTCGGATGCCATTTTCCAATACTGCCACAAAACAAGGGTTAATTAACATATCACATATTATCCCTATACTCTGACCGACCATTTAAATACCAAATAAACTTAGGTAGGTCATACTAGCGAAGGAATTCCCCGTTTCTCCCCTTCTAGTTCTTATCTCACATCTCAGCTAGGGATCATATCCCTAAGCTTTGATACCAACTGTGACGCCCCCAAAATAGGTATACATCACCCATCTTGGGTTGCCAGATACAAGGTACTAAATACAAATACAAATTAATTATACAAAAGTCGTGTAAGATACGACAAAACATAGGCTGTGAGTTTTTAATACAAATATTGTCATCTAGACAATATCCACACTTAATGGAGTCCTCATTACATTTATTATCACACTATTTCACAGAATAGTGAGAACTACTAATGCACCATCTAGGACCATCACTCTGCTCCCCAACTAGTCCCAGCTACGTTCTCATTTCCTGAAGAGAACAATGAAAGCAAAAGGGTGATCTTAACTAGCCCAGTAAGAAATATTATGACTAAGATAATGCAGAATAAGTTATCATTAGCCTTCAACAGTATAACAACTGATAGAATATAATAGACAACAAGTTTTAGATCAAAAACTGCAGCGGAATAAGCAATCCATTAGAAGAGTCAAGTAAAGTATAAAATCTACTATCTTCTATGATTTAAAAAGTTTTTCATCAACTTTATCGCTGAGACTCAGCTTAATAAATAAAATCGAATCATCCCTGCTCCATGGCCAAGGATATTCATGTAATCATCAATGGTCATGACTATACCGAATAATCCCTGGTCATAATCATACCAACAACTGTCCACCAATGAACTACAGGCCAATGAGGACTTTTACCACATCATTCGTCACATTACTGTCATGATTATACCGAATAATCCCTGGTCGTAATCATACCAAGTCCATCTATGCACGTAAGCCAAAGATGACTTTCATCACAATATAAGCATGAGGATGATGACAATGACATATTAATTCATAAAATTGTGACGCCCCCAAAATAGATATACATCACCTATTCTGAGTCTCCAGATACATGGTACAAAATATAAATACAAACTAATTATACAACAGTCGTGTAAAATACAACAAAACATATGCTGTGAGTTTTATTACAAATATTGTCATCTAGACAATATCCACACTCAATAGAGACCTCATTACATTTATTATCATACTATTTCATAGAATAGTGAGAGCTACTAATGCACCATCTAGGACCATCACTCCGTTCTCCGACTAGTTCCGGCTACGTTCTCATTTTCTGAAGAGAACAGTGAAAAAATATTATGACTAAGATAATGCAGAATAAATTATCGTTAGCCTTCAACTGTGTTAAACTGATAAAATATAACAGACATCAAATTTAACTGCAGCGGAACAAACAATCCATTAAAAGAGTCATGTAGAGAATAAAATCTACTATCTTTTATGATTTAAAAGGTTTTTTCATCATTTTTATCGCTGGGACTCAGCTTAATAAATAATCCACATCATCCCTGCACTACGATCTAGGGATATTCATTAGTATCACAACCATAAATTATCCATGCACTACGGACCAAGGATATTCGTGTATTCATCAATGGTCATGATAATACCAACAAATGTCCATCAATGCACTACGGGCCATTGAGGACTTTTACCACATCATTTGTAACATTACGGTCATGATTACACCGAATAATCCCTTGTCATAATCATACCAAGTCCATCTATGCACTACCGGCCACAGATGACTTTCAACAAAATATAAACACGAGGATGATGACAATGATATAAGAATTCAACAAAATAAGTTCAAGAATTAATTTATCTAGGAACTAATAACGTCCAAATTGTCAACACGATACTTCTTTGTAGAGTAAAATTTAAGAATGCTCAGAAGAATATTTCCATGAAAAGATACTGGAGGAAGCGTAAATACCAAGGATATTCTACTAATTTCATGGAGTATAGAAGTCAAAACTTTAACCAACTGAGTATAATAAAGAATGGAATAACAAAAGAAATCACCAGGCATGCAATAGACCGCATAGGAAGGTTATTCCAACAGAATAATAAATAATGGAATCAGGTCCGGCGTAAAACGCACAGACAGGATATTCCAACAGAATAATAAAGACGGAATCAGGTCCGGCGTAAAACGCACAGACAGGGTATTTCAACAGAATAATAAAGAATGGAATAACAGAAGAATTTCACCAAGTATAGGGTAGCCCGCGTATACAGGTTATTCCAACAGAATAATAAATAATGGAATAACAGAAGTTCTCTTCATGAATACAAAAGAAATAATACCCCTTACCTTAAGAAGAAGACTACTGGATATAGGAGTAGTGAAGTAGCAGAATACTTTTCTTCTTTCTCTCTATAATTTCTCTCTCTAGAGTTTCAGTGAATTCGTAAGAAATAATGAAGGAATGAGCTTCTATTTATAGAAGAATGGACTGCACAATAACTAATTCATGAACGGTCCAGATTGATTTACTTTTAATCGGACGATCCATATTTAAAGCAAAATCTTTTAAATAAAATATAATATATTATATTTATAATATAATAAAACGAATAACTTTATAAAAGTATTCTGTTTTATATAAAAAGATTTTACTGTGCAAAACACTATGCAGGCACTATGCATCATAAAATATAATATATTCTCTTTATAGAATAACTTTATAAAAGTATTCTGTTTTATATAAAAACTATTTTATTACATTAATAATACTAATAAAACAAAACTGAGTGACTTATCACATAAGCATCAATAATCAATACCGTGTGCTACTATGCAACCACGCGTATTACTGTACTTTTACAACCGAGTAGTTCAACAGTATTAATGGTAAAACTTCCGCCGTTATTTTTATAAAATATTTTTGTCGTTTTCTCAATACGAAAATAATTTCGTTGCGGGGTCTACCAATGATTGTGCCGTTGTACAAATATTCCCTGATAAAATGAATATTCCTCAACCAATCGAATATTATACAACAACTTGCGTACTTTACAAAATTTATAAATATTACCCACAACTATAACATTATATCAAATTCATTCCATAATATTTAAAAATGACATTTGGGGTCTTACAACCTCCCCTTCTTATGAAAATTTGCCCTTGAAATTAGGGTACGTACCTGATATGTCGAAGAGGTAAGGATACCTTGATTTCATTTCAGATTCTAACTCCTAGGTCATTTCCTCAACATCGTGGTTCCTCCACAAAACTTTGACTTGAGGTATAACCTTAGAGCGTAGCACATGATCCTTCTTATCCAAGATTTTAACAGGAACCTCTTCATACGTTAAATCTTCCGCTATTTCGTCCGGTTCTAACTCAATAATGTGGTGCAGATCTTTCACATATTTACGTAACATATATATGTAAAAAACATTATGAACACGAGACATACTTGGCGGTAAAGCGAGTCTATAAGCCACAGTTCCTATTCGATCAAGGATTAAAAATGGGCGAATGAATCGAGAATTGAGCTTTCCTCTCTTTCCAAATCTCGTAACTCCTTTCCATGGAGCAACACGTAACAACACATGATCTCCAATATCGATTTCCATGTCCTTTCGATAAAGATCAGCATAACTCTTTTGTCGATCTTGTGAGGTTTTATACGTTGCCGGATCGTTTGAATCTTTTCCGTAGTCATACGTACCAACTCCGGTTCTAACAACGTTGCTTTACCCACCTCATCCCAGTATACTGGAGAATGACACTTTCTTCCATACAACGCTTCGAATGGAGCCATGCCAATACTTGCTTGATAGCTGTTGTTGTAGGAAAACTCCACCAATGGTAAGAACTTGTCCCAATTTTTCTTGAAATCAAGGACACAGAGTCTTAATAGATCTTCAAGAGTTTGAATAGTCCTCTCCGACTGCCCGTTCGTTTGAGGATGATATGCCGAACTAAACCGTAAATCCGTGCCCATAGCTTTCTGCAAACTAACCCAAAATCGTGAAGTGAATCTTGGGTCTCGATCGGAAACTATGGATACTGGCATACCATGTAATCTTACAATCTCGTTTATGTACATACGAGCAAGACGTTCAAATGTATAAGTTTCTCGTATAGGTAAGAAATGAGCCAACTTGGTCAATCTATCAATAATGACCCAAATCGTATTTATACCTTGAGAAACCTTGGGAAGACCGGTGACGAAATCTATGGTAATGTGTTCCCACTTCCATTCTAGAATTTCAAGTGGTTGCAATGGACCTTTTGGTACTTGATGCTCCGCCTTGACTCGTTGACACGTTAGACACCTTGAGATAAACAACGCTATCTCTCTCTTCATATTGCCCCACCAAAATGTATGTCGAAGATCATGATACATTTTGGTACTCCCAGGATGGATTACAAACGGTGTGTTTCTTACTGGGCTAGTTGAGCTCACCCTTTTACTTTCATTGTTCTCTTCAGGAAATGAGAACGTAGCAGGGACTAGTCGGGGAATGGAGTGACGATCCAGATGATAGCATTAGTAGTCCTCACTATTCTATGAAATAGTGTGATAATAAATGTATTGAGAACTTATTTTGAGTTTGAATACTGTCTAGAAGACAATATTTGTATTAAAACTCACAGCTCATGTTGTATATTTAAGATTGTATTTGTATTCTGTACCATATATTTGGTGACTCAAAATAGGTGATGTATACCTATTTTGGGGGCATCACATATACTCAGCAAGTGGATGAGCACAACCATGTCTTATAATAACACGAAGTCGCATGTCGTTAGACATCTTGTATGATAGTGGCAAAACACCCTTCCAACGTTGGGTTTGCCTCACCCTATTTGATTCACCAAATATAACTACTAAATGATGTATAAAATATAACACACTTTTCTATACTGCTTAGGGAGAACATCCACAGCTAGAGGCCACCGTTCTATTTTCCTGTTACCCCCGCTCGACCCAGCTACACTCTTATTATCTGAAAGGAATTGTGAAGCAAAAGGGTGAGCACAAATAGCCCAGTAAAGAATATCATGACTAAAGATAATTAAATTATCAATAGCCTTCATCAGTGATAAATCAAAGATTTAGAACATATGGTAGAAGATAAAAGTTTCCAACCATAATAGCAGCGGAATCAACAATCCATTAGAAGAGTCAAGTAGAACATAATGTCTACTTTCTAGATTAAAAGTTCATCGTTAATATTTCATTCCTGTAATAATCATCAACAGTTCTTGGTGATACCCAAGACAAAGAGAACTCTCATCACCTGTCTTCACCTGAACCACCACAGATTATAATTAAATCACAATTCATATTTATAATCAAGTAAATCAATAGTCCAACTTTGCACTACATGCCAAAGATATACAACTGTAAAACTAATAACCAACAGTCCATCTTTGCACTACAGGCCAAAGATATAACCAACAGTCCATCTTTGCACTACAGGCTAAAAATATACAACTGTAAAACTAATAATGCTGAGACTCAGCTTAATAGTATCACGACCACGAATTATCCATGCACTACGGGCCAAGGATATTCATGTTTTCAATTACGGCCATGATTATACCGAATAATCCCTGGTTATAATCATACCAAGTCCATCTATGCACTTCGGGCCAAAGATGACTTTTACCACATTGTTTGTAACATTACGGTCATGATTATACCGAATAATCCTTAGTCATAATCATACCAAGTCCATATATGGACTACTGGCCATAGATGACTTTCAACACAATATAAGCATGAGAATGATGACAATGATATAAAAAATCGATCACATGAGATAAAAGATAAATTTTTAAAGACTTTAACAATTTAATTTATCCATAATTCAATAATATCCAAATTGTCAATATGATACTGCTTTGTGGAGTAAAATTCAAGAATAATATTATATCAAAAATGATTTGAATAAAAAATAATATTTCAACGAATATTCAACGAAGATAATAACATTATTCATTATATAATAGCATTAAATTTATTTACTAATATTATTAATCATTAAATAATATTTTAAATCAATAATTTCATAACACCTTAATCTAAATGTTATAAATCACTTAATAACCTCATAATCTAATATTATTAATATTACAACAATATTTTAATTATTTCTTAAACTTATAAATAATTTTTTTTAATTGCTTACACTTTACTAATTAATGCATTTAATCATCCTAAAATGCCAAACTCATAAGATTTCATCACCAATAATCAAAACTCTCATAAAAAATTTGCATATACTTTATATAGGATTCTCAAGCCATAAAATCCTATTTTTCAATTTTCTTACTTCACATAACATATTTAATTCATTTACTCATAACTAGTCTATTTTTATGAAAAATACCAAATCAGTCCCAAAAAAAATTTTCTTCTGGAATTTAGCAGAATATAGTCCCATATTGAACATATATTTTTCTCGGAATTTTTAAAATTCATTTACTATTTTTCATATGGCCAAAACTGCCGAATATTTAGACATTTATCATAAACTGTACTTTTATCCAAAAATTCCGAAATTTACAGAGTATACTGCTATTATATACATGTACTCTCAATAAAAATTTCACCAATTTTAGAGTTAATCACAAGGGTTATAAAAGTGTTTACTTTTAAAATAGTCTTTTTCCATAAAATTCATAACTCCTAATCTATACATCCAAAAATCACAACTTTTGGACACAATCTAGAAAACTCATCAAATTATAATTTCAAATTTTTCTAAAATTTTTGAGGGTCAGAAAAATTACGAAACTAAAAAATATAATAACCCTTACAATCCCTTACCTCAAAAGAGCAGTATTTCTGACTGGAACATCGGATGTAAAGCCGAAGAAAACTTGCATCGAATAGCAATTCTTAAAGTATCTAAATACTCACAAGAATACGCTCGATAATATAGAGAGAAACTTATGTTTCTAGTGTGATTTTTAATTATAACATAAGCACCTATTTATATAAAAATGCTAGAACGCCAAAGGAGACTAAATTAATAAAATAATATTATTATTTTTCTCCTGCGCACCCCTTTGAATAAGCTGATCAGCATGCCTTCTTTGAAAAAGAATTCTCAGTACACGTTTTCAAAAATAAACAAAAGTGAGTCCCACCCAATATTTTAATAAAAATATTTTAATTTCTGAAACTTCAGTAATTCATAATAAATAGCCCTTTTATCAGAAAAATATGAATTTTATGTCCATTCCACACGAAATCGAATTCTCTACAACTTTACAGAAGAAAGTTTTTCCAAATTCCAAACAAAAAATGTCTGAAATCCATATACGGACGATTTTCAACACCTCTTAAAATTCATAACAAATAATACGTTAATTTTTAGCGGTTCAAAATTTGTGGACATATACTCAATTTATATATGTATAACATATCCAAAAATCACAACGATCCAACGGTCGGATCAAAATTATAACTCATGCAATAGAGCTTAAGAACACTGATTTGATTTTCGGACTATAAGTCCCTCGTACCAGTTTCACTCAATCAGTCATCACGAAAAATTCACAAAGAATATTTGGGTGATTTAAATTTTCGCGTTTAGCTTACTTCTAGGGATTTCTTTTGATATATGGTTCATCTCTTAAATCATTATACACAAAGAGTTATGGATTTTACAAAATCAAGTAATAAACTAATTTTCTGAAAATTTTCAAATTTCATTCTTCATTTCGACAAAATACTGATAAAACACCTCAGCATTAATTCCTTCATTTATATCCATATAAAAAATATATATTTCCTTATCATATAAATCAATAATTAATTAATTACAAATAATATTAAAGAATCACAATTATGACAACCAGGTCGTTCCCAGGAAAGAGGGGGCTTTCCGATAAGGATTTTTTCTTACTAGTGCGTAATTAGGTGACCAAAGCTCTCCTTAGACAGAACTTTCTTAGACATTGCCAATAATGCTATCTAATAATATTATTCAAATAATATAAATTATTGATCTGATAATGGAAAATACTCTGCAGTGACAATTATTGAACAACAATATTATAAAATATCAACGTAACAATTATTGAATTAATAAAATAAAATATTGACAGTAATTACTGTAACAATTATTGAGTAGTGTCTTCTTACGTAAGAATCAATAATTCAAAAAAAAATACTGTGCAATACCGTGTGCTACTGTGCAACAATGCGTATTAATTTACTTTACCCACCGGATATTCCAACAGTGTTAACGGTAACAACTACGTCGTTATTTATAAAAACTCATATTTGTCATTTTCTTCATCCAACAGTTATTCTGTTATGGGGCCCACAAATGGCTGCGCCGTCGTACGAATATTCCCCGACAACAAGAATATTCCACGACCAAACGAATATTCCCCGACAACAATGAATATTTTATAACCACTTGCTTATTTTAAAAAATAATAATTTCACCCATAACTTTAAACTTTTATCAATTTGACTATTTACTAAATAGAAAAATTGAATACTTTTATTTCATAAAATTTGGGGTCTTACAAGAAACCTTGATCAGCAGTCAAGAAAAAATACATAGGAGGGAGTTAAAATTTACATTAAGAAAAAATTAGAGAAGACGAGGTATGCATACCCCATTTAATAAAATTCATACATTCATGAATTCAACTAAAATAAAATCCAATCACATTGGTCAATAGTCCATAATCAATCCCATTTATTATCATACACATCACCATATACACCAATAAATAACATTCATCTCATGAATAATAAACATTCAATATATATATTGATATCATTTAATAGACAAATTTAGTTAGTATAATATCTAATTTTGAATAAAAATAAACTCCTTTATTTTAATCTAAATTTAAATCAAAATAAACCTCTTTTATTTTAATTTATCCAATTTTGAATAAAATAAACTATTTTATTTTAATCAAAATAAACTCATTTATTATAATTAATTATGGAATCCAATTACAAGTAAAAAAAACTCCTTTATTAAAGGAAACACGAATTCTCTTTCCTATTCACAAATAAACTACTTTATTTTGAATAATATGATATCTTATTCCATATCTAAATAAACTTTTTTATTTAAAGAAACATGGATTCACTTTCCTATTCACAAATAAACTTATTTATTTTGAATAATATGAAATCTTATTTCATATCTAAATAAACTCCTTTATTTAAGGAAACATGGAATCCAATTTTAACTCTAATTAGTTAGCATGAAATTCTAATTTTAAAATTAAAATAAACTTTTTATTTTAATTATAAAATTTTTAAGAATATATATATATATATATATATATATATATATATATATATATATATATTATCATATGTATATATAATAGTTATATATATAATATATATCAATCATGAATCTCCTGCTAACATATAACATGATATACTAAGTGATTCACTGAAGCATGTGATATATATAACATGACCAACCCGTTGGATATCCTTGTTAACAGGATTCGCGAATAATAACACGCTTACGTTTTTTTTTAAAATTTTATACAACAAATTTATGCCCAATTAAATTGTTATAAACACATATCAACATATATATCAAATCAAAATAATTAATAATTCGCATAAAGGTTTGGCTCTGATGCCACTGTTAGGTTTGCTATATTCGTGAACACAATCAAATTGCACAAAATAAGCGGAAACATGAAAAATCAGAGTTTTAAAATTTTACAAACCATATACCCGGATCATCCTTTATGCACAATTATTAATTAAACGAAAATATGAAGAACAAGAATCATACCCTTGAATGCTCGAGCTTTCTCAGGTACACGTTCACCTCCAATCTTTTTTGCGTTCAACTTGAATCTATCGGGTTTGGTTCCTTCCTTTGATCAACGTTAGCCACCCAAGAGTTTGGCCTCTAGAGGTGATCTACCAAGAAAGAAAAAGATTTAAGAAGATGGGTATTTGACAAAACTCTAGTTTTTTTTTATCTCTCATAGAAAAGGGTGTACTCTCTCCACTATTGAAATTACGTATCTTGATATCTGATATAAGACTTCTCTTATAAAGATATCAGTTAACCCTACTAATCTAATTAGAAAATAGGGTATTATTTAATTAATTAAATTCCTTTAATTAATTTAGCTCCCTAATCTTATTAGAGATAATTAATTAAACTCTTTTAATTAATTTAACCTCCTAATCTTATTAGGAATATATGAGAGTATTTTTATTAATTAATTCTCAAACTCCTTAAGGAATTAAATAATAATAATAGTAATAATAATAATAAGACTCCTCTTATTAATTTATATTTAATATTTCTAAAATATTAAATAATAAATATTAAGCTATTTAATTTATTCTATCACCATAGATTAAATTAAATATACTTAACTTATTATTACGATTATGCCATTAAGTTCTTAAATAATTATTCTTCCTTTTATGGTGTGACCCTTTAGGTTCTCCATATTAAACCGGTTGTGAATAAATCAATTAGAACAATTCTAATCTTATTTAAATAAATAAATTAAACTATTAATTTATTTAAATAAATAATATTTATTCTACAATTGGGATAAACCTCCCTAGCGATTAACGACTTTTCAGATAATATAGATTTCAACATTAATCTTAAAAGAACCTTTGATTAAATAGTTAGCGTACAATTCAATCCTTCCACCATGCAATGTCCCAATTAAATATAAGGCATGTAATTACTGTCAAGTCTTAATTTATTTAATTATAAGTATTTCGACTCTTAAATGTACAACTCCAAATAATGCAAATTAGAAACTCCTTTCTAATTTCATTCTGCCTTGGCCAAGGACTACTCGGTTGTCATTTATCGAATCACATATGATATTTCTCTCTCTTTTACTAGAAGTGGTAGATTCTTTATTGATCATACACTATCTCCATGTACAACTTATTATACCCAAGCATACCCTTTGATATACCCTAAGGATCTTAAGGAATAAGTCAAAGTATTACTCATCATACACAAGATACTATGATGATCTCAAGTCCAAGGATCACTTGTACTACTATCACTACAGGAATTCTTATTGACAGGCAAGTAAAACTCTATTAGGTATTCCTTAGCGCGCCACGTTCAGTGAACTTATTCTCTAATAAGCACCTATATATTTGCTTTAGTGTCTCCACACAAATGATCATGAGATCAATCATCCTCATCCAATGAGCAAGCAACGTATGTACCAATCTATCCGAATTCACTAATCCCCAATTTAGTAATCCAATAATTGAGAACTATTTTAGTTTTAAGTTATCTAAGAATTTAGATCTCATTAGAATGATCATCATCATTATTCTAAAAGCATTGCTTAAAACTATGGGTTTATCACATATTATAAAGCAGCATCATGTAGATAATTAAAAGCCTTTAATAAATTAATACTTTTTATTAATAAATGAATAAGATTGTTACAAAGTATATGCTTTTTCATCAAACATGATTAGCTTGTGCGCATACTACTTTCAGGAGATTCACGAAGATTGCAGAATTGAAGGCAAAGAAGGGTGGTGAATTCTTGTAATTTGGATGATGAATTCTTTACTTTATTCTTTTTTTAATTCATTGATTATGAACTAAATTACTTTTTTGGCTTGCAATGGATCTTTAGTGTTGAACAATGATTGTCATGCCTTAATTTCAGTTTAATAATGTGACACCCCCAAATTCGGGTACTCCATTTCCACAGGATTTGGTGCTCACTATCCAAAACAATTACATCTAACAACCCATAATAGAGGATAAAACATAACTTAAACAATAATCTTCCCCATTAAAGGGTTACGTCAATAAAAACAATCCCAGGTAAACAAACCTTAAACTATTACATAAGTTTGCAAAACACATCACAAAATAACATAAGTCTTATAACATAATCTTATTCAAATAAAATCACATAAGTCTTCAACACTTGGACATCTTGCCATTTCTTTTGCTAGAAGATAGCTCATCAACTCTTTCAACTTTAGCTGCGGTGTTAATTGCAATAATAAGTAAACAATTGCTCACTAATATAAAGAATAATAATAGTAACGACATGAGATAAAACAATGGCTACTGGATAATAGGGAACTCGTTCTATGAGTCAAGAATAGAGAACTGTTCAAGATTTATGTCTGAGAGTCTTAAGACCATGAACTATGTCCCCGGCAATTAGGTATTATTATTACCTCAACCTTAACAATCATTTAGACTATACAGACCCTTCCTTACGTACTTAGGGGGATCAACCCTTTGTACCATGTATTGTGCACAAACATCTAAACTTTACACGTACAAAATCCCCTATATTAGGGTTGTTCATCACAGTTTGAATTTAGGATTTTTTGCACTAAAGAAAGTTTATTTTGGAACTAGCTTATCAATGGTTCTAGAATTTTAGAACACTATTCAATTGTAGATTAATTCAATTAATAAGAGTTTGCTTGCTATATGAAGGTTCAATGCAATAATATAGAATTGAACAAAGTTATTTAAGTCAAAGATTGAATAACAACAATATAAATTTGAGTAGACATGATATTTATATGCAAGGTACTACATCTAGAAGAGTTAGGAAAATCTCATTTGAAACAATATATGCTTTGAATAGCAACAACAAAACTTAGGAAAGTGAAACCTGCCCTATGTAACGAATCAAATTACAAGAGCTTGTATAATCATACACAAGATATAATCAATATGCTTGCTCAACGTTAATATGGAATTTAGGAACTTGCACAATGATAAATTAGGAATAGAAAGCTTGCTTGACATAAAAGGATAACGTAGTTATGAAACTTACATTCATTATAAAAAGAATGAAGTTAGAGAACTTGCCTCGTGTGTAAGCTACGCAAGTATAATTACGTTCGTCAAACACCCTACATATACCATTAAGATCACAATACCAATTAGTTATATCAAAACTAACTTCATTGGTTTATTTCTCATTTTAGCCAAGTCTATAATTTTTATCTTAGGGTCTGATTATCCTAATCATTTACGTACCATGAAACTGAACTCTCAATTATATTATAGTACACGACATGGTGATTGCAAAACAAATTCCAATTCTCATGACATCACATTCCAAACTCTCACAACTTATTAGTTCATAATTTATAGTTTCAACATTGTTATTACAACATGTTGTTATGTCTTATAACATGTTTTAGGGTCATTAAAATAAGTTAGGTTAGAATTTCCAAAGTTATGCTGTTAGCAGCTCAACACTGGGTTTGGCTGACCACTGGCCCAGCCGCACCATGGTTATCTTAGGATCCTGCGTGCCCGCGCCAAGATGTAGCGCACCCGTGCTCGGCACCAGAAACAGTTTTGTAGAAACTCGAACACAGTCTCTGTTCTAGGCCAAAAATCCCAATTTCACGATAACATGGATAACCCACACACTACAAACTTAACTAAAGTTACATAGCATATACACACAATCCTTCTAACACCTAAAACAACTTACATAACCAAATTTAGAGGATTAAAAATCTTGTTTTATCAATTTCTTCTTATTTCAACACTTTTAGCGAATTTGATTGTCACAACATCGTTTCTTAACCAATTGACATGATCCAAATTACGTTGTTTCCGTTTCTTAACATACTAACACAATCTAACATAAATTTGCAGATTACATCACATATTGGACATCAAATTTTGTACATTCTTAAGCCATATTACATGAACATACACTGTTATTGCAACTTCTTTCTTACAAAGCCAATTCTCACAAATTTGATTATTAATTACTGTATATATATGATGATAACAGATTCTACAATATAGTTGTGCACAACCACAACCCCTATCTTATAATCAACACAAAACAGAAAATTAGAGTTAGGGTAGATTATACCTTGATTTAGCAAAGTGTTTAGAAAGCCCTTCTCTTCCTCTAGAAAATCTCAGAAACTCAGAATCACTATGTTTTCTCTCTTGCTCTCTCCAAACTCTCTGTGTTTCTTCTTCTCACCCAACTCAGTACTAGCCTTAGGAAAAAAAATAAGACGCGAAGACATAAACTGAAGACTTCCCACGTTCATCAGTTAAAGAAATAATACGTTTATCAGTTATGTTAGGCCAAAAGCCATAAGGCTGCGTTTGGCTACACACAAATTTTCCCCCACAAGTTTATTTTAATAATATTATATTATATAATTTTTATTTGTCACACATGTAACCCATTTAATTAGCTTACACTTATAATTATAATAATTATATTTTTTTTATAATTATACTTATGATTAATAAATAATTATATATATAATTTAATTAATAAATTAGACTTAAACATTACTTTATTTAATTTACTTATTTTCTTAAATATTAAACAATTCATTTAATTTAATTATTTCATTAAATTAAATCTTCAAATAAAAATTACCATTATTCAATTTAATTAACATTAATCAATTTAGTTATTAAATTGTTGTACCACCATTCCATCAATTATTTATTTTCTCAATAAATAAATTTAATAAAAATATTTATTTAATTCAATAAATATTTAAATTAATTATAAAAATTTCTCGATCGTTACATCCTTCCCTCCTTAAAAGGATTATGTCCCCAGAATCACGACTCGATAAATTTATTCGTTACATTCTTCCCTCCTTAACAGGATTCTATCCCCAGAATCACTATACAAGATCAAGTAAACAACTGAGGATAATTCTTCATCATAACATCTTTAAGTTCTCACGTAGCTTCTTCAGCATTGTGGTTCCTCCAAATTACCTTAACAGAAGGTATCACTTTATTCTTTAGTACTTGCTATTTCCTGTCAATAATTTGAACAAGGACTTCTTCATAGGACAAATCTTTCTCAAACTGTAATGGCTCATATTCTATAACATGTTTATAGCCAGGCTTATATGGCCTTAACACTGATATATGGAAAATATTATGAATATTCTCCAATTCCAGAGGTAAAGCTACCTCGTACGCCACTTCACCAACTCGTCGAAGCACTTCAAAAAGTCCTATAAACCTAGGGCTTAATTTCCCCTTTTTGCCAAATCGAATTTTCCCCTTCCAGGGAGATACTTTCAAGAAAACATAACTACCAACATTGAAATCCTGATTTTGTCGGTGTTGATCGGCATATTTCTTCTGTCTATCTTGTGCAGCTATCAATCTTGTTCGAATCACCTTGATGATCTCGATAGTTTGTTGTACCAATTTTGGACCCAATAGCTGACGTTTACCTACCTCGTCCCAGCATAATGGAGTTCTGCATTTCCTGCCGTATAACGATTCGTAAGGCGGCATGCCAATACTCGCATGATAACTATTATTATAGGCAAATTCAACCAACGGTAAATGATCGTCCCAATTTCCCTTGAAATTCATGATACATGCTCTGAGCATATCTTCTAGTGTTTGGATAGTTCTCTCACTTTATCCGTTGGTCTGAGGATGGTACGCTGTGCTCATTCTCAGCTGTGTTCCCAAGCATTCTCGTAGTCGTTTCAAGAAATTAGATGTGAAACGGGGATCTCTGTCTGATACAATGGACACCAGAACACCGTGTCTAGAAACAATTTCCTTCACATACAGTTTTGCCAACCGATCTAGGTTAAATCTAATCTTGATTGGCAAAAAGTGTGCCAACTTCGTCAATCGATCGACAATCACCCAGATGGCGTCAAAACCTTGCTGAGTCGTTGGAAGACCTACACAAAATCTATTGTGATATGTTCCCTTTTCCATTCCGGTATCTCCAACGGTTGCAATAATCCGCTTGGCCTTTGATGTTCAGCTTTAACTTTCTGACACGTTAAGCATTTCGCCACGCACTCAGCCACATCCTTTTTCATATTCGACCATCAAAAATGATGTCTAAGATCCTGGTACATTTTTGTACTCCCAGGGTGAATCAAATATCTTGAGTTGTGAGCTTCACTCAGAATTTCTTCTTTAAGTTCTGGTACTGGCAGAACCCAAACTCTACCTTTGAACCGAAGTAACCCTTCCGAATCAATTTTGAATTTATTTTCCTCACCTTCAGATACTTTTCTTTTTATCTTTTCACAGTCTTCATCCTGAAGTTATGCATTCTTCACCTTATCTATCAACGTTGAACTGTTTCCCATCTGGAATAATTTTTCGTTTGACTCTGTCGAATGTTTGATTTCCAACTCCATCTTGGCCATTTCTTCTACAAGATTCTCCTGAGTAGTCAACATCATTAACTTCTTCCGCCCCTTTCTACTTAAGGCATCAGCAACAACATTCGCCTTTCCGGGATGATAGAAAATCTTGCAGTCATAGTCTTTAATCAACTCCAACCATCTTCTCTGTCGCATATTCAAAATTTTTGTGTAAAAATGTACTTCAGACTTTTATGGTCGGTATATATCTCACACCTCTCTCCATAAAGATAATGTCTCCAAATCTTCAGGGCAAACACCACCGCAACCAACTCTAAGTCATGAGTCAGATATCCTTTCTCATAATCTTTCAATTGACGTGATGCATAAGCAATAACTCTGCCGTTCTGCATAAGCACATAGCCTAGTCCTTTATGCGATGCGTCACTATACACCACAAAATTCCCTGTATCATCAGGCAATGACAACACAGGTGCTGAACTCAATCTCTTTTTTAATTCTCAAAAACTTTTCTCACACTTCTCTGTCCAAACAAACTTAACCACCTTCCTGGTTAAATTCATCAACGGAGTTGCGATCTTGGAAAAATCTTGAATAAAACGCCTATAGTAACCTGCCAATCCCAAGAAACTCCTTACCTCTGACGGTGTTTCGGCTGATCCCAGTTTATTATAGCTTCCTCTTTTGACGGATCTACAGAAATTCCGTCCTTATCAATAACGTGCCCGAGAAACTGTATACGTTCCAACCAAAATTCATATTTTGAAAATTTTGCGTACAACTTTTCTTTTCTCAATGTCTCCAATATCACTCTTAAGTGTTCAACATGTTCCTCCTTGGTTTTGAAATACACCAAAATATCATCGATAAACACCACCACGAATTTGTCTAAGAATGGTTTAAACACCCTATTTATCAAATCCATGAATGCTACAGGTGCATTGGTTAAACCAAATGACATAACCAGAAACTCGTAATGACCATACCGAGTTCTGAACGCTATTTTTGGTACATCCTCCAGCCTCACCTTCAACTGATGATAACCACTCCTCAAGTCTATCTTTGAGAAATATCTTTCACCCTTCAATTGATCGAATAAGTCAACGATTCTAGGTATGGATACTTATTTTTAATCGCGACCTTATTCAATTCTCTGTAATCAATGCAGAGCCGCATCGATCCATCTTTCTTCTGAACAAACAACATCGGTGCTCCCCATGGCGACACACTCGACTGAATATACTTCTTGTCGAGCAACTCTTGCAATTACACCATCAACTCTTTCATCTCTACCGGGGCCATTCTGTATGGTGCCTTAGATATCGGTGTCATTCCTAGTAATAAGTCAATCACGAACTCAATTTGTCGATCCGGTGGAAGACCCGACAAATCGTCTAGAAATACGTCTACAAAATCTCTTATGATCGGTATCTCTTCTAACTTCGCAGTCTTCTTCTGTGTATCGACTATGTAGGCTAAGTATCCTACACATCCTTATTTCAACAACTTCTTGGCTTGCATCACCGTCAGACAACTTGCTTGTCGAGGTGACTTACTGCCATAGAACACAACCTTTGACGGAGTCATAAGGTTAACACATTTCCTTTGGCAATCAATTACTGCTCCATAATTGAATAACCAATCCATTCCCAGTATAACATCAAACTCACCAAGTCTAATTGGTATCAAATCTACCATCATCTCATGATCCTTTATAACCACTCTACAATTCCTATATATAAATCTAATAGGAATCACTTCTCTATTCGCAATCTCTATGCTCAAAGGATAATCTAATTCTTCCTGAGGCAAATCTAAGTTCTGAGCAAATTCATCGGATATAAATGAACAAGTAGCACCCGAATCAAATAGCACATAAGCATTAATACCATTAATCGGAATGATACCTTGCACCACATCCTTAGACTGTACAGCATCCTACACGGTCATATTGAAAGTCCTCGCAGTAGGTCAGCTTAACTGTGTCGGTCCAGTGATAGTCAATGCACCACCGCCGTTGTTGTTTCCTTTTCCTACACTTGCACTTCCTGCTGGCTTCTTAGGGCAATCACGAGCCATGTGATCCTTTGAACCGCAGGTAAAACATGCTCCTTTCTTTAGACTAAAATAGTTCGGTGCAATATGTCCCTCCTGACCACAGTTGAAACGCACCCGCTTTCCCATCAAACACACCCCAATGTGGTTCTTTCCACACATCGCACAAGCTTCAAACTTTTTCTTTTATTGACTTCCTCGCTGTCCTCCCGCAGTCAAATTCTCGTTCAACTTCCTCTTCTGATTGTTACTTCCAACGTTACTTCCACCAGCCTTATTTTCACTCTCATTCTTCCTCTTCTTCTGTTCTTGATTGTACTTGGTCAAGGCATCGCTTCCACCTTCCGCGATAATTTCCTTTTCCAGTACAGCCGCAAATTTATTTAACTGGAACATTGAAACCTTGTTATACAGTCAGGGTTTCAATCCTTGTTCGAACCTTCTCGCCTTACGTTCGTCGGTATTGACTTGATAAGTGTCAAACCTTGACAAGTCGTTAAACTTCGCAGCATATCCTGGCACCGTCATGGTTCCTTGTTTCAACTCCAGAAATTACACCTCCAACTAATTTTGAGAACTCGCTGGAAAGTACATTTCGAAAAATATCTCCTTAAATCTATCCCACGCTATCACTCCTTGTCCCCCACGAACCTTATTTGCCTGCCACCAGTAGCTAGCTTCAGACTTCAACATGAGCGTTGCGAACGCAATCTTCTAATCCTCGTTGACTCTGGCAATGTCGAACACCTTCTCCATTTCCATGATCCAGGTTTGGGCTTCAACTGGATTCATAGACCCTTAAAACTTTGGCTGTCCAACCTCTTTGAATTCCTAGAAGGTCGTGACTTGAGCTTGCGGTTGATTCGCAAGTGCTCCTGTTAACAAAGTTACCAACTGCTGAACCGGGTTAGCATTGGCCTCGTTATTATTGTTAGTAGACCCCTCAGGAGGTGGTTGTTGACGTGGTTATCTTCTTCTAGGAGGTATTTTCTGTTAAAATATACGCTTATTAGTTCATTACTCAACTTCTTGAGTATTTGAAGTTTAACTCAAACATTCTAAGATTAAAGTTATAACACATAACATTTCAAATAAACTTTGATATTTTATTCATTCATAACGTTTTAAAACATAATAAAGATAGCACATCTGCTATCAACATCCACTTTCCTAAACTAGACAAGTTTCAGGATTACATTCTCATAATACCCCTTTATTTATCTAGTAATAAGGGCTTTACAACTTAGTCATTCACATACTTGACCACATATTATTATTAATCTTATTCTTTCTATCTGGGCATATTAAGACGTCGAGAGGCTTCTCTACGCTCTTCCTCCATAATATGATACGTCATCCTACGATCCATCACGAACCACGGTGAATCTTTGAACTGAGGTGGGTAATAAAAGACTCGATCCTGGGCCCTATCAATTGCAGAATTAAAAGCATGATCCATTTCGTTCATCTTAGCCTTCTTCACTTGGACCTTAGCCTCAGCACGGTCTGCACGTTGAGTTGCCTTCTTCCAAGCATCATCTGCTCTTGTACGCTTAGCTGATTCCTCTTTCAAGTCATCTTTTAACTTCTCCACATCAGTATTCAGCTTCTCGCTCACAGCCAATAGATCCTTATGCTGACCTTTTGTATGAATTAGGTCCCACTTTGTGTTTCTAAGTCTTGAGTCGAGTTCCTGAATCTCTGCATCCTTCTGCTCTATAACAACCTAATGCATCTTAGACAACTCCTTCAGCTCCTAAACATTATCCTGTAATTCTATGTTTTGGTCATACAGTGCATCATACATCTCAGCTGATATGGAGTTTGGTGGAAACTCCACAGGATCCTCTTTCTCATCATCCTCTAAACTATCCTCCTCGGGATCGGTCATAGACTCATCCTCCTGGATCAACTATTCCCGCACAACGTGAACATCTCGGGGTTCGTCATCTCTAGGTATCTGAGGTATCACTTCCCTAGCTGGACTGGTTTCTCCAATGTTAGACATCCTGACAACAAAATATTTTTAAGTTTATTTATTATATGACATTCTTCGATACTCGCGAGCACATAAATTATTAACACATAGCACATAATGTCTTTTGTTGTTTAGCTTTAATAGATACCTTAATCCATTCCTTAAAACTCGATAAGAGTTAGACACCAATATATTTTCTATCTTCTGAAAGGTTATTTCCTAAGGTTTTCCCACCTAAGGTTGATAACCTAAAGCTTTGACACCAACCTGTGACACCCCCAAATTCGGGTACTCCATTCCCAAAGGATTTGGTGCTCACTAGCCAAAACAATTACATCTAACTATCCATAATAAAGGATAAAGCATAACTTAAATAACTTAAGCAATAATCTTCCCCATTAAAGGGTTACATCAATAAAAACAATCCCAGGTAAACAAACCTTAAACTATTACATAAGTTTGCGGAACACATAACAAAATAACATAATCTTATTCAAATAAAATCATATAAGTCTTCAACACTTGGACATCTTACCCTTTTCTTTGCTAAAAGATGGCTCATCAACTTTTTCAACTTTAGCTGTAGTTTTAATTGCAAGAGTGAGCAAACAATTGCTCACTAATATAAAGAATAATAATAGTAACGACATGAGATAAACAATGGCTACTGGATAATAGGGAACTCATTCTGTGAGTCAAGAATAGAGAACTGTTCAAGATTTATGTCTGAGAGTCTTAAGACCATGAACTATGTCCCCGGCAATTAGGTATTATTATTACCTCAACCTTAACAGTCAATTACATTATATAGACCCTTCCTTACGTACTTAAGGGGATCAGCCATTTGTACCATGTATTGTGCACAAACATCTAAACGTTACAAGTATAAAATCCCCTATATTAGGGTTGTTCATCTCAGTTTGAATTTAGGATTTTCCGCACTAAAGAAAGTTTAGTTTGGAACTAGCTTATCAGTGGTTCTAGAATTTTAGAACACTATTCAATTGTAGATTAATTCAATCAATAAGAGTTTGCTTGCTATTTGAAGGTTCAATACAATAATATAGAATTGAACAAAGTTATTTAAGTCAAATATTGAATAACAACAATATAAATTTGAGTAGACATGGTATTTATATGCAAGGTACTACATCTAGAAGAGTTAGGAAAATCTCATTTGAAACAATATATGCTTTGAATAGCAACAACAAAACTTAGAAAAGTGAAACTTGCTCGATGTAACGAATCAAATTATAAGAGATTGTATAATCATACACAAGACAGAATCAATAGGCTTGCTCAACGTTAATATGGATTTTAGGAACTTGCACAATGATAAATTAGGAATAGAAAGCTCGCTCGACATAAAAGGATAACGTAGTTATGAAACATGCATTCATTATAAAAAGAATGAAGTTAGAGAACTTGCCTCGTGTGTAAGCTACATAAGTATAATTACGTTCGTCAAACACCCTACATATACCATTAAGATCACAATACCAATTAGTTATATCAAAACTAACTTCATTGGTTTATTTCTCATTTTAGCTAAGTCTATAATTTTTATCTTAGGGTCTGATTATCCTAATCATTTACGTACCATGAAACTGAACTCTCAATTATATTATAGTGCACAACATGGTGATTGCAAAATAAATTCCAATTCTCATGACATCACATTCCAAACTCTCACAACTTATTAGTTCATAATTTATAGTTTCAACGTTGTGATTACAACATGTTGTTATGTCTTATAACATGTTTTAGGGTCACTAAAATAAGTTAGGTTAGCATTTTCAAAGTTTTGTTGTTAACAGCTTAACAATGGGTCTGACTGACCACTGGCGTGGCCGCGCCATGGTTACCTTAAGATCCTGCGCGCCCGCGTCCAGAGGCAGCGCGCCCGCGCTCGGCACCAGAAACAGTTTTGCAGAAACTCTAACACAATCTTTGTTCTAGGCCAAAAATCCCAATTTCACGATAACATGGAAAACCCACACACTACAAACTTAACTAAAGTCATATAGCATATACACACAATCCTTCTAACACCTAAAACAACTTACATAACCAAATTTAGAGGATTAAAATCTTGTTTTTATCAATTTCTTCATATTTCAACACTTTTAGAGAATTTGATTGTCACAACTTCATTTCTTAACCAATTGACATGATCCAAATTACGTTGTTTCCGTTTCTTAACATACTAACACAATCTAACATAAATGTGCAGATTACATCACATAATGGACATCAAATTTTTTACTTTCTTAAGCCATATTACATGAACATACACTGTTATTGCAACTTCTTTCTTACAATGCCAATTCTCACGAATTTGATTACTAATTACTGTATATATATGATGATAACAGATTCTATAATATAATTATGCACAACCACAACCCCTATCTTATACCTTGATTTAGGATAGATTATACCTTGATTTAGCAAAGTGTTTAGCAAGCCCTTCTCTTCCTCTAGACAATCTCAAAAACTTAGAATCACTGTGTTTTCTCTCTTGCTCTCTCCAAACTCTCTGTGTTTCTTCTTCTCACCCAACTCAGTACTAGCCTTAGGAAAAAAAATAAGACGCGAAGATATAAACTGAAGACTTCCCACGTTCATCAGTTAAAGAAATAATACGTCTATCAGTTATGTTAGGCCAAAAGCAATAAGGTTGCGTTTGGCTACACACAAATTTTCCCCCACCAGTTTATTTTAATAATATTATATTATATAGTTTTTATTTATCACACATGTAACCCATTTAATTAGGTTACACTTATAATTATAATAATTATATTTTTTATTATAATTATACTTATGATTAATAAATAATTATATATCTAATTTAATTAATAAATTAGACTTAAACATTACTTTATTTAATTTACTTATTTTCTTAAATATTAAACAATTCATTTAATTTAATTATTTCATTAAATTAAATCTTCAAATAAAAATTATCATTATTCAATTTAATTAACATTAATCAATTTAGTTACTAAATTGTTGCACCACCATTCCATCAATTATTTATTTTCTCAATAAATAAATTTAATAAAAATATTTATTTAATTCAGTAAATATTTAAATTAATTACAAAAATTTCTCGATCGTTACAAATAATATTATCAATTCAGTTTATCTAATGTGATTTATACTTAATTTATGAATTGCTTGATCACCAATTTTATTTTGATTTGTATGGACTCAAGAGATGATGTATGAATCTAGACCTAATTACAATAACATGTGTTCTTGAATTTTGTATTTTGATAGAATCTTGATGAATGTTTAGGATAGAGATATGCCTAACATCGCATGTAATCTTTAAAGAACTTGGAATTTAAACTTTATTTGATTTTAATTCATATAGAGATATAGTGAATTAGTTAATTAGGGTGTTTGGCTTAATTCTATTAAATTGTGAATTTAAGTTTCGGTATTAGTGCATCGAGAGCTGACTAATTCTACTCGAGTGTTCTTGATTAATAAACTGAGAAAATAAATTAAACTAAAAAAATGTGTGATAATCAGAGTGAAACTTAAAGTGAAATTGTAAGCCTAATTCTCCATTATCTGCTTGAAATTACGGCTAATAATTTGTGTTGATTTACTTTGATTTTTAATTTATTTAGATTTTAATAATTATAATCATTAATTTGAATAGTTTAATAAAATTGAAATAATAGAAAACTGGTAATTGTTAGATTAAATTTCATACTAGTCTCTCTGGGAACGATACTCTATTCATCATTATATTACTTGTTGACCACGTGCACTTGCGTGTTGAGCGTATTTAGAATTTACCCAACAAGCTATTGGC
The DNA here is from genome assembly GCA_016801055.1 of Panax notoginseng. Classification (NCBI taxonomy): domain Eukaryota; kingdom Viridiplantae; phylum Streptophyta; class Magnoliopsida; order Apiales; family Araliaceae; genus Panax; species Panax notoginseng. Next base: position 142,760,123 of record CM029018.1, read on the forward strand.
GCCGTTATCGGGGATTAGTTTGATTTTATTACTTTTAATATCAGTTTAATTAGTTCAGTTTTAGTTAAATAAAATTTTCTTTTTGTATTGCTCTTTCTTATTTCAGGTTCTCTGATTTAGTGAATGCAAACTCGGTCTAAGAAGCCAAACTTGCTTCCTTTCGAGGACGACATCGAGAAAAGATTTCAAAGGCTCAATAAGTGGATTAAGGATACTAAGGAGAACTTCGATAAACAGGAAGAAACAATGGCTGCAGAAGATCAGAAAGCGCTGAGGGATTATGCTACTCCCAAGATGACTGAGCTTCAGTCGAGCATTACCAGGCCTGCGATTGCTGTAAATAACTTTGAGATCAAGCCTGAGACGATACAAATGATACAAAACTCAGTATAGTTTGGGGGATTAGCCAACGACAATCCGAATGAGCACTTAGTCAGTTTTTTGGAAATTTGCGACACTTTCAAATATAACGGGGTGTCGAATGATGCAGTTAGACTTCGCTTGTTTCCGTTTACATTGTGGGACAAGGCGAAAAGTTGGTTACATTAACTACCGCTAAGGTCGATTACAACATGGGACGACCTGGCTCAGAAATTTTTGGCTAAGTTTTTCCCACCGACAAAGACTGCGAAAATGAGGAACGAGATTACTATGTTTGAATAGCAGCATGGGGAGTCCTTGCACGAAGCTTAGGAGAGGTACAAGGAACTACTTAGGAAGTGCCCACATCATGGACTACCCATATGGCTGCAGATGAACACGTTTTGCAATGGGTTGAGTGGTAATCTTCAGACTAGTATTGATACAACTTCTGGTGGAGCTTTCATGGTTAAGAGTTATGAGGAAGCTTATGATCTGATAGAGACGATGGCGGCTAACAACTACCAGTGGCCCACAGTAAGAATGACACATCCTAAGGTAGCTGGGGTGTTAGAAGTAGATGGAGTAACAGCGTTAGCGGCACAAATTTTAGCTTTATCAAAGAAGATGGATGCTATGTCAGGTGCACAAACTCAGCGGGCTGCTTATGTTTGCGAATTATGTGCGGGGGAACATCCTATAGAACAATGTGCCATTAACCCAGCAGCAGTATAATTCATGGGCAATTATAATAGAATTCAGCAGAATCAGTATCAGAATGCCTACAATCCGGGGAATAAGAATCATCCGAATTTTTCGTGGAGTAACAACCAAAATCAGCAGGCTCCACAACCATCTTATCTCCCTGGATTTCAAAATCAGCAGCAACAAGCAGCTCTACATCAAGAGAAAAAGTCAGATTTAGAAGAGCTGTTGTTGAAGTACATATCAAGCAATGAGGCAACCATGAAAACGCAAGAGGTAGCAATGAAAACACAAGCAGTAGCAATCAAAAACTTAGAAAATCAGATGGGACAGCTTGCGTTAGCATTGAATAACAGGCATTACGAGACTTTACCTAGTAACACTGAGAAAAATTCGAAGGGGAATCATGAACAGTGTCAAGCAATCACTTTGAGAAGTGGAAAGCATTTTGAGGGACAGAATACAGAAAATTCAGCGAAGAAAGATGTTAAACAAGGTGAAGACAAGGTATTGGAAGAGAAACAGGGTGAGGACAAGCAAGAGGACAAGAGTAAGACAAATGTTGAACCCGTTGTTTATCCTCTACCACAATTCTAGTAGAGGGTGCAGAAACAGAAATTGGATAAGCAGTTCTCAAAATTTTTGGAAGTTTTCAAGAAACTTCAGATCAACATTCCTTTTGCAGAAGCCCCAAAACAAATGTCGAGTTATGCTAAATTCATGAAGGGTATTCTGTCGAGGAAGAAGAAGTTAGAGGATTACGAGACTGTGGCTTTAACAGAGGAATGTAGTGCAGTTTTACAAAGAAAGTTACCTTCGAAGTTGAAGGATCCGGGGAGTTTAATTATTCCTTGCACAATCGGTAATATAGCCTTTAACAAGTGTTTGTGTGATTTGGGGGCAAGTGTGAACCTCATGCCTTTGTCAGTTTATACTTAGTTGGGTTTCCCAGCTCCGAAGCCTACAAACATCTCACTTCAGTTAACGGATAGATCGTTGACTTATCCAAGAGGGATTGTGGAAGACATTTTAGTTAAGGTGGATAAGTTTAATTTTCTGGCAGATTTTATAATTTTGGATTATGAAGAGGACAAAAATATCCTAATCATCTTAGGGAGGCCATTCTTGGCTACGGGATGAACTCTCATTAACGTTCAGAAAGGGGAGTTAACAATGAGAGTGCAGGACCAAGAAGTTAAATTTAATGTGTTTAAAGCCATGAGATTCCCTACAGATGAGGAAGAATGTTTTCGAATGGATGTGATCGACAAGATGGCTAACGAAGACTTGGTTAGAGGCTTGGTTAGGGATCCGTTGGAAAATATTCTATTGGGAGATGAGGACTTGGATGATCCAGAAATGGTGGACTACTTGCATATGTTGGATTCTTTTTTGTTGCCTAGAGTAAGCAGGTTTAAGGTACCATTCGAGCCACTACATACAGAAGGTGTAAGACCCCAAATTATTAATAAATGAAATTTAATTTCCTCTATTTATTATTCTGAAATAGTAAGAGTTGATTTGATTAATGTGGTTAGTTATGGGTAAAATGCGCAAATATTTTAAATAAGCAAGTGGTTATAAAATATTCATTGTTGTCGGGAAATATTTGTTTGGTCGTGGAATATTCTTGTTGTCGGGGAATATTCGTACGACGGCGCAGCCTTGTGTGGGCCCCATAACAGAAAACGATTGGATGAAGAAAACGACAAAAATAAGTTGTTTATAAATAACGGCGTAGTTGTTACCGTTAATACTGTTGGAATACCCGGTGGTTAAAACACGGTAATACGCGTAGCACACAGTATTGCACCAATTATTGATTCTTACGTAAGAAGGCACTACTCAATAATTGTTACAGTAATTACTGTTCAATATTGTATTTTATTGATTCAATAATTGCTGCGTTGATATTTTATATTACTGTTGTTTCAATAATTGTCACTACGCAGTATTTTTCATTATCGGAGCAATAATTCATATTATCTGAATAATATTATTAGATAACATTATTGGCAATGTCTAGAAAGTTCTGTCTAAGGAGAGGTTTGGTCATCTAATTGCGCGCCAGTAAGGAGAAATCCTTATTGGAAAGCCCCCTCTTTCCTGGGAACTGCCTGGTTGCCAGTACTGTGGTTCTGTAATATTATTTGTGTATAATTAATTATTGATGTATATGATGAGAAAAATAGTGATTTTATGTGGATATAAATAGAGAAAAATTTTAATGTGACAATTGTTGAAAATTAATATTTTATCTTTTTTTGATAAAATAATTCATTTAAATATATTATTTTAATAATATATTGATGGTGGTATTTTTACAATGAATGTGGGATATATGATTATATGAGGAGGAAGAGTATTTTTGTGGCATTAAATGATTAACACATGTTTTGTGTGTTGGTGGACATAATTCTTGACCGAAAATTTATTATTGACTGTAAAATTGCCCGTTTGTGGATTTCGGTCAATTTCTGTTTAGAATTTGGAAAAACTTTCTTCTGCAAAGTTGTATAGAATTGAATTTTCTATAAAAACTCGCGAGATTTGAATTTTCTGAATAAAGGGCTATTTTTTTATGAATTATTGAAGTTCTGAAGTTCCGAAATAATTGATTTTTGGAAGTTTTAATTATTTTTATTAAGAAAAAAGTTTTTGACATTTGAGTGGCACATGTTAATGGTGGAAATCAGCTGATGTGGTGTGCTAAGGAAATTAAGAAAATTATATTATTAATTTATTCGATTTTCTGCTTTGGTGTTCTAAGCATTTTCCTATAAATAGGGTGCTTAGGTTAGAATTGAAAATCACACCAGAAACACAAGTTTCTCTCTATTCCTCTCTCTATATCGAGCGTATTCTTGTGAGTATTTGATACTTTGAGTGTTGCTATACGGTGCAAGTTTCTTCAGCACTATATCTAGTATTCCAGTCAGAAGTACCGTCTTTCCGAGGTAAGGGATGTTATTTCTTCTTAAATGATATTATTTTCTTCAATATCATTATGCCGAAGTATTGATCTGAATTTTTATCAAATTTGGAACTTTTCATGTCGGGGTTACTGTAAGACCCCAACTTTTATAAATAAAGATGAATTTTTTATAAATATCATTTTTGAATATTATGGAGTTAATTTGATATAATGTTATAGTTGTGGGTAATATTTATAAATTTTGCAAAGTACGCAAGTTGTTATATAATATTCGATTGGTCGGGGAATATTCGTTTTAACAGGGAATATTCGTACAACGACACAATCATTGGTGGACCCCACAACGGAATTATTGTCGGATTGAAAAAACGACAAAAATATTTTATTAAAAATAACGCGGAAATTTTACCATTGTTACTGTTGAACTACTCGGTAGTAAAAGTACAGTAATATGTGTGGTTGCATAGTAGCACACGGTATTGATTATTAATGCTTATGTGAGAAGTCACTCAGTTTGATTCTATTATTGTCAGTTAATAATATGAATTATTTAGCGATAATGACGTTTTGTTTTATTCGTATTATTAACGTAATAAAACAGAAACATCTTTTTATATAAAACAAAATACTTTATTAAAGTTATTCTATAAATAGAATATATTTTATTTTATTTAAAAGATTTTTCTTTAAATATGGACCGTTAGATTAAAGTAATCAATCTGGACCGTTCATGGATTAGTTACTATGCATTCTATTTTTCTATAAATAGCAGCTCATTCCTTCATTATTTCTTACGAATTCACTGAACTCTATAGAGAGAAACTATAGAGAGAGAGAAGAAGAGTATTCTGCTCCTGTTTTATTTGTAAAGAAGAAAGACGGGAGTATACGACTTTGTATCGATTACCGGGAATTAAACCATGTCACCATCAAGAATAGGTATCCGCTACCTCGTATTGATGACCTGTTTGACCAGTTACAAGGAGCACAATTCTTTTCAAAAATCGATCTTCGTTCTAGATATCATCAGCTGAAGGTTAAAACTGAGGATATTCCGAAGACTGCCTTTAGAACTCGGTACGGGCATTATGAATTCTTAGTCATGTCTTTTGGATTGACTAATGCTCCTGCGGCTTTCATGGATATGATGAACCGAGTATTCAAGGATTATTTGGATCAGTTCGTTGTTGTCTTTATTGATGACATCCTCATATATTCCAAAAGCCGTGAAGATCATGAGCACCATTTGAAGCTGGTACTCCAAAGGCTGCGTGAAAACAAGCTATATGCTAAGTTGAAGAAATGCGAGTTCTGGCTTGAGGAAGTAGCATTCTTAGGGCACGTGGTGTCGAAACATGGAGTATCTGTGGACCCGGCGAAGATTGAAGCAATACAAAGCTAGGAGCAACCGAAGACGGTGACCGATGTACGTAGTTTTCTGGGCTTAGCTGGTTATTATCGGAGATTCGTAGAAGGGTTTTCTCGAATCGCTACCCCGTTAACTCAGCTGACTCGGAAGGATATCAAATTCGTATGGAACGAAGAATGCGAGAAGAGTTTCCAAGAGCTTAAGAGGAGACTCATTTCGGCACCTGTTCTGACAATACCATCTGGTTCGGATGGATTTGTTATCTACAGCGATGCTTCAGGCAAAGGGTTAGGATGTGTTCTCATGCAACGTGGGAAAGTCATAGCCTATGCCTCGCGACAACTTAAAGAATATGAGAGGAATTATCCTACTCATGATCTAGAGTTGGCAGCAGTCGTTTTCGCGCTAAAGATCTGGAGGCACTATCTATATGGGGAGAAAGTGGAGATATATTCAGACCATAAAAGCCTCAAATATTTCTTCACTCAAAAAGAACTCAACATGCGGCAACGACGTTGGCTCGAGTTGTTAAAAGATTACGACCACACTATTCAATACCATCCTGGAAAAACAAACGTGGTAGCTGACGCGTTGAGTAGAAGATCATATGCAGGAACGAGTGCGATGATGTCAAGTATACGCGTAGAACCAACTTTAATCGATAAAGTTAAAGTTGCTCAAGCTACAGACCCGGAGCTGATGCGTATGAAGAAGAAAGTGCAAGAAGGTGCTATTCCAGAAGCAAGAATCGATGAAGAAGGAATACTTCGAGTCCACTCCAGACTTTGTGTTCCTAACGATTCTGATTTAAAGTACAAGATCATGATGGAGGCACACAATACACCATTTGCAATCCATCCTGGAAGTACTAAAATGTATCGTGATCTTCGACATACATTTTGGTGGAACAATATGAAGAGAGAGATTGCAAAGTTTATCTCGAGGTGTTTAACTTGTCAACGTGTAAAGGCGGAGCATCAAGTACCAAAGGGTCCATTGCAACCACTTGAGATTCCAAAATGGAAGTGGGAACACATTACCATGGATTTTGTTACGGGTCTTCCCACGGTTTCTCAAGGTATAAATGCTATTTGGGTTATAGTTGATAGATTAACCAAGTCTGCTCATTTCTTGCCGATACGGGAGACTTATTCCCTTGAACGTCTTGCTAGTATGTACGTGAATGAGATTGTAAGGTTGCATGGCATGCCAGTATCCATAGTTTCGGATCGTGACCCAAGATTCACTTCAAGATTTTGGGTTAGCTTGCAAAAAGCTATGGGCACGGATTTACGGTTCAGTTCGGCATACCATCCTCAAACGGACGGGCAATCAGAGAGGACTATTCAAACTCTTGAAGATTTATTAAGACTTTGTGTCCTAGATTTCAAAGGAAGTTGGGATAAGTACCTACCATTGGTGGAATTCTCCTACAACAACAGTTATCAGGCAAGTATAGGTGTGGCTCCCTTTGAAGCATTGTATGGACGAAAGTGTCGCTCTCCAGTATGTTGGGATGAGGTGGGAGAAGCAATGTTGTTGGGACCAGAGTTGGTACGAATGACTACAGAGAAGATCCAAACGATTCGACAACGTATACAAACGGCACACAGGATTGACAAAAGAGTTATGTGGATCTTCATCGAAAGGACGTGAAATTTGACATTGGGGATCATGTATTATTACGTGTAGCTCCATGGAAAGGAGTTACAAGATTTGGAAAGAGAGGAAAGCTCAATCCACGATTTATTGGTCCATTTCAGATTCTTGACCGAGTAGGAAATGTGGCCTATAGACTTGCGTTACCTCCAAGTATGTCTCGTGTTCATAATGTTTTTCATATATCTGTGCTTCGTAAATATGTGAAAGACCCGAACCATGTTATTGAGTTAGAACCGGACGAGATAGCTGAAGACTTAACGTACGAGGAGGTACCTGTCAAGATCATGGATAAGAAGGAGCATGTCCTACGCACGAAGGTCATACCACAAGTTAAAGTTTTGTGGAGAAACCATGCTATTGAGGAAATGACCTGGGAGTTGGAAACGGAAATGAAAGCGAGGTATCCTCATCTTTTCGAAACACCAGGTACGTATGTCAATTTCGAGGACGAAATTTCATAAGGAGGGGAGGTTGTAAGACCCCAAATTATTAATAAATGAAATTTAATTTCCTCTATTTATTATTCTGAAATAGTAAGAGTTGATTTGATTAATGTGGTTAGTTATGGGTAAAATGCGCAAATATTTTAAATAAGCAAGTGGTTATAAAATATTCATTGTTGTCGGAGAATATTTGTTTGGTCGTGGAATATTCTTGTTGTCGGGGAATATTCGTACGACGGCGCAGCCTTGTGTGGGCCCCATAACAGAAAACGATTGGATGAAGAAAACGACAAAAATAAGTTGTTTATAAATAACGGCGTAGTTGTTACCGTTAATACTGTTGGAATACCCGGTGGTTAAAACACGGTAATACGCGTAGCACACGGTATTGCACCAATTATTGATTCTTACGTAAGAAGGCACTACTCAATAATTGTTACAGTAATTACTGTTCAATATTGTATTTTATTGATTCAATAATTGCTGCGTTGATATTTTATATTACTGTTGTTTCAATAATTGTCACTACGCAGTATTTTTCATTATCGGAGCAATAATTCATATTATCTGAATAATATTATTAGATAACATTATTGGCAATGTCTAGAAAGTTCTGTCTAAGGAGAGGTTTGGTCATCTAATTGCGCGCCAGTAAGGAGAAATCCTTATTGGAAAGCCCCCTCTTTCCTGGGAACTGCCTGGTTGCCAGTACTGTGGTTCTGTAATATTATTTGTGTATAATTAATTATTGATGTATATGATGAGAAAAATAGTGATTTTATGTGGATATAAATAGAGAAAAATTTTAATGTGACAATTGTTGAAAATTAATATTTTATCTTTTTTTGATAAAATAATTCATTTAAATATATTATTTTAATAATATATTGATGGTGGTATTTTTACAATGAATGTGGGATATATGAGTATATGAGGAGGAAGAGTATTTTTGTGGCATTAAATGATTAACACATGTTTTGTGTGTTGGTGGACATAATTCTTGACCGAAAATTTATTATTGACTGTAAAATTGCCCGTTTGTGAATTTCGGTCAATTTCTGTTTAGAATTTGGAAAAACTTTCTTCTGCAAAGTTGTATAGAATTGAATTTTCTATAAAAACTCGCGAGATTTGAATTTTCTGAATAAAGGGCTATTTTTTTATGAATTATTGAAGTTCTGAAGTTCCGAAATAATTGATTTTTGGAAGTTTTAATTATTTTTATTAAGAAAAAAGTTTTTGACATTTGAGTGGCACATGTTAATGGTGGAAATCAGCTGATGTGGTGTGCTAAGGAAATTAAGAAAATTATATTATTAATTTATTCGATTTTCTGCTTTGGTGTTCTAAGCATTTTCCTATAAATAGGGTGCTTAGGTTAGAATTGAAAATCACACCAGAAACACAAGTTTCTCTCTATTCCTCTCTCTATATCGAGCGTATTCTTGTGAGTATTTGATACTTTGAGTGTTGCTATACGGTGCAAGTTTCCTTCAGCACTATATCTAGTATTCCAGTCAGAAGTACCGTCTTTCCGAGGTAAGGGATGTTATTTCTTCTTAAATGATATTATTTTCTTCAATATCATTATGCCGAAGTATTGATCTGAATTTTTATCAAATTTGGAACTTTTCATGTCGGGGTTACTATTCATGAGTTACTATTCATGAGTTACTATTCACGAGTTACTACTCACGAGTTACTATTCACCGAAAAATGAAATTTCCTTCTTTTCGTCCAAATATCTATTCTGGATACTAGCTTTGATTGTATCCATGTTTTGATCATTCTTGAATTTTACTTCACTATGATAAGGTATTTTTGGACGTGGATAAATCGAAATACGAATCCTTAATATTTGTTATTTTGCTTCACTGGATTCGTATTCTTTAAAATATTTTTCATCATCCTCAGTCTTAAATGATGATATAACTGAATATCTTTGGCCTGTAGTGCAAAGATGAATAATTTCTGATGAATATCTTTGGCCCGTAGTGCAAAGATGAACAGGTGTTGAGGTGAACATGACCAACTGATGGATATCTTTGGCCTGTAGTGCAAAGATGACTATTTGATTCAAGATATTTATTGATTGTTGTTACAGGGATAAAATGTTGATGATGGGCTTTTAAATTCATAGATAATCGTAGATTTCATTCTCTACGTAACTTCTCTATGAATTATTATTTTCCGCTGCGAATATTGAATTAAAACTTGTTGTCTATTGTATTCTATTAAATTTTTCTCTGTTGAAGACTAACGATAATTTGTTGTATATTATCTTAGTCATAATATTCTTTACTGGGCTAGTTGAGCTCACCCTTTTCCTTGTTGTTCCATTTTCTTCTCAGGAGGCGAGAATGTAGCAGGTACTAGTCGGGGTATGGAATGAAGGTTCTAGGAAGTTGTTTTAGTAGTCCTCACCATTTTTTTTGTAAAATATTGTTCCAATAATTGTAATGAGGACTTATTTGAGTGTGGATATTGTCTAGATGACAATATTTGTATTTACACTCATAATTTTTATGTTGTATTAATAAAGTTGTAGTTGTTTCTGTACCATGTTATTGACGACTCAGAATAAGTGTTGTATACCTGTTTTGGGGGCGTCACAGTTGGTATCAGAGCTTAGGGATATGATTTCTGGCGGAGATCGGGGAATAGAACTAGGAGGGGAGAGACGAGTAAATCCTTCGCTAGTGTGTCCTACCTAAGCTTATTTGTTGGTCGGTCATAATATAGGAATATTATGTGATTTGTTAATTTGTTAAATTAACCCTTGTTTTATGGCAGTATTTGAGAATGTCGACTGAGAATGTTAACAGTGGAGTAAATAAAACCGTGGAGACACCTGTACTCACCAACGAGGAGAACGTGCAACAGGCTGGCAATGTTCCTCCTGTGAACAACACCACTGAGCAGACGATGAACGATGAGATGTTTAGAAGCTTTTTGCGGTTCATGCAAAACCAGACGAAGGAGATTCCTGTTCAAAATATAGGAAGAAACAATGGCAACGCACAGCTGGTCACAGCCAAGCAGTTCAAAGAGTTGGGACCACCAGAATCCTGGGGAAAGCCAGATCCGATTAAGGCGGAGACATGGGTCAAGCAAATTACCAAGATATTTGATGTCTTGGGATGCACGGAGGAACAGAAGGTTCCATTCGCCACCTTTATGTTCCGTGGCGAGGCAGACTACTGGTGGGAATCTGTGAAGCGTACCCATCCAGCCGCACTCAGCATGTCTTGGGAGACTTTTCAGAAACTATTCAATGACAAGTACTTTCCTGAAAGTATTCGTCATATGAAGGAGGTAGAGTTTATTAGACTGGAGCAGAATAACATGACGGTGTCCCAGTACGAGGCGAAGTTTGCAGAGTTGTCCAGGTTTGCACCTCATTTGGTGGAGAATGAGGAACGTATGACACGGATGTTTCTGAGAGGTTTGAAACCCGGCATATGTCAATATCTCATTTCTCATAAATTTTCTCTCTATTCAGATGTTGTCAACAGGGCTCAATTGTTGGAGCGAGATAACGAGTACGGTCAACCGAGGGACCACAACCAGGATCATATCGGTGACAACAGTCATCAGAACAATGATAACCAGCAGAGAAAGAAAAGTACAGACAAGAACGGCAACCACTCTGGTGGTAATCGTGGCTATGAAAATAGAAGAAGCGAGTCGGGAGGAGATTTTAAAAAGAGGAGATTCAACAATGATAATACGAAGACGTCAGCACCAGCAGCAACTGGTTCCAAGGGAGGAGAACGACCACCGGTCATATGCTATAAATGTGGAAAAGAGGGACATATCAGCCCAAACTGTCCACAACAGTTCAAGGTATGCTATAATTGTGGAAAGGAAGGACATATCGCTCGAGATTGTACGATAGTGAAACCAAGTTCAGCGGGGACGGTGACTCAAAAGGCTGCCCCAGAAAAGTCAAAGTCAACGGTTCCTGGAAGAGCGTTTGTCGTGACTGGTCAACATGCGAGGAACCCAAACGAGGTGATCACGGGTAAGCTAATCATAAATTCATGTGAAGTTTATACCTTACTAGATACCGGTGCTACCCATTCATTTATTTCTCCTGCTTGTGCTCAACGTTTAAACTTGACTCCGGAGAAATTAGACTTTGATTTATATGTGGAGACTCCGTTAGGGGAAACTTTCATCACATCCACTGTTTATAAATCTTGTTTGATCCAAGTTGGCACCATCACCTTACCTGTTGACCTTATCTCTTTAAAGATACTTGCATTTGATGTGATTTTAGGAATTGATTGGTTAACTACTCATCATGCCAAAATTGATTGTTTTCGTAAGGTGGTTAGTTTTCATATTCCTAATCAACCTGTTGTTCGAATTCAAGCAACAAAGCCATTAAAATCAATCACTGTCATATCAAGTCATAAAGCCATTCGTTTATTGAAAAACGGATGTCAAGCTTTCCTAGCCCATGTTATGGATTTGAATAAAGACACGTCAAATTTGAATAATATTCCTGTTGTTAGTAACTTTCCTGACGTATTTCCTGAAGAACTTCCCGGTCTACCCCCAGAACGTGAAGTTGAATTCTTTATTGATCTTGAACCTGGTACAAAGCCCATTTCTAAAACCCCATATCGAATGGCTCCTATTGAACTTCAGGAGTTAAAAGTCTAACTACAAGAGTTGTTGGACATCGGTTTCATTCGTCCTAGTACATCTCCTTGGGGTGCTCCTGTTTTATTTGTAAAGAAGAAAGACGGGAGTATACGACTTTGTATCGATTACCGGGAATTAAACCATGTCACCATCAAGAATAGGTATCCGCTACCTCGTATTGATGACCTGTTTGACCAGTTACAAGGAGCACAATTCTTTTCAAAAATCGATCTTCGTTCTAGATATCATCAGCTGAAGGTTAAAACTGAGGATATTCCGAAGACTGCCTTTAGAACTCGGTACGGGCATTATGAATTCTTAGTCATGTCTTTTGGATTGACTAATGCTCCTGCGGCTTTCATGGATATGATGAACCGAGTATTCAAGGATTATTTGGATCAGTTCGTTGTTGTCTTTATTGATGACATCCTCATATATTCCAAAAGCCGTGAAGATCATGAGCACCATTTGAAGCTGGTACTCCAAAGGCTGCGTGAAAACAAGCTATATGCTAAGTTGAAGAAATGCGAGTTCTGGCTTGAGGAAGTAGCATTCTTAGGGCACGTGGTGTCGAAACATGGAGTATCTGTGGACCCGACGAAGATTGAAGCAATACAAAGCTGGGAGCAACCGAAGACGGTGACCGATGTATGTAGTTTTCTGGGCTTAGCTGGTTATTATCGGAGATTCGTAGAAGGGTTTTCTCGAATCGCTACCCCGTTAACTCAGATGACTCGGAAGGATATCAAATTCGTATGGAACGAAGAATGCGAGAAGAGTTTCCAAGAGCTTAAGAGGAGACTCATTTCGGCACCTGTTCTGACAATACCATCTGGTTCGGATGGATTTGTTATCTACAGCGATGCTTCAGGCAAAGGGTTAGGATGTGTTCTCATGCAACGTGGGAAAGTCATAGCCTATGCCTCGCGACAACTTAAAGAATATGAGAGGAATTATCCTACTCATGATCTAGAGTTGGCAGCAGTCGTTTTCGCGCTAAAGATCTGGAGGCACTATCTATATGGGGAGAAAGTGGAGATATATTCAGACCATAAAAGCCTCAAATATTTTTTCACTCAAAAAGAACTCAACATGCGGCAACGACGTTGGCTCGAGTTGTTAAAAGATTACGACCACACTATTCAATACCATCCTGAAAAACAAACGTGGTAGCTGACGCGTTGAGTAGAAGATCATATGCAGGAACGAGTGCGATGATGTCAAGTATACGCGTAGAACCAACTTTAATCGATAAAGTTAAAGTTGCTCAAGCTACAGACCCGGAGCTGATGCGTATGAAGAAGAAAGTGCAAGAAGGTGCTATTCCAGAAGCAAGAATCGATGAAGAAGGAATACTTCGAGTCCACTCCAGACTTTGTGTTCCTAACGATTCTGATTTAAAGTACAAGATCATGATGGAGGCACACAATACACCATTTGCAATCCATCCTGGAAGTACTAAAATGTATCGTGATCTTCGACATACATTTTGGTGGAACAATATGAAGAGAGAGATTGCAAAGTTTATCTCGAGGTGTTTAACTTGTCAACGTGTAAAGGCGGAGCATCAAGTACCAAAGGGTCCATTGCAACCACTTGAGATTCCAAAATGGAAGTGGGAACACATTACCATGGATTTTGTTACGGGTCTTCCCACGGTTTCTCAAGGTATAAATGCTATTTGGGTTATAGTTGATAGATTAACCAAGTCTGCTCATTTCTTGCCGATACGGGAGACTTATTCCCTTGAACGTCTTGCTAGTATGTACGTGAATGAGATTGTAAGGTTGCATGGCATGCCAGTATCCATAGTTTCGGATCGTGACCCAAGATTCACTTCAAGATTTTGGGTTAGCTTGCAAAAAGCTATGGGCACGGATTTACGGTTCAGTTCGGCATACCATCCTCAAACGGACGGGCAATCAGAGAGGACTATTCAAACTCTTGAAGATTTATTAAGACTTTGTGTCCTAGATTTCAAAGGAAGTTGGGATAAGTACCTACCATTGGTGGAATTCTCCTACAACAACAGTTATCAGGCAAGTATAGGTGTGGCTCCCTTTGAAGCATTGTATGGACGAAAGTGTCGCTCTCCAGTATGTTGGGATGAGGTGGGAGAAGCAACGTTGTTGGGACCAGAGTTGGTACGAATGACTACAGAGAAGATCCAAACGATTCGACAACGTATACAAACGGCACAGGATTGACAAAAGAGTTATGTGGATCTTCATCGAAAGGACGTGGAATTTGACATTGGGGATCATGTATTATTACGTGTAGCTCCATGGAAAGGAGTTACAAGATTTGGAAAGAGAGGAAAGCTCAATCCACGATTTATTGGTCCATTTCAGATTCTTGACCGAGTAGGAAATGTGGCCTATAGACTTGCGTTACCTCCAAGTATGTCTCGTGTTCATAATGTTTTTCATATATCTGTGCTTCGTAAATATGTGAAAGACCCGAACCATGTTATTGAGTTAGAACCGGACGAGATAGCTGAAGACTTAACGTACGAGGAGGTACCTGTCAAGATCATGGATAAGAAGGAGCATGTCCTACGCACGAAGGTCATACCACAAGTTAAAGTTTTGTGGAGAAACCATGCTATTGAGGAAATGACCTGGGAGTTGGAAACAGAAATGAAAGCGAGGTATCCTCATCTTTTCGAAACACCAGGTACGTATGTCAATTTCGAGGACGAAATTTCATAAGGAGGGGAGGTTGTAAGACCCCAAATTATTAATAAATGAAATTTAATTTCCTCTATTTATTATTCTGAAATAGTAAGAGTTGATTTGATTAATGTGGTTAGTTATGGGTAAAATGCGCAAATATTTTAAATAAGCAAGTGGTTATAAAATATTCATTGTTGTCGGGGAATATTTGTTTGGTCGTGGAATATTCTTGTTGTCGGGGAATATTCGTACGACGGCGCAGCCTTGTGTGGGCCCCATAACAGAAAACGATTGGATGAAGAAAACGACAAAAATAAGTTGTTTATAAATAACGGCGTAGTTGTTACCGTTAATACTGTTGGAATACCCGGTGGTTAAAACACGGTAATACGCGTAGCACACGGTATTGCACCAATTATTGATTCTTACGTAAGAAGGCACTACTCAATAATTGTTACAGTAATTACTGTTCAATATTGTATTTTATTGATTCAATAATTGCTGCGTTGATATTTTATATTACTGTTGTTTCAATAATTGTCACTACGCAGTATTTTTCATTATCGGAGCAATAATTCATATTATCTGAATAATATTATTAGATAACATTATTGGCAATGTCTAGAAAGTTCTGTCTCAGGAGAGGTTTGGTCATCTAATTGCGCGCCAATAAGGAGAAATCCTTATTGGAAAGCCCCCTCTTTCCTGGGAACTGCCTGGTTGCCAGTACTGTGGTTCTGTAATATTATTTGTGTATAATTAATTATTGATTTATATGATGAGAAAAATAGTGATTTTATGTGGATATAAATAGAGAAAAATTTTAATGTGACAATTGTTGAAAATTAATATTTTATATTTTTCTGATAAAATAATTCATTTAAATATATTATTTTAATAATATATTGATGGTGGTATTTTTACAATGAATGTGGGATATATGAGTATATGAGGAGGAAGAGTATTTTTGTGGCATTAAATGATTAACACATGTTTTGTGTGTTGGTGGACATAATTCTTGACCGAAAATTTATTATTGACTGTAAAATTGCCCGTTTGTGAATTTCGGCCAATTTCTGTTTGGAATTTGGAAAAACTTTCTTCTGTAAAGTTGTAGAGAATTGAATTTCTTATAAAAACTCGCGAGATTTGAATTTTCTAAATAAAGGGCTATTTTTTTATGAATTATTGAAGTTCTGAAGTTCCGAAATAATTGATTTTTGGAAGTTTTAATTATTTTTATTAAGAAAAACGTTTTTGACATTTGAGTGGCACATGTTAATGGTGGAAATCAGCTGATGTGGTGTGCTAAGGAAATTAAGAAAATTATATTATTAATTTATTCGATTTTCTGCTTTGGTGTTCTAAGCATTTTCCTATAAATAGGGTGCTTAGGTTAGAATTGAAAATCACACCAGAAACACAAGTTTCTCTCTATTCCTCTCTCTATATCGAGCGTATTCTTGTGAGTATTTGATACTTTGAGTGTTGCTATACGGTGCAAGTTTCTTCAGCACTATATCTAGTATTCCAGTCAGAAGTACCGTCTTTCCGAGGTAAGGGATGTTATTTCTTCTTAAATGATATTATTTTCTTCAATATCATTATGCCGAAGTATTGATCTGAATTTTTATCAAATTTGGAACTTTTCATGTCGGGGTTACTGTAAGACCCCAACTTTTATAAATAAAGATGAATTTTTTATAAATATCATTTTTGAATATTATGGAGTTAATTTGATATAATGTTATAGTTGTGGGTAATATTTATAAATTTTGCAAAGTACGCAAGTTGTTATATAATATTCGATTGGTCGGGGAATATTCGTTTTAACAGGGAATATTCGTACAACGACACAATCATTGGTGGACCCCACAACGGAATTATTGTCGGATTGAAAAAACGACAAAAATATTTTATTAAAAATAACGCGGAAATTTTACCATTGTTACTGTTGAACTACTCGGTAGTAAAAGTACAGTAATACGTGTGGTTGCATAGTAGCACACGGTGTTGATTATTAATGCTTATGTGAGAAGTCACTCAGTTTGATTCTATTATTGTCAGTTAATAATATGAATTATTTAGCGATAATGACGTTTTGTTTTATTCGTATTATTAACGTAATAAAACAGAAACATCTTTTTATATAAAACAAAATACTTTATTAAAGTTATTCTATAAATAGAATATATTTTATTTTATTTAAAAGATTTTTCTTTAAATATGGACCGTTAGATTAAAGTAATCAATCTGGACCGTTCATGGATTAGTTACTATGCATTCTATTTTTCTATAAATAGCAGCTCATTCCTTCATTATTTCTTACGAATTCACTGAACTCTATAGAGAGAAACTATAGAGAGAGAGAAGAAGAGTATTCTGCTACTTAACTACTTCCTTACTTCAGCTCTTCTTTAAAACGGTAAGGGGTGTTATTCTTTCTTATTCATGAAGAGAACTGTTATTTCATTTTTTATTATTCTGTTGGAATAACCTGTATATGCGGTCTACCCTATACTTGGTGACATTCTTCTATTATTCTGTTGGAACATCCTGTCTGTGTGTTTTACACCGGACCTGGTTCCGTTTTTATTATTATTCTGTTGGAACATCCTCTCTGTGTGTTTTACACCGGACCTGGTTCCGTCTTTATTATTATTCTGTCGGAATATCCTGTCTGTGTGTTTTACACCGGACCTGGTTCCATTATTTATTATACTGTTCTTTATTATTCTGTCGGAATATCCTGTCTGTGCGTTTACGCCGGACCTGGTTCCATTATTTATTATTCTGTCGGAATATCCTGTCTGTGCGTTTATGCCGGACCTGGTTCCATTATTTATTATTCTGTTGGAATAACCTGTTTGTGCGGTCTATCGCATGCATGGTGATTTTTTTTGTTATTCCATTCTTTATTGTACTCAGTTGGTTAAGTTTTGACTTCTATACTCCATGAAATTTGTGAAATATCCTTGATAATTGCGTTTCATCCAGTATCTATTCATGAAAATATTCTCCTGATCATTCTTGAATTTTACTCCACAAAGTAGTATCATGTTGACAATTTGGACGTTGTTAATTCTTGGATAAATTAATTCTTGAACTTGTTTTATTGAATTCTTATATCATTGTCATCATCCTCATGTTTATATTCTGTTGAAAGTCATCTGTGGCCTGTAGTGCATAGATGGACTTGGTATGATTATGACCAGGGATTATTCGGTGTAATCATGACCGTAATGTTACAAATGATGTGGTAAAAGTCCTCATTGGCCCGTAGTGCATTGATGGACAGTTGTTGGCATGATCATGACCATTAATGAATATACGAATATCCTTGGCCGTAGTGCAGGGGTGATTCGATGATGTGGATTATTTTATTAAGCTGAGTCTCAGCGATCAAAGTGTTGGAAAATCTTTTAAATCATAAAAGATAGTAGAGTTTATTTTCTACTTGACTCTTTTAATGGATTGCTTGTTCCGCTACAGTTAAACTTGATGTCTATTATATTTTATCAGTTTAACATTGTTGAAGGCTAATGATAATTTATTCTGCATTATCTTAGTCATAATATTTCTTACTGGGCTAGTTGAGCTCACCCTTTCTTTCACTGTTCTCTTCAGGAATTGAGAACGTAGCTGGGGCAAGTCGGGGAACGGAGTGATGGTCCGAATGATAGTATTAGTTAGTAGTCCTCACTATTCTATGTAATGGTGTGTTAATAAATGTAATGAGGACTCCTTTTGAGTATGAATACTCTCTAGAAGATAATATTTGTATTCAAACTCACAGTTTATGTTTTGTCGTATTGTACACGACAGTTGTATTAGTAAGTTGTATTTGTATTCTGTACTATGTATCTGACGACCCAAAATGGGTGATGTATACCTAATTTTGGGGGCGTCACAGTTGGTATCAGAGCTTAGGGATATGATCCCTGGCTAAGATGTGAGAATAGAACTAGGAGGGGAGAGACGGGGAATTCCTTCGCTAGTATGACCTACCTAAGTTTATTTGCATGGTATTTAATTGGTCGGTCATAATATAAGGATAATATATGACATATCAATTAACTTTTATTTTGTGGCAGTATCTGAAAATGGAATCTGAGAATGTTGAGAATTGCAATGGAGCACAGGTGACTGTTGATTCACCACATATCAATAATCAGGATAATGTTCATCAGGAAGGTGACAATCCTCATGCAAACAACAACACTGACCAGATGATGAATGATGGAATGTTCAGAGGTTTTATGCAATTCATGCAACAACAGGTGAAAGCGGCTCCTGTCCACAACGTAGGTGGAAATACGGGAAACTCTCAGGCGGTCACCGCTAAACAGTTTAAGGAGCTGGGACCACCGGAGTTTAAGGGAGAACCCAAACCACTTGTAGCTGAAACATGGATAAAGCAGATCACCAAGATATTTGATGTCTTGGGTTGCTCCGAGGAGCAAAAGGTTCCCTTTGCCGCCTTTATGTTGCGAGGAGAGGCAGATTACTGGTGGGAATCGATAAAGCGTACTCAACCTGCCGCACTGAAGATGTCTTGGGAGAAGTTCCAAGAGCTGTTTAACGACAAATACTTTCCCGAGAGTATTCGTCACATGAAGGAGGTGGAGTTCATCAAATTAGAGCAGAATAATATGACCGTGTCGCAGTACGAGGCAAAATTTGCGGAGTTATCCCGGTTTGCGTCCCACCTGGTGGATAATGAAGAAAGAATGACGCGGATGTTTTTAAGAGGTTTGAAGCCGGAGATACGTCAACATCTTGTTTCTCATAAACTGTGTTTGTATTCAGATGTTGTAAATAGGGCTCAGTTGGTGGAGCGCGATAACGAGACAACGCAACCAAAAGAGAGCAGCCGGCAAAATGATAATACCAGTGAGAGCAGTCATCGAAGCGGTGACAACAAGCGTGGAGGGAATCAACAGGCCAGAAATGGTAACCACTTCGGTGGTAATCAGGGCCAAAACAATAAGAATGGGCATTTCAAGAAGAGGAGATTCAACAATGATGGAAAGACGTCAGCACCAGCACCTGTCGTTAAGGAAGGAGAACGACCACCTATCATATGTTTCAAATGCGGAGGGGAGGGGCACATCAGTCCAAACTGCGCGATGCCGTCCAAAGCATGTTATAATTGTGGAAGAGAAGGTCATTTAGCCCGATTTTGTCGTTTACCGAAGACAAATTCAGCTAGGATGGAGGCACCAAAGGCCGTCCCAGAAAAGTCAAAACCGGTTGTGCAAGGGAGAGCGTTTGTTGTGACCTCCCAGAACGCAAGGAACCCGAATGAGGTCATCACGGGTAAGCTTATCATAAACTCTAACGAAGTCTATACTTTATTTGATACCGGTTCTACCCATTCTTTTATTTCTCCTACTTGCGCTCATCGATTAAATTTGATTCCGGAGAAATTAGACTTTGACTTAGCAGTTGAAACTCCATTGGGAGAAACCTTCATTACATCCACGGTTTATAAGTCTTGTTTGGTTCAAGTTGGTACCCACACATTACCTGTCGATCTTATTTCATTAAAAATACTTGCATTTGACGTGATTCTAGGGATTGATTGGTTAACTACTCATCATGCAAAAATTGATTGTTTTCGTAAGGTTGTTAGCTTTCATATTCCTAATCGACCTATTATGCGAATTCAAGCAACCAAACCATTAAAATCAATCGCTGTCATCTCAAGCCATAAAGCTATTCGTTTATTGAAAAACGGATGTCAAGCTTTCTTAGCTCATGTCACAGATCTAAACAAAAATACGTCAGCTTTGAATGATATTTCTGTTGTTAATAAATTTCCTGACGTATTTCCCGAAGAACTTCCTGGCCTACCCCCAGAGCGTGAAATTGAATTTTGTATCGACCTTGAACCCGGTACAAAACCCATTTCCAAAGCCCCATATCGAATGGCTCCTATTGAACTTCAGGAGTTAAAGACCCAACTGCAGGAATTGTTAGACATTGGTTTTATTCGTCCTAGTACTTCTCCTTGGGGTGCTCCTGTTCTGTTCGTGAAGAAGAAAGATGGGAGTATGCGACTTTGTATTGATTATCGGGAGTTGAATCATGTCACCATCAAAAATAGGTACCCATTGCCACGTATTGATGACCTGTTTGACCAGTTGCAAGGAGCACAATTCTTTTCAAAGATCGATCTTCGTTCTGGATATCATCAGCTGAAGGTTAGAACTGAGGATATTCCAAAGACGGCTTTTAGAACTCGGTACGGGCATTATGAATTCTTAGTTATGTCTTTTGGATTGACTAATGCTCCTGCTGCCTTCATGGATATGATGAACAGGGTATTTAAGGAATATTTGGATCACTTTGTGGTCGTCTTTATCGATGACATCCTTGTTTATTCCAAAAGCCGTGAAGATCATGAGCAACACTTGAGGCTGGTACTCCAAAAGCTTCGTGAATACAAACTTTATGCCAAGTTGAAGAAATGCGAGTTCTGGCTGGAAGAGGTAGCATTCCTTGGGCACGTAGTATCAAGTCGTGGAATATCTGTTGACCCGGCAAAGATTGAAGCTATTCAAAGCTGGGAGCAACCTAAATCAGTAACCGAAGTACGTAGCTTTCTCGGTCTAGCTGGTTATTATCGGAGATTCGTGGAGGGATTTTCTCGAATCGCTACTCCATTAACTCAGCTGACTCGGAAAGATACAAAGTTCGGTTGGAGCGAAGAATGTGAGCAGAGTTTTCAAGAACTCAAGAGGAGACTCATTTCAGCACCTGTTCTAACAATACCATCTGGCTCGGAGGGATTTGTCATCTACAGTGATGCTTCGAGCAAAGGGTTGGGATGTGTTCTCATGCAACATGGAAAAGTCATAGCCTATGCATCAAGACAACTCAAGGAATATGAGAGGAATTATCCTACTCATGATCTAGAGTTGGCAGCTGTTGTCTTTGCACTTAAAATTTGGAGGCATTACTTGTATGGGGAGAAGGTGGAGATTTTTACGGATCATAAAAGCCTCAAATATTTTTTCACTCAAAAGGAACTCAACATGCGACAACGACGTTGGCTTGAACTGTTGAAAGATTATGATCATACCATTCAATATCATCCTGGAAAAGCGAACGTGGTAGCTGACGCATTGAGTAGAAGATCATATGCAAGTACGAGTGCGATATTGTCAACACAAAAACCCATTTTGTGTGATTTGCAAAGGATGGAGATAGAGTTAAAGACTCCAGGGACCCATGTGATGATGGCGAATATACGAGTAGAACCGACTTTAATCGATAAAGTTAAAGCTGCTCAAGCTACAGACCTGGAGCTGATGCGTATGAGGAAGAAAGTGCAAGAAGGTGCTATGCCGGAAGCAAGAATCGATGAAGAAGGAATACTTCGAGTCAACTCCAGACTTTGTGTTCCTAACAACCCTGATTTAAAGTATGAAATCATGATGGAGGCGCACAACACACCATTTGCAATCCATCCTGGAAGTACCAAAATGTATCATGATCTTCGTCATACATTTTGGTGGAGCAATATGAAGAGAGAGATAGCGTTGTTTATCTCAAGGTGTCTAACTTGTCAACGAGTCAAAGCGGAGCATCAAGTACCAAAAGGTCCATTGCAACCACTTGAAATTCCAGAATGGAAGTGGGAGCACATTACCATGGATTTCGTTACCGGTCTTCCTAGGGTTTCTCAAGGTATTGATGCGATTTGGGTCATTGTTGATAGATTGACCAAGTCTGCTCATTTCTTACCGATACGAGAAACTTATACACTTGAACGTCTTGCTCGTATGTACATAAACGAGATTGTAAGACTGCATGGTATGCCAGTATCCATAGTTTCTGATCGAGACCCAAGATTCACTTCACGATTTTGGGTTAGTTTACAAAAAGCTATGGGCACGGAGTTACGATTTAGTTCAGCATATCATCCTCAGACGGACGGACAATCAGAGAGGACTATTCAAACTCTTAAAGATCTATTAAGACTCTGTGTCTTTGACTTCAAGGGAAGTTGGGACAAGTTCTTACCATTGGTGGAGTTTTCCTACAACAACAGTTATCAAGCAAGTATTGGCATGGCTCCATTCGAAGCATTGTATGGAAGAAAATGTCGTTCTCCAGTATGCTGGGATGAGGTGGGTGAAGCAACGTTGTTGGGACCGGAGTTGGTACGTATGACTACAGAAAAGATTCAAACGATCCGACAACGTATAAAAACCTCACAAGATCGACAAAAGAGTTATGCTGATCTTCATCGAAAGGACGTGGAATTTGATGTAGGAGATCATGTGTTCTTACGTGTTGCTCCATGGAAAGGAGTTACGAGATTTGGAAAGAGAGGAAAGCTCAATCCTCGATTCATCGGTCCATTTTTAATCCTCGATCGAGTAGGAACTGTGGCTTATAGACTCGCTTTACCGCCAAGTATGTCTCGTGTTCATAACGTTTTTCACATATCCATGTTACGCAAATATGTGGAAGACCCGAACCACATTATTGAGTTAGAACCGGACGAAATAGCGGAAGATTTGACGTATGAAGAAGTTCCTGTTCAAATCTTGGATAAGAAGGAACATATTCTACGCTCCAAGGTTATACCTCAAGTCAAAGTTTTGTGGAGAAACAACAATGTTGAGGAAATGACTTGGGAGTTAGAATCTGAAATGAAATCAAGGTATCCTTACCTCTTCGACATACCAGGTACGTACCCTAATTTCGAGGATTTCGAGGGCGAAATTTCATAAGAAGGGGAGGTTGTAAGACCCCAACTTTTATAAATAAAGATGAATTTTTTATAAATATCATTTTTGAATATTATGGAGTTAATTTGATATAATGTTATAGTTGTGGGTAATATTTATAAATTTTGCAAAGTACGCAAGTTGTTATATAATATTCGATTGGTCGGGGAATATTCGTTTTAACAGGGAATATTCGTACAACGACACAATCATTGGTGGACCCCACAACGGAATTATTGTCGGATTGAGAAAACGACAAAAATATTTTATTAAAAATAACGGCGGAAATTTTACCATTGTTACTGTTGAACTACTCGGTAGTAAAAGTACAGTAATACGTGTGGTTGCATAGTAGCACACGGTATTGATTATTAATGCTTATGTGAGAAGTCACTCAGTTTGATTCTATTATTGTCAGTTAATAATATGAATTATTTAGCGATAATGACGTTTTGTTTTATTCGTATTATTAACGTAATAAAACAGAAACATCTTTTTATATAAAAAAAATACTTTATTAAAGTTATTCTATAAATAGAATATATTTTATTTTATTTAAAAGATTTTTCTTTAAATATGGACCGTCAGATTAAAGTAATCAATCTGGACCGTTCATGGATTAGTTACTATGCATTCTATTTTTCTATAAATAGCAGCTCATTCCTTCATTATTTCTTACGAATTCACTGAACTCTAGAGAGAGAAACTATAGAGAGAGAGAGAGAGAGAAGAGTATTCTGCTACTTAACTACTTCCTTACTTCAGCTCTTCTTTAAAACGGTAAGGGGTGTTATTCTTTCTTATTCATGAAGAGAACTGTTATTCCATTTCTTATTATTCTGTTGGAATAACCTGTATATGCGGTCTACCCTATACTTGGTGACATTCTTCTATTATTCTGTTGGAACATCCTGTCTGTGTGTTTTACACCGGACCTGGTTCCGTTTTTATTATTATTCTGTTGGAACATCCTGTCTGTGTGTTTTACACCGGACATCCTGTCTGTGTGTTTTACACCGGACCTGGTTCCGTCTTTATTATTATTCTGTCGGAATATCCTGTCTGTGTGTTTTACACCGGACCTGGTTCCATTATTTATTATACTGTTCTTTATTATTCTGTCGGAATATCCTGTCTGTGCGTTTACGCCGGACCTGGTTCCATTATTTATTATTCTGTCGGAATATCCTGTCTGTGCGTTTATGCCGGACCTGGTTCCATTATTTATTATTCTGTTGGAATAACCTGTTTGTGCGGTCTATCGCATGCATGGTGATTTTTTTTGTTATTCCATTCTTTATTGTACTCAGTTGGTTAAGTTTTGACTTCTATACTCCATGAAATTTGTGAAATATCCTTGATAATTACGTTTCATCCAGTATCTATTCATGAAAATATTCTCCTGATCATTCTTGAATTTTACTCCATAAAGTAGTATCATGTTGACAATTTGGACGTTGTTAATTCTTGGATAAATTAATTCTTGAACTTGTTTTATTGAATTCTTATATCATTGTCATCATCCTCATGTTTATATTCTGTTGAAAGTCATCTGTGGCCTGTAGTGCATAGATGGACTTGGTATGATTATGACCAGGGATTATTCGGTGTAATCATGACCGTAATGTTACGAATGATGTGGTAAAAGTCCTCATTGGCCCGTAGTGCATTGATGGACAGTTGTTGGCATGATCATGACCATTAATGAATATACGAATATCCTTGGCCGTAGTGCAGGGGTGATTCGATGATGTGGATTATTTTATTAAGCTGAGTCTCAGCGATCAAAGTGTTGGAAAATCTTTTAAATCATAAAAGATAGTAGAGTTTATTTTCTACTTGACTCTTTTAATGGATTGCTTATTCCGCTACAGTTAAACTTGATGTCTATTGTATTTTATCAGTTTAACATTGTTGAAGGCTAATGATAATTTATTTTGCATTATCTTAGTCATAATATTTCTTACTGGGCTAGTTGAGCTCACCCTTTCTTTCACTGTTCTCTTCAGGAAATGAGAACGTAGCTGGGGCAAGTCGGGGAACGGAGTGATGGTCCGAATGATAGTATTAGTTAGTAGTCCTCACTATTCTATGTAATAGTGTGTAAATAAATGTAATGAGGACTCCTTTTGAGTATGAATACTCTCTAGAAGATAATATTTGTATTCAAACTCACAGTTTATATTTTGTCGTATTGTACACGACAGTTGTATTATTAAGTTGTATTTGTATTCTGTAATATGTATCTGACGACCCAAGATGGGTGATGTATACCTAATTTTAGGGGCGTCACAGTTACTATTCATGAGTTACTATTCATGAGTTACTATTCACGAGTTACTACTCACGAGTTACTATTCACCGAAAAATGAAATTTCCTTCTTTTCGTCCAAATATCTATTCTGGATACTAGCTTTGATTGTATCCATGTTTTGATCATTCTTGAATTTTACTTCACTATGATAAGGTATTTTTGGACGTGGATAAATCGAAATACGAATCCTTAATATTTGTTATTTTGCTTCACTGGATTCGTATTCTTTAAAATATTTTTCATCATCCTCAGTCTTAAATGATGATATAACTGAATATCTTTGGCCTGTAGTGCAAAGATGAATAATTTCTGATGAATATCTTTGGCCCGTAGTGCAAAGATGAACAGGTGTTGAGGTGAACATGACCAACTGATGGATATCTTTGGCCTGTAGTGCAAAGATGACTATTTGATTCAAGATATTTATTGATTGTTGTTACAGGGATAAAATGTTGATGATGGGCTTTTAAATTCATAGATAATCGTAGATTTCATTCTCTACGTAACTTCTCTATGAATTATTATTTTCCGCTGCGAATATTGAATTAAAACTTGTTGTCTATTGTATTCTATTAAATTTTTCCCTGTTGAAGACTAACGATAATTTGTTGTATATTATCTTAGTCATAATATTCTTTATTGGGCTAGTTGAGCTCACCCTTTTCCTTGTTGTTCCATTTTCTTCTCAGGAGGCGAGAATGTAGCAGGTACTAGTCGGGGTATGGAATGAAGGTTCTAGGAAGTTGTTTTAGTAGTCCTCACCATTTTTTTTGTAAAATATTGTTCCAATAATTGTAATGAGGACTTATTTGAGTGTGGATATTGTCTAGATGACAATATTTGTATTTACACTCACAATTTTTATGTTGTATTAATAAAGTTGTAGTTGTTTCTGTACCATGTTATTGACGACTCAGAATAGGTGTTGTATACCTGTTTTGGGGGCGTCACAGAAGGAAAAGCTTCGGCAAGAATGAAACCTTAGCAGGACAAGCCACCTACTCTTGAGCTTAAGCCACTTCCTAAACACCTCAAGTATGCTTATTTAGGTAACTCAAATACTTTACATTTATTATTACATCTGCGCTTAACGAATTGCAGGAAAGTAAATTGCTGAGGATACTGGAGATTATAAGTTTATGATAGGGTGGACAATTGTCGACATCAAGGGAATTAGCCCTTGTTTTTGCATGCACAAGATTCTCTTGGAAGAGGATACCAAACCAACAATGGAACAACAGAGAAGATTAAATCCAATCATGAAAGAAGTGGTGAAGAAGGAAATATTGAAGTGGTTAGATGCTGGAATAATCTACCCGATTTCAGACAGTATATGGGTAGGTCCAGTTCAATGTGTTCCAAAAAAGGGTGGAATGACAATTGTGACAAACGACAACAATGAACTAATTTCGACAAGGACAGTGACCGGATGGAGAGTTTGTATGGACTACAGAAAGCTTAATAAGGCAATCTAGAAGGACCACTTTCCTCTATCCTTTATTGATCAGATGTTGGACCGGTTGGCTGGGCATGAATACTACTATTTGTTGGACGGATATTCGGGGTACAACCAGATCTTTATAGCTCCTGAGGTTCAAGAAAAGACAACTTTCACGTGCCCATACGACACCTTTGCTTTCAGGAGGATGTCCTTTGGATTGTGTAATGCACCGACGACCTTCCAGAGGTGTATGATGGCCATCTTTTCAGACATGGTGGAGAGGAATGTGGAAGTTTTTATGGACGACTTCTCAGTCTATGGGATCACTTTTGATATATGTCTTGAAAATCTGGTCATGGTTCTAAAACGATGTGTGGAAACCAACTTGGTGCTAAACTGGGAGAAGTGCCACTTTATGGTTGGAGAAGGAATTATTCTGGGACACAAAGTCTCTACAAAGGGTTTGGAAGTTGATAGGGCAAAGCTGGACACTATTGAAAATCTTCCACCGCCAATGACAGTGAAGGGAATCCACAATTTTCTTGGGCACACCGGATTCTACCGAAGGTTCATTAAGGATTTCTCTAAGATTGTAAAACCACTATGCAGTGTCTTAGAGAAAGATGCAGTTTTTAGTTTTGATGAAGAATGTAAGTCAGCATTTGAGCAGTTAAAGAAGAAATTGACTACAGCTCCCGTGATTGTAGCACTGGATTGGACAATGCCTTTTGAGTTAATGTGTGATCCTACCGACTATTCGGTAGGGGCTGTTTTGGGTCAACGTCGAGAGAAGATATTCCATGCCATATACTATGCAAGCAAAACCCTCACGGATGCTTAATTGAACTATACAACCAACGAGAAGGAATTACTTGTAGTAGTATACGCCTTTGACAAATTCAGAGCTTATTTGATAGGAACAAAGGTGGTGGTATACACGGATCACTTAGCGATTCGTTATCTGATTTCAAAGAAGGATGTTAAGCCTAGGCTAATCAGATGGATTCTACTCCTTCATGAATTTGATTTGGAAATAAAGGATAGGAAGGGGACAGAAAATCAAGTGGCGGATCATCTTTCAAGACTGGAAAATCCGGATAAGGACGGGGCAGATAAGTGTTTAATCAACGAGTCATTTCTGGATGAGCTGTTATTTGGAGTAAACTCTGAGTTTCCATGGTGATACATGTGGGATGAGCCCTATCTCTTCAGACAGTGCTCAGATAAAATGATTAATAGATGTGTGCCCTACAATGAACTGAAGAATATCTTGCATGAATGCCACACATCTATATATGGGGGACACTATGGGAGTGAGCGGACATCGGCTAAGGTACTTCAGGCATCATTTTATTGGCCTACTGTGTTCAAGGATGCCCACCAATTCGTGAAAAACTGCGATAGATGCCAAAGGGTGGGCAATATATCAAAAAGGAATGAGATGCCGCTCAACACGATCATGGAGTTGAGGTTTTTAATGTATGGGGGATGGACTTCATGGGACCTTTTTCGCCTTCATTCAACAACCTATACATTCTGCTAGCTGTGGATTACATGTTAAAGTGGGTTGAAGCCATAACACTCCCTACAAATGATGTCAAGGTGGTTTTACAGAAGAATATTTTCACAAGGTTTTGCATGCCAAGAGCAATCATAAGTGACGAGGGAAGTCACTTCTGCAATAGGTCATTTACAGCTCTCTTGGCGAAGTATGAGGTTAATCACAGGGTTACCACAACTCATCATCCCCAAACTAGTGGTCAAGCTGAGGTTTCCAATTAAGAGGTGAAGCAAATTTTAGAGAAGGTGGTGAATCTGAGCAGAAAAGATTCTCTAAAATTAGACGATGCTTTATGGGCTTATCGGACAGCATACAAGACACCAATTGGGATGTCTCCGTATCAATTGGTCTATGGGAAAACGTGTCACCTCCCAGTGGAATTACAACATAAGGCATACTGGGCCATTCAAAAACTCAACTTTGATCAAACAGCTGCAGGTGAGAAGAGATTACTCTAATTGAATGAACTTGACGAATTTCGACTGCAAGCCTACAAGAACTCAAAACTGTATAAGGAAAAAGTCAAGAAGTGGCACGATCAAAAGATTCTACAGAGAAAGTTTGAACCGAGACAATCTGTATTACTGTTTAACTCAAGACTGAGGTTGTTCCCCGAAAAGCTCAAATCCAGATGGTCGGGGCCATTTAAGATCAAGACTATTTTCCCACATGGCGTCGTTGAACTGTACAGCAAAAATCCTCTCGAAACATTTAAAGTCAACGGGCAGCGGTTAAAGCATTATTGGGGTGGCAACATCGACAACGAAGCCACCGCGATTACACTTGCCGATGCACCATGAACCAAGAGGCACCGTCGGGCTGACGACATTAAAACAAGCGCTACTTGGGAGCCAACCCAAGCTCTAAACCTTTTCTCTTTCATTTGTTTAGTAAATTTAAGTTCATATCATAGCCTAGATAGTTATTTTTCAACAGAATACAATAGTAATGCCTTAATTGTGGTTTATTTGTAAGGAATCAAGGAAAAAGTACATCAAATCAGACACTGCCCGTATGGCGCAGGGCGCGCTACAGTTCAACATCAAATGGCGCGAGGCGCGCTACCATAGAAGGCACACACTGTCTGCACAGCGCGGGGTGCACCAGGATCCTATGCAGCACGGCGTGGGGCGCGTTGCCTCAGCCGTCAGACACTGCACTACCAGCGCGGGGCGTGCCAAAGAACACTGCCAAACGGCGCTGGGCTCGCCATCCTGAGTTAGCTCCTGCACCTATAGCTCGGGGCGCGCCGCTGTGCTTGAATACGTAGCGCGGGTCGCGCCGTTCGAACATTACAGTTGTAAACCAAGGGTTTCACTTCACCTTTGTTCCTTCTAATTCAAACTCTTGCTCTCCTTCCCAACTTCACATCTGAATCTACTTCGTGTACTCACCCACAACCACTATATCTCCCCCACACACGACATACACGTTCCTCTCACACTCCTCCCCGAATCCTCTTCCATATCTACTTCTTTCTCTCCCCCACACGCCCTCTACTTTCAGATTCTAAACCTCTTACACTTCCCATCCCTTTCAACTTCTATTTTCCTCATCCATTCCAAACCCTTATTGCTATTACATTCTCTACATCCTCTCAACTGGACCTCCACGATTACATAGTGTTCTCCAATGGGCGGCAAAGTTATAAGCATTAAGAGGAGTCTTGTTTAGAATTTGATTAGCGAAAATAAGGTAACTCCATTGAAATACATTGAGAGCAAAGCCTATATTTTGTTATTCTATTGCGTTCATTGTGGATTCCTCGGGATACTGCTGCCCGAGGACTGTATTGAAGGGTATTTTCTTTGGGGATAATTGCTCTGTTTTGAATTGTTTGGGGGAAACACAGAGACGCCCACCATTTGTTTGATATATTGCCTCAACCAAATTATTTTTTTTTGCTAAATTTGTTTGTATATAGAAAAGAAAGGTAGATTGAACAATCGCAAAGGGGCATACCTCAGAAACTTTAGAATGTACCTCATGGGATAACCCCCAAGAAAAAACAACTAAAGACCTACGACCAAACCAATTGGAATTACAAATTTATAAGATAAAATGTGCATATAAAAAAAATGAAACAACGAGAGCCAAAGGGGCCAAAAGAATCATGAGAAGATGTCATGCTCGCCCACCACTCATGCTCGCTACCTCACCAACTCAAAACATACCAGCCCACCTCACATGCTCGCCACCTCACCAGCACACCTTGCCAGCCCCTGCCCACCTCGCCCAAAAAACCATAGCAGCACCAACACCTGCCCACCTCACATGCCCACCAAAGGCATTTACACCAGCTCGCCACCTCACCAGCTCAAAACATACCAGCCCACCTTACATGCTCGCCTGCCCACATACTAACATCTCACCACCACACCACACCAACTCCTACACACTCGCCCACCACACCAACCTGCCCACCAAAGGCATTTACAATAGCCAGTTACAATAGTATTGATAGCTGGTGGCCTTAAGAAAAGATTTGCAAGTAGAGAGTCTTGATTTAATGAGATGAATGACATTCTTCGCGAGGTTTGCTGGGGGAATGAGGGAAGTCCCGTGTATCTTTTTGTTTCGAGCTTCCCAAACTTTATAGAAGGAAATAGCTACACTAAGGCATAGGATGTTCCGTGAGAGCGTAGTGCCTTGGAAGGAAATGAGATATGCCATAAGGTCATCCCAAGAGTGTGGTACGTTGTTCCAGTTGCCTAAAGTAAGAGCTAATCTTCTCACAAAAGATCGCGTGCTTCTACCTCTAGTGCTCGGGCCCAAATCGATTGAACTAGATTTGTAAGTGAGACCGCCGAAACAAGGTTCAAAACAATCATTGATAAAAAGACTTTGGTGTTAGAAAGAGAGTTGAAGCCGGATGCGAATCTAGACAGAGACATGGCACTAATGATTATGGAACGTAATTGGTTTCAACTGGTGGAGCAGCCACAACCCGCGGTGATCAACATTGTAAAGGAATTCTATACCAACGCAATTGAGCATATTGGTCACACGATCATAGTAAGGGGTAAACCGGTGTCATTCCATGCCAATGCAATCAACAAGTACTTTGGGCTGGAAACACAGTCGGATGCACGCAATGAGGACCGCTTGCCTGATCTGGATGAACTTATTGTGAGATTGTGCAAGACAAGAACGCAGTGGGTTACACGAGCTGGAACTGACGAAAAAATAAGCTTTCCCCACTCCGCCTTAAGTCGATATGGCAAAGCTTGGTAGGCCTTCATATGTGCCCGGTTGATGCCCACACGCCATCAGAACGATGTGACTAAGGAACGGGCGCGGCTGTTGTATGGCATTGTCCACCGTCACTTCCGAGCAAACAATGTAGTTATGTTCTACAACGTGGATGTGGGTATGTGTATTCAAGAGTCGATCGACCGATTGCTACGAGGTAGTACCACGGGGGGCCTTCTCCATGGTTTTCTTATCACTGATTTGTGTCGTAAAGTTGGAGTGCAATGGCATTCCTCTGAACCAATTCAGCAACCAATGGCAATCATCGACCATGCTACCATTGACAAATATAAAGCATGGGATGGGGCACAATCACACCCAAGAGGAGAAGAATATATCATGAGACGACCACCCTCACCCCCGGTCGCGGCTGATCCGATGGAAGAACAACCTGAGCCTGCTACCTCTTCAGGGGTTCCGCGGAATGAATTCTTATGGCTGGCTCAGCGTCAGGATATGATGCTTCAGTACAATGTCAATGCTTTCAATACTCTTGTTGATTCTTTTTCTCGGTGTAATCCAAGTGTCGGTCTGGTTTACATGCATGTTCCCCTTATTCTTCCAACATACCCTCCTTCGGATGATGATGGTCCACCTGACGAGCAATGACTCATCTTTCGGGGAAGTCCTCGCACTTTTACTTTCTTTATATTGCCGTAATGGGGACATTACTTGTGTTAAGTTTGGGGGGGATTTGCTTGGTTGATTAGTCTTGGTTATGATTACATATCTATGTTAGTTCTAAATTTTTGATAAGTTGTTAATATTTGTTTTGTTACTTTGTTGGTGGTGTCGTTTAGTATCATTCATTCATGCATACATAAAAAAAAAGTTTTATTGCATTTAGTTCATTCTTGCATGATTCCAGCTGTTAGATAGTTTAAGTCTGTTTTGGCCAATAATGAGATTGGAATTATGTAGACAAGTATGGTATTGATTATTAAGACTTTGATATGATTTCTTGGCATGATTTAGATCTTTATCTGTTTGAAACTGATATAATCAGGCGAGCACCTTAGAAATAGCTATGTTGATTGATTGAGTTTAAATTGATACATAATGGGATTCTAAAGGATAATGCTAGTTTGAATTAAAGAACGACATAAATAGGCAAAGATGGCTAAGATTAGATAATAACCTAAGTTTGGGGGAAAATTATGGATATATATATATATATATATATATATATATATATATATATATATATAAGAATAAATATCGTGACTAGTCTAGTTTTGTGGTCTTTGTTACTTGAGTAAGTAAGCCCGAGGGGATGTCTTTACACATAGCGCCCTAAGGCCTTAATGGTTTGGGAGTCGTTGGTCGAAAGCTCGTTAAGGTAACATGAAAAACCTAAGGGAATTAGACATTGCACAACCATGATAAAAAAAGAACGGGAAATAAAGAGCAAAAAGCCCCCGTGAATGAAAAATAAAGCATAAGTATTTTGGTAACTGTTTGATTTTAGTTGAATCTAGCTTGTTCTTGGATTTCTTGAGTTTACACTGTATGATGCCTTTAAAGAGGTCTATTATGTGTTGTATTTAGCTTTATATCAGTTAGTATGGTTGTTGAGCACACACGCACTATATCAGTAATAACAGTTTAAGATTTGATGATTGATTGGGAAGTTATTGATTGGTCTTGATATAATATATTATCGTATTTGTTTGATTTCTCTGAGGCCGTGTGATTAGACTGTGATCTGTCTTACTGCTGGATTCGTAGGCGTATAGTTAGCTGCATTTCATTTCATTGCATTGCGTGTTGCATTGTGTGTTTTGCTTGGACAAGCAATATTTCAAGTTTGGGGAAATTTGATGAGTAAGTTTTTAACCTACGATTTGATCTCATTTAGCTTGGTATATTGTTAGTTTTTGGGATTATTCATGTTACTTCTGATGAATTTTGTTCTTTGTACATGGGAATGGGTCGAAGATGTTTAAGAGCTAACATTTGAAGAAATTTCAAGGATTTTTACATTCTGCTCACCCCGCGCGGGGCGCGCCATGGATGTATAGGAACCGACTTATGTCAATGAGAAGAGGGACTTCAATTAACACACAATCAATTACACTTTTGGAGCCCAAATTGAGAGAAGAACAGTGGAGGAGCAAGGCAAAGAAGGAGATTCACAAAGATTGCATAATTGAAGGCAAAGAAGGGTGGTATATTACTATTCTTTCCCTTAAATTCAGTTCTTGTAATTTGGATGATGAATTATTTACTTTATTCAGTTTTTAATTCATTGATTATGAACTAAATTACTTTTTAGGCTTGCAATGGATCTTTAGTGTTGAACAATGATTGTCATGCCTTAATTTTAGTTTAATAATATTATCAATTCAATTTATCTATTGTGATTTATACTTAATTTATTAATTGCTTGATCACCAATTTTATGTGGATTTGTATGGTCTCGAGAGATGATCTATGAATCTAGACCTAATTACAATAGCACGTGTTCTTGAATTCTGTGTTTTGATGAAATCTTGATGAATGTTTAGGATAGAAATATAGCTAACATCGCATGTAATCTTTAAAGAACTTGGAATTTAAACTTTATTTGATTTTAATTAACATAAAGATATAGTGAATTAGTTAATTAGGGTGTTTGACTTAATTCTATCAAATTATGGATGTAAGTTAATACGGTGTTAGTGCATCGAGAGATGGCTAATTTTACTTAGTGTTCTTGATTAATAAACTGATATAGTAAATTAAACTGGAAGGTGTGATAATCAGAGTGAAACTTAAAGTGAAATTGTAAGTCTAATTCTCTATTATCTGCTTGAAATTATGGTTAATAATTTGTGTTGATTTACTTTGATTTTTAATTTATTTAGATTTTAATAATTATAATCATTAATTTGAATAGTTTAATAAAATTTGAATAATAGAAAATTGATAATTGTTAGATTAAATTTCATATTAATCTATATGAAAATAATATTTTATTTATTATTATATTACTTATTAACCACGTGCACTTGCGTATAAAGCATATTTAGAATTTACCGAACAGCCTACCCATTCATTTTGACTTAACCACGCGATAACCATGGGACAAATATTGTGTAGTTAGTATGCAATACATTTTTTGGTTTCATCACAAGGGTCACTTCTTTTGCAGCGTAAGGCATGCACACATCAATCAGTATGTAGTAGGCTCCACAAATTTGGCTGGAATTGCTACGTGGGTGCTGCCCATGCCTTGCCTTGCCTTGCCTAGCCTAGCAAAGTAATCGCTGGACCCCAAAGTTATTAATTCATATAGAAAATGTGTTCGATTGTTGTACACCCTTTTTACCCTCGACAAATATATACGGTTGTTTGATGCAGCAGTGCTTCAGATATTTTAGTACAGTGTAAATTATACTGACATTTCTCTATACATTTATAATAATATTTATATTTTTTTTAATTTTTTAAGTGATAATTAGAATTTTTATAAATTCTTAGAGTTGACTAAATATATAAAATTATATATTTATCCTTATATGTTATCAAATTATAATCTAAGAATAAGATATATTTTTTCAATGACAAAATTATCTTATTTTAATATAATATGTTTAGGCTTACATATTTTGATTTGATGATATGATAATGTATATGTGTAATCAATAATTTTTATAAAATCCTTAATAGTATAATTAATGTAAAAAGACTTAAAATAAAAGATCAAACTTATTACTAGAAAAATGATAAATATTATTATAATTATATGTAAGAGGGTGTCAATGTATTTTATTCTAAAGTTAATCAAGACATGATAAGCAAGATTCCATAATTGCGGACCATACAACCAACGACACTTGGTCGGAATAAGAGTACCAATGTTGAACTTTTTTTGTTTTGTTTTTTGGGCATGAGGAAAAGACAATGATGACCTTATTTCCCTTCTTTTTTAACCTACGTCCTTTTTCTTGCAATCTAATGTTAATTTTTGCTTAGTTTAGAGTCCTTTTTGTCGCTATCCAATGTCAATTTTATTACTTGATTTAGAAAACCACAGTATGATGGATTTGAATTGTGAATGTTGTTCACTAATTTAGTAAAGCCCATATGCAATTATGGATGGGAATATGACTCCTTAATTTACAAACTGTACTTATCACACCATGCCACATCGTATGATAATATAATAAAATTAAATAATTAGGGCACAGAATGGTGCGGTCATACATGATATATTTTTAAATTTAGAGTCAAATAATTTTTTTTTTCTTTCAAGAATACTGTTTCATATATAATTGTAAAATTGATAAACTTCAAGATAAATGACAAACTTAAAGTTAAATGTATGGTATAAGATTTAATTGTTTTCTTTAGGATGCATTTATTCTTTATTTCATTTGTGCTTGTTTTTGTCAAATTTAGAAACCGCATATATTTTTGTGGTTGTAGATAATACCAAACATTAGACTTACCACACATTCTCATACTTAATCGGACAAAATTTAAATGAACATTTTTGTACATAATCAAAATTGATTCATGTTATATATTTCGAGTTGTATTACAATTATGAAACTTATTAATACGTATTGATAAGAATTATATGATAGTCTCACTTATTACATATCTCTCAAAAAAATATTATCGCTAATACTTATTCACGTAACTGACAATCAAAAAATCGACGTAAATATTCGTAATATATATCATTAGCGATCAAAATTTACTTTTTCTTATGTGATATAATATTTTAAATCAAAATGTAATAATATAACCACTTAATTAAAAAATTGGTCAACGTTTATCAAAATAAAATAGAAATTGATATTTCTATGACTTTGATATTTCTATATGAAAAATGTCGTTATAGATGTATAGTGGTGGTAAAAATCGTTTCTATAGCGACGGTTTTTGTAAGACCCCGAATTTTATGAAATGAAAGTATTCAATTTTCTTATAATTATTATTTTATTTCGTAAATGGTTAAATTGATAAAAGGTTAAAGTTAAGGATGATATATGAAATTTTTTGCAAAGTAAGCAAGTGGTTATATAATATTCGATTGGTCGGAAAATATTCGTTTTAACAGGGAATATTCGTACGACGGCACAATCATAGGTGGACCCCACAACGAAAGTATTGTCGTAGTTAGAAAACGACAGAATTATCTTTTTATAAAAATAATTGCGAAAGTTTTACCGTTAAACTGTTAAACTACCTGGTAGTAAAAGTACAGTAATACTCGTGGTTGCATAGTAGTACACAGTATTGATTATTGATGCTTACGTAAGAAGTCACTCAGTTATACTCAATTATTGCTACAGTAATTGCTGCATCATATCTGTCATATTATTGATTTAATTATTGTCACATCATCATCTGTATAATATGTTATATTATTAAATCAATAATTAAGACGGCAAAGTTATTCATATTATTATTTGCAATATTGATAATGTCTAGAAGTTCTGTTAATGAGAGGTTTGGTCACCTAATTGCGCGCCAATAAGGAGAAATCCTTATCGGAAAGCCCCTCTTTCTTGGGAACGACCTGGTTGTTAAATATTGTGAGTTATAATATTAATGATGAATAAGTTCGTGTTGATTAAAGATGAACTTGATAGTTCCATTGTGTTGGAATTATTAGTGTTAGTGGAAATCGACATTTATTTCGATAATAATTAATGTCTGGAGGTTATATTAACCAATCGGGTAATTAATCGGATAAATGAGCAATTAATTGCTATTAATTCACATGCTTATAACTATGTGTTCACATATGTGTACTATTGATTCACATGATTTACTATTAGGGGAATTGGTACAAGATTGATAATACTTGCATGACTAAATTAAAAATAGAGGTATAGTTAAAGGTACTATACTGTAATTAGTTTTTTCACATGATTATACTATTGAGTCACATGAATAAACTATTAATTCACATGATTTACTATTAGGGTACAAGTTTGATAATACTTGCAGGACTAAATTAAAAATAAAGGAAAAGAGGAAGGTATTTTACTGTAATATTTCGAGCCCCAAAACGTGCAATTATTGAAACTATATTTTTCTATAAATAAAAGCTCATTCCTTCATAATTTTTTACCAATTCACTAAAGCTATAGAGCAACTGTGACGCCCCCAAAATAGGTATACATCACCTATTCTGAGTCGTCAAATACTAGGGGTGTAAATCGAGCCAAGTAGTTCGGTACTCGACTCGAGATCGGCTCGAAAATATGATCCAAAGCTCGAATTCGAAGTTGATCCGAGTCGAATATGATACATGCTCGTTTTCTGTTTAGTGATACACGAGTCGAATTCGAGCATACCAGTGTTCGATCATATTAGGGTTCGAGTATTTTATTTTTTCTCGAACCATACTCGATACCTGCTCGATGGATCATATTCGAATATTGGTCTGATTCATGCTAGTAAGCTAAATATGTGATATTTATATCAATTTTTATAATTTATTAAGTGTAGTATAAAATTGTGTAAACTTGTACTTGAATAAATCAATTAATTGAATGTCAATTTATATTACATTCTTTATAATTTCAATACATAAATAAAAATGAAAAAGTTTTATATATAAATATTAGTTAAGTAACCAATTTAGTATGTAGTGGTTTAGTTTTAAGTGAAATGGTTCATATTCGAAACTCGATTTGAAGGCTCATGAGTAACTCGCTTTGTAAACGAGTTGAGTACTTACGAGCCGAGTAGGTCCGAGTAATGATCCGAGCCGAATCTGGCGCAAAAATATAAATCCCTTATCGAATTCGAGTCGAATTCGAGCTCAATTTTTTCGAGTCGAGCCGAATCTGAGTATAAAGGTGTTCGCTGAGATTCGACTCGTTTACACCCCTATCAAATACATGGTACAAAATTCAAATACAACTTAATTATACAACAGTCGTGTAAAATACGACTAAACATATGCTGTGAGTTTTAATACAAATATTGTCAAATAGACAATATACAAACTCAGTGGGTCCTCATTACATTTATTATCTCACTATTACATAGAATAGTGAGGACTACTAATGCTATCATCTGGTCCATCACTCCGTTTTTCGACTCGTACCAACTATATTCTCATTTCCTGAAGAGAACAATGAAAGAAAGGGTGAGCTCAACTAGCCCAGTAAGAAATATCATGACTAAGATAATGCAAAATAAATTATCATTAGCCTTAAACAGTGTTAAACTGATACAATATAACAAACATCAAGTTTAACTGCAGCGGAACAAGCAACCCATTAGAAGAATCAAGTAGAGAATAAAATCTACTATCTTCTATGATTTAAAAGGTTTTTCAGGACTTTTATCGCTGGGACTCAGCTTAAAAAAACAATCCACATCATCGAATCATCCCTGCACTACGGTCAAGGATATTCTTTAGTATCACGACCACAATTATCCATGCATTACGGGCCAAGAATATTTGTGTATTCATTAATGATCATGATCATGCCAACCACTGTCCATCAATGCACTACAGGCGAATGAGGACTTTTACAACATCATTTGTAACATTATGGTCATGATTATACCGAATAATCCCTGGTCATAGCCATACCAAGTTCATCTATGTACTACAGGCCACAGATGACTTTTAACATAATATAAA
Organism: Panax notoginseng; assembly: GCA_016801055.1. Classification (NCBI taxonomy): domain Eukaryota; kingdom Viridiplantae; phylum Streptophyta; class Magnoliopsida; order Apiales; family Araliaceae; genus Panax; species Panax notoginseng. Next base: position 142,799,837 of record CM029018.1, read on the forward strand.
CATGAGGATGATGACAATGATATAAGAATTCAATAAAACAAGTTCAAGAATTAATTTATCCAGAAACCAATAACGTCCAAATTGTCAACATGATACTGCTTTGTGGAGTAAAATTCAAGAATGCTCGGAAGAATATTTTCATGAAAAGATACTGGATGAAGTGAAATATCAAGGATATTCCACTAATTTCATAGAGTATAAAAGTCAAAACTTTAACCAACTGAATATAATAAAGAATGGAATAACAAAAGAAATCACCATGCATGCAATAGACCGCACAGACAAGTTATTCCAACAGGAAAATAAATAATGAAACCAGGTCATGCATAAACGCACCGACAGGATATTCCGACAGAATAATAAATAATGGAACCAGGTCCGGCGTAAATGCACAGACAGGATATTCCGACAGAATAATAAATAATGGAACCAGGTCCGGCGTAAAGCACAGACAGGATATTCCGACAGAATAATAAATAATGGAACCAGGTCCGGCGTAAAGCACAGACAGGATATTCTGACAGAATAATAAATAATGGAACCAGGTCCGGCGCAAAGCACAGACAGGATGTTCCAACAGAATAATAAAAATGTAATAACAGAAGAATTTCACCAAGTATCGCGTATACATGTTATTCCAACAGAATAATAAAGAATGAAATAACAGAAGTTCTCTTAATGAATAAGAAAGAAAGAATACCATTTACAAGTACAACAAATAATATCCCTAATCGTAAAAGAAACTTGATATCGGAGTAGTGAAGTAGCAGAATACTTTTCTTCTTTGTCTCTATAATTTCTCTCTCTAGAGTTTCAGTGAATTCGTAAGAAAATAATGAAGGAATGAGCTTCTATTTATAAAAAAATAGACTGCATAGTAACTAACTAATGAATGGTCTAGATTGATTTACTTTAATCTGACGATCCATATTTAAAGCAAATTTTTTTAAATAAAATATAATATATTCTATTTATAATCTAATAAAACGAATAACTTTATAAAAGATTTTACTATACAAATACTATACAGGCACTATGCAAACATTATGCATAATAAAATATAATATATTCTAATTATTGTCTAATAAAACAGATAACTTTATAAAAGTATTATGTTTTATATAAAAAGATTTTACTATTAGCCTAATAAAACGAATAACTTTATAAAAGTTTTATGTTTTATATAAAAAGCTTTTCTGTTTTATTACATTAATAATACCAATAAAAAAAATTGAGTGACTTATCACGTAAGTATCAATAATCAATACTGTGTGCTACTTGCAACCATGCGTATTACTGTACTTTTACTACCGAGTAGTTCAACAATATTAATGGTAAAACTTCCGCCGTTATTTTCATAAAGTATTTTTGTCGTTTTCTCAATTCGACAATAATTCCGTTATAGGGTCCACTAATGATTGTGTCGTCGTACGAATATTCCCTGTTAAAACGAATATTCCCCGACCAATCGAATATTATATAGCAACTTACGTACTTTACAAAATTTATAAATATTACCCACAACTATAACATTATATCAATTTCACTCCATAATATTTAAAAATGATATTGATAGAAAATTCATCTTTATTTATAAAAGTTAGGGTCTTACAACCTCCCCTTCTTATAAAATTTCGCCCTCAAAATTAAGATACGTACCTGGTATATCGAAGAGGTAAGGATACCTTGACTTCATTTCAGATTCTAACTCCCAGCTCATTTCCTCAACATCGTGGTTTCTCCACAAAACTTTGACTTGAGGTATAACCTTGGAGCGTAGAATATGTTCCTTCTTATCCAAGATTTGAACATGAACCTCTTCATACGTTAAATCTTCCGCTATTTCGTCCGGTTCTAACTCAATAATGTGGTTCGGGTCTTTCACGTATTTACGTAACATGGATATGTGAAAAATATTATGAACACGAGACATACTTGGCGGTAAAGCGAGTCTATAGGCCACAGTTCCTACTCGATCGAGGATTAAAAATGGGTCAATGAATCGAGGATTGTGCTTTCCTCTCTTTCTAAATCTCGTAACTCCTTTCCACGGAGCAACTCGTAACAACACATGATCTCCTATATCAAATTCCACGTCCTTTCGATGAAGATCAGCATAACTCTTTTGTCGATCTTGTGAGGTTTTTATACGTTGCCGAATCGTTTGAATCTTTTTCGTAGTCATACGTACCAACTCCGGTCCCAACAACGTTGCTTCACTCACCTCATCCCAACATACTGGAGAACGACACTTTCTTCCATACAACGCCTCGAATGGAGCCATGTCAATACTTGCTTGATAACTGTTGTTGTAGAAAAACTCCACCAATGGTAAGTCAAGAACACAAAGTCTTAATAAATCTTCAAGAGTTTGAATAGTCCTCTCTGATTATCCGTCCGTCTGGGGATGATATGCCGAACTAAATCGTAAATTCGTGCCCATAGCTTTTTGCAAACTAACCCAAAATCGTTAAGTGAATCTTGTGTCTCGATCAGAAACTATGGATACTGGCATACCATGCAGTCTTACAATCTCGTTTATGTACATACGAGCAAGACGTTCAAGTGTATAAGTTTCTCGTATTAGTAAGAAATGAGTAGACTTGGTCAATCTATCAACAATGACCTAAATTGCATCAATGCCTTGAGAAACCTTGGGAAGACCAGTAACGAAATCCATAGTAATGTACTCCCACTTTCATTCTAGAATTTCAAGTGGTTGCAATGGACCTTTTGGTACTTGATGCTCCGCTTTGACTCGTTGACAAGTTAGACACCTTGAGATAAACAACACTATCTCTCTCTTCATATTACTCCACCAAAATGTATGACGAAGATCATGATACATTTTAGTACTCCCAAGATGGATTGCAAACGGTGTGTTGTGCGCCTCCATTATAATTTTATACTTTAAATCAGGGTCGTTAGGGACACAAAGTCTGGAGTTGACTCGAAGTATTCCTTCTTCATCGATTCTTGCTTCCGGCATAGCACCTTCTTGCACTTTCTTCCTCATACGCATCAGCTCCAGGTCTGTAGCTTGAGCAGCTTTAACTTTATCAATTAAAGTCGGTTCTACTCGTATATTCGCCATCATTAGATGGGTCCCTGGAGTCTTTAACTCTATCTCCATCCTTTGCAAGTCACACAAAATGGGCCTTTGTGTTGACAATATCGCACTCGTACTTTCATATGATCTTCTACTCAATGCATCAGCTACAACGTTCGCTTTTCCAGGATGGTATTGGATGGTATGATCATAATCTTTCAACAGTTCCAGCCAACGTCGTTGTCGCATGTTGAGTTCCTTTTGAGTAAAGAAATATTTGAGGCTTTTGTGATCCGTAAAGATCTCCACTTTCTCCCTATACAAGTAATGCCTCCAAATTTTAAGTGCGAAGACAACAGCTGCCAACTCTAGATCATGAGTAGGATAATTCCTCTCATATTCTTTGAGTTGTCTTGAGGCATAGGCTATGACTTTCCTATATTGCATGAGAACACGTCCTAATCCTTTGCCCGAAGCATCACTGTAGATGACAAATCCCTCCGAGCCAGATGGTATTGTTAGAACAGGTACTGAAATGAGTCTCCTCTTGAGTTCTTGAAAACTCTTCTCACATTCTTCGCTCCAACCGAACTTTGTATCTTTCCGAGTCAGCTGAGTTAATGGAGTAGCGATTCAAGAAAATCCTTCCACGAATCTCCGATAATAACCAGCTAAATCGAGAAAGTTACGTACTTCGGTCACTGATTTAGGTTGCTCCCAGCTTTTAATTGCTTCAATCTTTGCCGGGTCAACAGATATTCCATGACTTAATACTACGTGCCCAAGGAATGCTACTTCCTCAAGCCAGAACTCGTATTTCTTCAAATTGGCATAAAAGCTTGTATTCATGAAGCTTTTGGAGTGTCAGCCTCAAGTGTTGCTCATGATCTTCACGGCTTTTGGAATAAATAAGGATGTCATCAATAAAGACGACCACAAAGTGATCCAAATATTCCTTGAATACTCAGTTCATCATATCCATGAAGGCAGCAGGAGCATTAGTCAATCCAAAAGATATGACTAAGAATTCATAATGCCCGTACCGAGTTCTGAAGGCAGTCTTTGGAATATCCTCAGTTCTAATCTTCAGCTGATGATATTCAGAACGAAGATTAATTTTTAAAAAGAATTGTGCTCCTTGCAACTGGTCAAACAGGTCATCAATACGTGGCAATGGGTACCTATTTTTGATGGTGACATGATTCAACTCCCGATAATCAATACAAAGTAATATACTCCCATCTTTCTTCTTCACGAATAGAACAGGAGCACCCCAAGGAGAAGTATTAGGACGAATAAAGCCAATGTCTAACAATTCCTGCAGTTGGGTCTTTAATTCCTGAAGTTCAATAGGAGTCATTCGATATGGGGCTTTGAAAATGGGTTTTGTACCGGGTTCAAGGTCGATACAAAATTTAATTTCACGCTCTGGGGGTAGGCCAGGAAGTTCTTCAGGGAATACGTCAGGAAATTCATTAACAATAGAAATATCATTCAAAACTGAAGTATTTTTGTTTAGATCCGTGACATGAGCTAAGAAAGCTTGACATCCGTTTTTTAATAAACAAATAGCTTTATGGCTTGAGATGACAGTGATTGATTTCAATGGTTTGGTTGTTTTAATTCGCATAATAGGTTGATTAGGAATAATAAAGCTAACAACCATACGAAAACAATCAATTTTTGCATGATGAGTAGTTAACCAATCAATCCCTAGAATTACATCAAATGCAAGTATTTTCAACGAAATTAGATCGATAGGTAATGTGAGGGTACCGATTTGAACCAAACAAGACTTATAAATAGTGGATGTAATGAAGGTTTCTCCCAACGGAGTTTTCACAGATAAGTCAAAGTCTAATTTCTCCGGAGTCAAATTTAATCATTGAGCGCAAATAAGAGAAATAAAAGAATGGGTAGAACTGGTATCAAATAAGGTATAGACTTCGCTAGAGTTTATGATAAGCTTACCCGTGATGACCTCGTTCGGGTTCCTTGCTTTCTGGGAGGTCACAACAAACGCTCTCCCTTGCACTACCGGTTTTGACTTTTTTGGGACGTCCTTCGGTGCCTCCATCCTAGCTGAACTTGTCTTCGGTGAACGACAAAATCGGGCTAGGTGACCTTCTCTTCCACAATTTTAACATGCTTTGGACGGCATCGCGCAGTTTGGACTGATGTGTCCCTCCCCTCCGCATTTGAAGCATATGATCGGTGGTCGTTCTCCTTTCTTAACCACGGGTGCTGGTGCTGACGTCTTTCCATCATTATTGAATCTCCTCTTCTTGAAATGTCTATTCTTATTGTTTTGGCCATGATTACCACCGAAGTGGTTACCATTTCTGGCCTGCTGATTCCTTCCACGCTTGTTGTCACCGCTTTGATGACTGCTTTCACTGGTATTATTATTTTGCTTGTTGCTCTCTTTTGGTTGTGTTGACTCGTTATCGTGCTCCACTAACTGAGCCCTATTTACAACATCTGAATACAAACACAGTTTATGAGAAATAAGATGTTGACGTATCTCCGGCTTCAAATCTCTTAAAAACATCCGCGTCATTCTCTCTTCATTATCCACCAAGTGGGACGCAAACCGGGACAGCTCGGCAAACTTAGCTTCGTACTGCGACACGGTCATATTATTCTGCTCCAACTTGATGAACTCTACCTCCTTCATGTGACGAATACTTTAGGAAAAGTACTTGTCATTGAACAGTTGTTGGAATTTCTCCCAAGACATCTTCAGTGCAGCAGGTTAAGTACGCTTTACCGATTTCCACCAGTAATCTGCCTCTCCTCACAACATAAAGGTGGCAAAAGGAACCTTTTGCTCCTCGGCGCAACCCAAGACATCAAATATCTTGGTGATCTGCTTTATCCACGTTTCCGCCTTAAGTGGTTTTGGTTCTCCAATAAACTCCGGTGGTCCCAGCTCCTTGAACTGTTTAGCGGTGACCGTCCGAGAGTTTTCAGTGTTTCCACCTATATTTTGGACAGGAGCCACTCTCGCCTGCTGTTGCATGAATTGCATAAAGCCTCTGAACATTCCATCATTCATCATTTGGTCAATGTTGTTGTTTGGATGAGGATTGTCGCCTTTCTGATGCACATTATCCTGATTATTGATATGTGGTGAATCAACGGTCGCCTGTGCTCCATTACTATTCTCAACATTCTCGGATGTCATTTTCAAATACTGCCACAAAACAAGGGTTAAATAACATATCACATATTATCTCTATACTCTGACCGACCAATTAAATACCAAATAAACTTAGGTAGGTCATACTGGCGAAGGAATTTCCTGTCTCTCCCCTCCTAGTTCTAGTCTCACATCTTAGCCAGGGATCATATCCCTAAGCTCTGATACCAACTGTGACGCCCCCAAAAAAGGTATACATCACCTATTCTGAGTCGTCAAATACATGGTACAAAATTCAAATATAACTTAATTATACAACAGTCGTGTAAAATACGACTAAACATATGATGTGAGTTTTAATATAAATATTGTCAAATAGACAATATACAAACTCAATGGGTCCTCATTATATTTATTATTACACTATTACATAGAATAGTGAGGACTACTAATGCTATCATCTGGTCCATCACTCCGTTTCCCGACTCGTCCCAACTATATTCTCATTTCCTGAAGAGAACAATGAAAGAAAGGGTGAGCTCAACTAGTCCAGTAAGAAATATTAGTGATAATGCAGAATAAATTATCATTAGCCTTAAACAGTGTTAAACTGATACAATATAACAAACATCAAGTTTAACTGCAGCGGAATAAGCAACCCATTAGAAGAGTCAAGTAGAGAATAAAATCTACTATCTTCTATGATTTAAAAGGTTTTTCATGACTTTTATCATTGGGAATCAGCTTAAAAAAATAATCCACATCATTGAATCACCCCTGCACTACGGTCAAAGATATTCTTTAGTATCACGACCACAATTATCCATGCATTACGGGCCAAGAATATTTGTGTATTCATTAATGGTCATGATCATGCCAACCACTGTCCATCAATGCACTACGGGCCAATGAGGACTTTTACCACATCATTTGTAACATTACGGTCATGATTATACCGAATAATTCCTGGTCATAATCATACCAAGTTCATCTATGCACTACAGGCCACAGATGACTTTCAACAGAATATAAACATGAGAATGATGACAATGATATAAGAATTCAATAAAATAAGTTCAAGAATTAATTTATCCAGGAACCAATAACGTCAAAATTGTCAACATGATACTGCTTTGTGGAGTAAAATTCAAGAATGCTCGGAAGAATATTTTCATGAAAAGATACTGGATGAAGCGTAAATATCAAGGATATTCCACTAATTTCATGGAGTATAAAAGTCAAAATTTTAACCAACTGAATATAATAAAGAATAGAATAACAAAAGAAATCACCATACATGCGATAGACCGCACAGACAGGTTATTCCAACAGGAAAATAAATAATGGAACCAGGTCATGCGTAAACACACCGACAGGATATTCCGACAAAATAATAAATAATGGAACCAGGTCCGGCGTAAATGCACAGACATGATATTCCGACAGAATAATAAATAATGGAACCAGGTCCGGCGTAAAGCACAGACAGGATATTCCGACAGAATAATAAATAATGGAACCAGGTCCGGCGCAAAGCACAGACAGGATGTTCCAACAGAATAATAAAAATATAATAACAGAAGAATTTCACCAAGTATAAGGTAGCCCGCGTATACAGGTTATTCCAACAGAATAATAAAGAATAGAATAACAGAAGTTCTCTTAATGAATAAGAAAGAAAGAATATCCTTTACGAGTACAACAAATAATATCCCTTATCATAAAAGAAACTTGATATCGGAGTAGTGAAGTAGTAGAATACTTTTCTTCTTTCTCTCTATAGTTTCTCTCTCTAGAGTTTCAGTGAATTCGTAAGAAAATAATGAAGGAATGAACTTCTATTTATAAAAAAATAGACTGCATAGTAACTAACTCATGAACGGTCTAGATTGATTTACTTTAATCTGACGGTCCATATTTAAAGCAAAATCTTTTAAATAAAATATAATATATTCTATTTATAATCTAATAAAACGAATAACTTTATAAAAGATTTTACTATGCAAATACTATGCAGGCACTATGCAAACACTATACATAATAAAATATAATATATTCTAATTATTGTCTAATAAAACAGATAACTTTATAAAAGTATTATGTTTTATATAAAAAAATTTTACTATTAGCCTAATAAAACGAATAACTTTATAAAAGTATTCTGTTTTATATAAAAAGCTTTTCTGTTTTATTACATTAATAATACCAATAAAACAAAACTGAGTGACTTATCACGTAAGCATCAATAATCAATACTGTGTGCTACTATGCAATCATGCGTATTACTGTATTTTTACTACCAAGTAGTTCAACAGTATTAATGGTAAAACTTCCGCCGTTATTTTCATAAAGTATTTTTGTCGTTTTCTCAATTCGACAATAATTCCGTTGTAGGGTCCACTAATGATTGTGTCGTCGTACGAATATTCCCTGTTAAAACGAATATTCCCCGACCAATCGAATATTATATAGCAACTTACGTACTTTGTAAAATTTATAAATATTACCCACAAGTATAACATTATATCAATTTCAGTCCATAATATTTAAAAATGATATTTATAGAAAATTCATCTTTATTTATTAAAGTTGGGGTCTTATAGCAATTATTATAGAGAGAAATTATAGAGAGAAAGGAGAAAAGAAGTCTGCTACCTCACTATTCCAGTTTTCTTCTAAGGTAAGGGATATTATTATTATTATAGTAAGGGGTATTATTTCTTTCGTATATTCATGAAGAGAGCTATTGTTATTCCATTCTTTATTATTATGTTGGAATAACCTGTCTATGCGAAGTACTGCATACATTGTAAAATTCTTCTGTTATTCCATTCTTTATTATTCTTTTAGAATATCTTGTCTGTGCAGATTACGCATGACTTGGTTCCATTCTTTATTATTCTGTTAGAATATCCTGTCTGTGCGGATTACGCATGACCTGGTTCTATTATTTATTATTCTGTTGAAATATCCTATCTGTGCGGATTACGCATGACCTGGTTCTATTATTTATTATTCTGTTGGAATAACCTGTTTGTGTGGTCTATCGCATGCCTGGTGAATTCTTCTGTTATTCCATTCTTTATTATTCTGTTGGAATAACCTGTCTATGTGGATTACCACATGCATGGTGAATGATCCTTCGTATTCATTCTTTATTAAATTGTGGAAATGATCTGTCTACGTGGATTACCGCATGGCGGGTGATAATCCATTTGCAGTTTCGTATATTCTATTATACTCGTGTGAGATATCATTTCTTTTGTACTCGTCATGGAATATCATTTTTTTTGGTATTTTTTTTACGAGTTACTATTTATGGGTTACTATTCACTCTAGTATTATTCACTCGGGTATTCGGGGCACTTTTCGTGTCGAAGTACTATTCACGAGTTACTATTTATGGATTACTATTCACCCAAATTACTATTCACCCAAATATTATTCACTCGGGTATTTGGGGTACTTTTCATGCCGGGGTACTATTCACGAGATATTATTCACGAAGTACTATTCATAAGGTACTATTGCGGGGTACTATTTATCCGAAAAATATATTTCTTTTCTGTCCAAATTATTTTTAGTACATGAATATTATTCTTGAATTTTACTCCACAAAGCTATGACAACTCAAAAATTTAGAAGATCTTGAATGATTAAATTAAAGGTTAAAGTTTAAACCTAGAATAAAAATAGATGATTTATTTTAAATTTTTAAGAAAAATCTAAGGAAATGATACGCTGAAATGATTCAACGAGAAGGTTACGAGAAAGAATAAGATCTAAACCGATTACGAATGATTCTGTATTGTGATTCTGGGGACGAAATCCTTATAAAGGGAAAAGAATGTGATAACCCATATTTTTGGGCAATATTAAAATAAGAATTAAATAAATAAAATTCTTATTAGATAATATGGTGTATGATATTATATTGCATAAGTGAGTATGAACTATGCAATATGTGATGCTTATGCTTAATTAATATATTGGTATTAGATATTTATTATATGTAAATAAATTGTAGAGGCAATTTATTAAAGAAAATGAGATTGGTAGAATTAAAATAATTTATAATATTAAATTATTTTAACATGTTAGATTGGTGGCATTAAATATACTTCATGTATAACCACTATTTTATTGAAGAAATTATATATTACACTATTGAGTGTAATGTATGAATGTATTTAATGTAGTGAATATATTAATATATTTACTACAATTAAATAAATTATGAAGGCAATTTATAAAAAGGAAAAAAAATAATTGGATATATGATATTATGTTACATGGATAATGGTATAATATTTAATATTATACCAAATGATGTAAAGTAAATATATATATATATATATATATATATATATATATATATATATATATATATATATATATGAGATCCAATATATAAAATATAGTATCAACTAGTTAGTAAATTAAATTCATATTTGAATAAATGAAATATAGTAAATTATATATTTAATATATGAATAAATTGTTTGAAAACATTTTATGGAAAGGATGGAATTAAATTTAATTATATAATCTAGATTGTATAATTTAAATAAGTTAATTAAATTAGGTCAATGGTGTACTACCAAGAATCATTAAAATATATGGAATCACTATTTTGATGATGGGAGTGTTATTTTGTAACCTATTCAAATTTGGTAAATAAGAGTTCCTGAATATTAGAAGTTGTTGAAGTCCACATTTAAAATATGGGACTACCTTAAATTGCTACTTATGTTTTGCAAGCCTTTTACTTTTAGTATGAGGGAATACTGTTTATTAGGAATTTTGTTGTAAGCCCAAACACCAAACTTAAACCTGGCCCCTTTCATTGTTCATTCCAGCAACCCATTTGGGAGAAATAAGTCAAGTCTTATTATTTACTCTCTCCGTCCTAAATTAATTACTCAGTTTTAATTTTTTTCAGTCAAATTGACCATTTTTAAAACTAATCTTTTTACTATTTTTGCTAAAATATAGGTGAAGAGATTATAACCAAAAGAAAGTATATACAATTTATTACTAATCCCAATTTTTAAAATTTTAGAAATATATTTATATATGCTTAATTATAAATTCTAAAATAGTCAATTTGACTTAAAAAAGTCAAAACTGAGCAATTAATATGGGACGGAGGGAGCAACAGATAACAGAACTGGTTCCAAGAGTTAGAGGTTAGTTAACAGGTTTATTGACTCCTAGAATATAGAGGTGGGCTAATAGGGGTCAATTACTCTGCAAGGGACAAGAGTGTCGGTCAGTTTATAGGAGCCAACTGACTGCTAGGGGTAGTCTGTTGATAGGCAACTCAAGAGGGAGGCTGAATGGAGGCTATAGGTAGCCGGGTAGGATAATGATGGAAAAGGTTAGGGGCCAAACTTAGTGGTCAGGAGAGTAACTGGCCAAAGTAAGAAAACTCATCCATATAAGACTAAACTCAGTGATGAGAGCCGGCTAGCTTCACCAATTCATGAGTCTCCAAAGCAGTAACATATAGAAAGAGAGAGGCAGAGCTCGGGCAAGGGAGGCAAGCATTAAAGTATCTTGTCTCAAAGACTGTCAAGGTATGCAAACTATGATCATCCCAATTCCATTTCATTTCTGTATAATAAAACCATCTATTAATGGTTAATGGACTGCTATTGACTGCTATGGCTGTGATATTAATCTCCATTTTTATAAAATGACTGTTATGCTGCTGTCATGCTACTGCTATGTATGGAAATTAGGCACAAGGAGATAGGTTAGGCTGTGGAGTAATAAGGAGGATAATAAGGATGTATGGTATAAACCTATGGCTATGAATCTGGTAAATCAAAACTGTGCACACCATGTGCTTGCTAAAAGTCCCAAGTGATTTTTAGTGACTAGAAGTCTGATAATAGGCAGAACCAAAGATGGAAAAAGACTGAATAATCTACGTATATTAATAAATATAGTGTTTAAAGATACGAAAGGAAAACGAAAACTCAATTTTAAGCCAAAGATGGCATGAAGAAGTTAGTACAGCTGCTGCCCACGGCAGCAGCAACCTGGCATAGCAACCATGAGGCTTTCTTTGAGTTTGGTTAAGCACAATTAGTCTTTTAAATATGCTTAGCTGTGGTGCTTAAGTAACAAATGAGTGTATTACTAGTATGTATTAAAAGCTTGGAATAACTTCATGATAGTGTACAATGAACAAGGCTGCCGCCTAGAAGGCAGCAGTAGACTGGATGGGGCAATAAGTATATGTGTTTTATGTGGATAGCTAAGATGAGTAAATCAGTCCAAGTGGTTATAAAAGCAAGTTATGAACCCTGAATGTGAAAGGATTTTGTGGAAACAGTGATGATATGAGCCTCTGAAACCATGTATTTAAGAACCAAATTTGGGTTGGCATTCTTTTTATAAATACTATATAAAGACATTGTTCCTATTATTTGTCAAAGTTGGAAAGCTATTATTGACCACTGTTTTGAGCAGCTTAAAGATTCCAAAATGGAAAGTTTATAACTTTTAAATACAGTCTCATATACGATATATAACATATTTAAAATTTGTTCTAATTTGGTATATGAGCTAGAAGTAATAAGGTCGCGCAATAAACATGTTAGAAACCCAAAAATTATGAAGTGCTGACTCTAAGGACAAATTCGGGGCTAGCTAGAGTTTCTAGAAAATTCTGGGCTTTTGGGGTATTATAGTACATTGTATAAGCTTTCCATAGATTCCGGAACGGACTAAATTTCGACTTCGGAGCAAATAGTTATGACCGTTCAAAGTAGTCGCGTCAAAACTGTCTAACCAACTCGGGGCAGTCACCTTGTACAAATTTTTTGGTATTCTGTGTTTTGAATTTGGAAATGGTCAAAGAATGAAAGTTGTAGCTCCGGAAGTTAGCTTTGCGTGGGCTCTAGAATCGCTCAAAAATGTTTTGAAACGAAAAAGTTATGATTGTTTTAGCGAGATAGGGTAAAGCTGAGAAAAAAAATTAAAAACTGTTATGATTGGGCATTTTTAAGTTCTGTTTTGGGCTGCCTATGATGTCTAAAATGGGTGGCTTATATTTTCTAAATATATTCTCTTATGATGTTTGTAGCATATTCAAAATTTGGAGCAAACTAACTTACGAATTAAAAACTACAAAATCTCAAAGTGGCCTCATCGCGAAGAGGGCTGCTGCCCAGCAGCAGCAATGTATAGCAGCAACGATCTGTAACAGTTAACTGGGACTCCTTTGAAGCTCTCAATTGACGTGTTTAAAGTACCCAAAATGTTCAGCTAATATTTTACTTAAATAGGTGGATATACCACCCATATTATATCCAAAACTTGACATATAAAGGATCAATGTCATGGGAGATATAGAATGGCAGAGCATGGGGTGAGCAAGACTAGGAGCGCTACCGATTGACAATAAGCAAGTTTGGTTTGCTTAGTTTGAGTAATTGCTACAGTTGGTGTTGTATTTTAATACGTGGTTGCACCACCTCTAGCCTACACAAAAGTTTAGGATGATTAAAATAATAAACTAGAAAATGAGGTTGCACAAAGTAGAGAGCAGAGGAAGGGTTGCTGCATAATAGCAAGCAGCAGATAGCAGTAAATAATTGCTATACTAGTTTGGCAAACCAATTTTGGCTTCAAGATGTAGTTTGAAGATCTAACCATAAAGTTTGGTTTAATATTTCCTAGTTGACTAGTCAAAGAGGGGGCATTTTTGATATTACTTTGAGATGTTAAAATATTTAACGCATTAGTATATGAAAATGAAATTATAAAGTATTATGGGTATTATAAGTTACCCAAACAAGTTGTAATATGAAATGCGCTATAAACTTCCCTTATACATTTGGATTGTGTGCAAAGAACATGGAATGCCATGTATTAAGCTTCGAGTGAATTATAATTTAGAATTTTAATGTATTCACATACTACGATCATACCAAACTCTATTAAAGAGAAGAATGGTTATTGTACGTAAAGGATGAAGTATTTGAAAACTATAATTTATTCATATATATAATTTAATGAAGAACAATATATGGAATATATTTCGTATTCACTTTGAATACTTAAGTGAGATATAAGAGAGATGAAAAATTCATGTTTTAAGCTATGTGTGGGTTATAAATTGTAGTTGTGTTGTATTCATGTACAAAAACCACATCAATGTTTATCAAAACTAAATGATTATAAAAGGATGAAAAATTTGGGAAGTATGCTAAAGTTTTTCAAAAAAAAATAAGAATGGAAGCTATTGATGTGATCAATAGGGATATGTAATATATATATATATATATATATATATATATATATATATATATATATAACTATACAAGTTATATAAGACTATAATTGTGTAGAATTCGTGAAAGAAAGTTGAGCTATAAAGACACAAAAGAAGTCATGGACGCATTATGTAACTATAAGTTTACATACAGATAAATGTTAAGCCTGTAAATACCTTGTAGAAGGTTTAAAAATTTGTAAATGCACTATATTGGCATTTTAAAAGCCTTATTGAAACTTTTTGCAAGCTTATAACTATATTAAGTCAAAATCTCGAAAAAATTCTAAAGGAATGTAAAAGTTTTTCGGAAACTAATATAGAGAGGTATTGTTATTAAACTATCTTTATTCGAGTATGAAGTATAATTATTTTTGCTTATCTTTGTGTTCAATGAAATACAGACAAAAGATTCATATATAAGCATGGATGAGGTATTTGAAAATGTCAAGATACTATCCTTTCATTCTAGAAGAAAAAGAAATATTGGATGCGAATAATATAGATAATGAACTATGAACCAGGTAAGTTTCTCAGTTTATTTATGTGGACTTATAATTGCTATAGATAATTGTTAGCATGACTTATGTTTATAAGTATGTAATACCTATGAACTGCATTATTTGCTTTGTGAATGATGAATGTCAAATTATGACTAATTATTGAATTGAGTCGGGGAACTCAATATATATGTGAAATGAATGACATGTACAGGACATGTGTAGTATGCTATGGTATGTATGTTGCTACCAGCAGGACATAAATATGATAATGCATTTGTAATATGCTTGAACACCAAGAATATAACTGCATGAACTGAATGTAAAACTTATGTGCTACGTGATGCATGATAGACTGCTAGACTTGATGGGCCGTTGTGCTCAATCTTGCTTAATTTGCAGGTTAAAGCTATGATGCGATCTATCGTGATTAGGAGTGCATGAAAAGAAAACTAGTGATTTAATTGAGATTGTGTTGAATCATTTGATAGTATTTTCATGTGTAAATCACAGATGTGTAAAATTTTGAATTATTCGATAGATGAAGATTATTTGTTCTAAAAAGGGGATATGCTTGAAAGAATGAATTGTATATATATATATATATATATATATATATATATATATATATATATATATATATATATATATCTACTCAGGCTAAATAAGTCATATAATAAATATGATTCTGGTATAAAGAATATTTGTAAAGGTTGCGATTTAGGGAATGAATGAATGGAAAGAAAGAAAGAAAATAATTTTATTCCGTATTTTTAGCTATTTTAACATTAAATAATGTTTTAGAGTTAGAAGATGTTAATATTAACGCACAAGATCGGGGAGAGAAATTGTCCCGATTTTGGGGGCGTTACAAAAGCAGTATCATGATGACAATTTCGATATTTTTAAACTCTGGATAAATTTAAAGTCTTTAATATTTATCCTTGATTTTGTTTGATTAATGCTTATATCATTATCATCATCCTCATGCTTATATTATGATGAAAGTCATCTTTGGCTTACGTGCAAAGATGGACTGTTGATTATTGGTTTTACAGTTGTATATCTTTGGCTTACGTGTAAAGATGAACTATTAATTGATGAGTATCTTTGGCTTATGCGCATAGATGAACTATTTATTGGTATGATTATGACCAGGGATCATTCGGTATAAACATGACCCGTAATGTTATAGATGATGTGGTAAAAGTCCTCATTGGCCCGTAGTACATTGATGGACAGTTATTGGTATGATTATAATTATGGATTATTCGGTATAATCATGACCATTAATGATTACATGAATATAAGGCCGTAGTGCAGGGATGATTCGATGATGTGGATTATTTATTAAGCTGAGTCTCAGCGATAAAATATTGATTATACACTTTTAATTCGTAGAAGATAGTAGATATCATGCTCTACTTAACTCTTCTAAAATATAGTTGTATGTCTTTGGCCTGTAGTGCAAAGATGAATTGTTAATGAATATCTTTGGCCGTAGTGCAAAGATGAATTTATTAGTATGATTATGAGCAGGAATTGCGATTTGGTATAACTATGATTTTTGATGTTTCAGGTGAAGATGGGTAATGAAAATTATCTTCGTCATGGGCGCGAAGAGGAATTTAGAATCACAATTATGATTACGAGTTATTCATATGATTGTGGATATGAATTGTTGATTGATGTTACAGGGATAAAATATTATTGGTGGACTTTTAACATGGAGAAGATAATAGACCTGATGGTCTATTTGACTCTTCTAATGGATTACTGGTTCCGCTGTAACTATGGTTGAAAAGTTTTATCATCTACCATATGTTCTAAATCTCTGATTTATTACTGATGAAAGTTATTGATGATGTAAATTATCTTTAGTCATGATACTCTTTACTGGGCTAGTTGTGCTCACCCTTTTTTGCTTCACAATTCTCTTCAGGTAATAAGAGTGTTGCCGAGTCGAGCGGGGATAACATGGGAATAGAACGGTGGTCTATAGCTGTTGAGGTTCTCCCTAAATAGTATGGAAATAATTTTGTTGAGAACTTTAGATAAGTGTGTCGTATTGTATACGTCATTTGATATTTAATTTTGGTGAATCGAATAGGGTGAGGTGAACCCAACTTTGGAAGGGTGTTTTGCCACTATCATACAAGATGTCTAATAACATACAACTTCGTGTTATCATAAGATAGGGTTGTGCACATCCACTGGCTGAGTATATCTACGAGCACTACCTATATGATCTTGGAGTTTTTTTGAAATATAATTTTCACTTGAAGACAACGGAGATAATTATATGCCAAGAGAAGACTCACCATTGGAAAGAAGATGATAGTAATCTTCTTATTTTTCTTTGGAGACTTTTGGGTCAACCAAGGATAATTCTGTGGACATATATATCTATCATAACCTAGACGCATGGCCTCCCATGTACGAAGGTTTCCTAGAGTATTTTTCAAAAATTTTAATTTCTAAAATAATTATTAACTGTACCTTTATATAAGGTACCATTGTAAAGTCTCGTGGTCAAGGCACCACGAGAGTTATATATATTTGTATTAAAACTCACAGCTTATCTGTTGTCTTACTCTGCACGACAGTTCAACAGTTGTATAAATGAAGTTTATATTTGATTTTTATAGTGCGATATCTGGTGACTCAGAATGGGTCGTGTGGACCTATTTTGGGGGCGTCACAGTTTTCATATAAAAATATTAAAAAATAATGTGAAAATATCAGTTTTCAATAAAAAAAAATACAACGATTAGAAAGTATTTACAAAAATAATACATCCACAAAATAATTACAAAAATAACGCAACACAATAATACGTTGCTAAAATTACGGAGCATTAACTCCCTACACGTCAGTTATCGACTTTCATATTTGCAACCAATCGATCCTAAATTCAAACTAATGAAGAAAACAGACAACTACATATCGAAAAAACAGAGCAACGACAGTTCGGAGAAGACGAATTCTCTGATGACGATGCAACTTTGAGATCGGAGAAGATCAACAGCAACTTCGAGATCGGCAGACCGCATTACAAAGTTTTATATGTAATTATACATTGTGTTTATGCTTTTAATTTATCCCGTGGTTACTACATACTCGTATATTGGTTACCTTTCTTAAGTTTTTTGCTCTTTAATTGGTCACAAAGTCAGTATACTGACTGTTTTGATTGCAAAATGCATGTAAAAATATGTTTTATATTCTGGTTACTAAGTACATATTAATTGGTTACTGTTTATTATTGATTTGGTTGGTGTATAATGTTTATTTGGTTGCTGTATACTTTTAATGTATATTCTACTGATATTTTATATATTGATAGTTACTTATTAGATACATTGGTTACCTTCCTGCAATTGTTGGATCTTTAAGTATATATTATTGATTGTTTTTGTTGTAAAATGCATGGAAAAATATGTTTTATGTTATGGTTACTAAGGAAACATATCTTGGTTACTGTCTAATCTGGATTTGGTTAGTATATAATGCTGACTTGATTACTGTGTAATATTACCATGGTTATTGCATAATATTACTGTGTTTTATACTAATTTTTTTTATATTGATGGTAACTAATTAACTACATTGGTTACCTTCATACAATTGTTAGTCTTTAATTTGTAACAAAGTCATTACTAATTGTTTTGGTTGTAAAATGAATGTAAAATTTTTTTTTATATTCTGGCTATTAAGTACATATATCTTAGTTATTGTCTAATATGTATTTAGATACTGTAAGGTGTTTATTTGGTTACTGCATAATGTTATTGTGTTTTATAATCGTTTATTTTATTTTGGTGGTTACTTATTGACTACATTGGTTACATTCATACAACTGTTAATCTGATTATATATATTGGTTGATGTATACTATTTAATTGGTTACTGTATAATGTGTATTTGGTTGCTGAATAATATTAATGTACACTTGTACTGATATTTTTCATATTCATAGTTACTTATTAGCTACATTGGTTACCTTCATACCACTGTTAGTCTTTAGTTGGTAACAAACACATTATATTGGTTGTTTTTTTACTGTAAAATGCAATGAATACTGTAAAATGCAATGAAAAATGTGTTTATGATTTGGTTACTAAATAGATATATGTTGGTTACTGTCTAATCTGAATTTGGTTACTGTATAATATTGTTATGATTACTGTATAATATTAGTGTGTTTTATACTGATTTGTTTTATATTGAAGGTTACTTATTGACTATATTGGTTACCTTCATACAACTGTTAGTTTTTAGTTGGTAACAAACATTATATTGGTTGTTTTTTACTGTAAAATGCAATGAAAAATGTGTTTTATGTTCTTGTTACTAAGTAGATATATGTTGGTTACTGCCTAATATGGATTTAATTACTGTATACTGATGATTTGGTTACTGTATACTATTAGTGTGTTTTATACTGATTTGTTTTATATAGATGGTTACTTATTAATTATATTAGTTACCTTCATACAACTGTTATAATTTAATTGGTAACAAAATCATTATACTGATTGTTTTCATTGTAAGATGCATGTAAAAATGTGGTTTATATTCTGGTTACTAAGATTATGTAGTTTGGTTACTGTCTAATATTAATTTGGTTACTTTACAATGTTTATTCAATTGTCAGACAATGGAGATGATTCCAGTTGTACTTTATTTCAACGGAACGTGGACTGACAGTAACCAATACAACAAATTTGAATTTACCGGCCTACTAGTTCCATCTACTAGTTCATTCAGAGAAATGCAAAACTTGATATACAGTGCATTACGGTCCAAAAATTCTTGAGTACCTGCTTACAGTCCCATGGAACCTTGTGCACTTCTACAACTTGACCTCTTCCTCCAAATATGTCCTTATTCGAGCATCAATCGCAATAAGTTCAGTCATGTGTTTGTTGAATTGTTCAATAGTGTAAGCTCTATAATCCCCGTTGTATGCCTGTTTGAGTTCTTCTCCTCTCTTTTTGAATCTGTTTTTTATATTTTTCAATACACGAACCATACATGACATCCAGAACACAAAATTCAATCCTTGTATAATGGCTTCATATCTATCTGAAATGGCATTGACCTTTCCTAACTCCACAAGTAATTCTCAAATTTACGAAAAACCATCTCCAAGATAATTCATTTTCGCTGTCAACCACTACAAAAGCAATCTGAACAATGTTTCTGTTTGCATCCTGTGTGCTTTCTATCAGGAGTGTAAGACCCCAACTTTTATGAATAAAGATTAATTTTTCTCGAAATATATTTTTGAATATAGTCTGGATTTGATATAATGTTATAGTTGTGGGTAATATTTATAAATTTTGCAAAGTAAGCAAGTTGTTATAAAATATTTGATTAGTCGAAGAATATTCGTTTTAACAGGGAATATTCGTACGATGACACAATCATTGGTGGACCCCACAACGAAAGTATTGTCGGAGTTAAAAAATGACAAAAATATCTTTTTATAAAATAACGGCAAAAGTTTTACCGTTAAACTGTTGAAATACCAAGTGGTAAAAGAACAGTAATATGCGTGGTTGCATAGTAGCACACGGTATTGATTATTGATGCTTACGTGAGAAGTCACTCAGTTATACTCAATTATTGCTACAATAATTGCTGCATAATATCTCTCATATTATTGATTCGATTATTGTCACAACATCATCTGCATAATATTTTATATTATTAAATCAATAATTGAGACGACAAAGTTATTCATATTATTATTTGCAATATTGACGATGTCTAGAAAGTTTTGTCGAGGAAAGGGTTTGGTCACCTAATTGCGTGTCAATAGGGAGAAATACTTATCGAAAAGTCCCCTCTTTCCTGGGAATGATCTGATTGTTAAATATTGTGAGTTATATTATTAATGATTAATAAGTTCGTGTTGATTAAAAATAAAATTGATATTTACATTGTGTTGGGATTATTAGTGTTAGTGAAAATCGACATTTATTTCGATAATTATTGATTTCAGGAGGTTATATTGATCAATCGGATAATTAATCGGATAAATGAGCAATTAATTGATATTAGTTCACATGTATGTACTATTGATTTACTTGCATGTATTAGAGGAGGTGCAAGTTTGATAATACTTGCAGGATTAAATTAAAAATGGAGATATAGATGAATGTACTATACTGTAATTGTTTGTTCACATGTATGGAACTATTAATTCACATGCATGTACTATTGATCCACATGCATGTACTATTAGGAGAGGTGGTGCAAGTTTGATAATACTTGTAGGACTAAATTAAAAATAGAAAAAAAGATGAAGGTATTATACTGTAATAATTCGAGCTCCAAAACGTGCAATTATCGAAACTATGTTTTCCTATAAATAGAAGCTCATTCTTCTTTTATTCTCACCAATTCACTTAACTCACAAGAGCAATTATAGAGAGAGAAGCTATAGAAAGAGAAGCTATAGAGAGAAAGAAGAAGAGTAGTCTGGTACTTCACTATTCCAGTATCCAGTCTTCTTCTAAGGTAAGAGATATTATTTTTGTTCCGTATTCGTAAGAAATAATATTTTCTTTCATACTCTGTAGTATGCGAGTAATATTATTTCGTTTCGTATTCTTAATTCTATATGCATTCTGTTAAAGTATTGCTTCTATACTCCGTGAAATTAGTAGAATATCCTTGATATTTACGCTTCATCTAGTATCTTTTTATGAAAATATTATTCTGAGCATTCTTGATAATTATTGATCTTTTCATTCCGGAATACTATTCATGGGGTACTATTCATAAAGTACTATTCATGGGGTACTATTCATAAAGTACTATTCATGGGTACTATTCACAAAGTATTATTCTCGGGTACTATTCACAAAGTACTATTTACGAGTATTATTCACGAAGTACTACTCACGGGTTACTATTAACTCGGGTACTATTCACCCGGGATACTATTCATGACAAAAAAATGATTTCTTTGCTATTCAAATCATTTTTGATACAATATTATTCTTGAATTTTACTCCACAAAGCAGTGTCATGTTGACAATTTGGATATTATTGAATTTTGGATAAATTAAATTATAAATCTTTAAAATTTATCCTTGCTCTCATTTAATTGAATTCTTATATCATTGTCATCATCTTCATGCTTATATTGTGATGAAAGTCATCTTTGGCTTAAGTGCATGGATGGACTATTGATTGGTATGATTATAACCAGGAATCATTCGGTATAATCATGACCCGTAATATTACAAATGATGTGGTAAAAGTCCTCATTGGCCCGTAGTGCATTGATGGACAATTGTTGGTATGATTATGATCAAGGATTATTCGGTATGATCATGACCATCGGTGAAAATGCGAATATCCTTGGCCCGTAGTGCATGGATAATTCGTGGTTGTGATACTATTTTTTGATCTGAGTCTCAGTGATAAAATTGATGATAAACTCTTAAATCATAGAAGATAGTAGATATCATATTTTACTGACTCTTCTAATAGATTGCTTGTTCCGCTGCAGTTAAACTTGATGTTTATTGTATTTTATCAGTTTAACACTGTTAAAGGCTAACGATAATTTATTCTACATTATCTTAGTCATAATATTTCTTACTGGGCTAGTAGAGTTTACCCTTTTGTTTTCATTGTTCTCTTCAAGAAATGAGAACATAGCCGGGACTAGTCGAGGAATAGAGTGACGGTCCGAGATGGTGGCTGTAGTAGTCCTCACTATTTTATAAAATAGTGTGATAATAATTATAGTGAGGACTCCATTTGAGTTTGAATACTGTCTATTAGACAATATTCGTGTAAAAACTCTCAGCTACGTTCTTTTGTCATATTGTATAAAGAAGTTTGTATTTAAATTCAGTACTATGTATTTGGCGACTCAGAATGGGTGATGTATACCTATTTTGGGGGCGTCACATTTGGTATCAAAGCTTAGGGATATGATCCCTGGCTAAGATGTGAGACTAGAACTTGGGGGAGAGACGGATAAATTCTTCGCTAGTATGACCTACCTAAGCTTATTTGTTATTTAATTGGTCGGTCAGAGTATAGGGATAATATGTGGCATGTCAATTAACCCTTATTTTGTGACAGTGTTTGAAAATGACATCCAAAAATGACGAGTTAAGTAATGGAGCACATGAGACTGTTGAGTCACCATTAATCAATACCAAGGATAATGTGCATCAGGAAGGCAATAATCCTTAGGTGAACAATAACACTGACCAAATAATGAATGACAAAATATTTATGAGCTTTTTGCAATTCGTACAACATCAGGCAAGAGAGACTCATGTTCAAAATGCAGGTGGAAACACTGGCAACTCTCGGACGGTCACCGCTAAGCAGTTCAAGGAGTTGGGACCACCGGAGTTTTTGGGAAAGCCAGAACTGTAATACCCCAACTTTTATAAATAAAGATGAATTTTCTATAAATATCATTTTTGAATATTATGGAGTTAATTTGATATAATGTTATAGTTGTTGGTAATATTTATAAATTTTGCAAAGTACGCAAATTGTTATATAATATTCGATTGGTCGGGGAATATTCGTTTTAACAGGGAATATTCGTATAACGGCACAATCATTGGTGGACCACACAACGGAATTATTGTCGGATTGAGAAAACGACAAAAATATTTTATTAAAAATAACGGCGAAAGTTTTACCATTGATACTGTTGAACTACTCGGTAGTAAAAGTACAGTAATACGTGTGGTTGCATAGTAGCACACGGTATTGATTGTTAATGCTTATGTGAGAAGTCACTCAGTTTGATTCAATTATTGTCAGTTAATAATATGAATTATTTAGGGATAATGACGTTTTGTTTTATTCGTATTATTAACGTAATAAAACAGAAACATCTTTTTATATAAAACAGAATACTTTATTAAAGTTACTCTATAAATAGAATATATTATATTTAAAAGATTTTTCTTTAAACATGGACCGTCAGATTAAAGTAATCAATCTGGACCGTTCATGGATTAGTTACTATGCACTCTATTTTTTTATAAATAGCAGCTCATTCCTTCATTATTTCTTACGAATTCACTGAACTCTAGAGAGAGAAACTATAGAGAGAAACTATAGAGAGAGAGAAGAAGGGTATTCTGCTACTTAACTACTTCCTTATTTCAGCTCTTCTTTAAAACGGTAAGGGGTGTTATTCTTTCTTATTCATGAAGAGAACTGTTGTTATTCCATTTCTTATTATTCTGTTGGAATAACCTGTATACGCGGTCTACCCTATACTTGGTGACATTCTTCTATTATTCTGTTGGAATATTCTGTCTGTGTGTTTACGCCGGACCTGGTTCCATTATTTATTATTCTGTTGGAATAACCTGTCTGTGCGGTCTATCGCATGCATGGTGATTTCTTTTGTTATTCCATTCTTTATTATACTCAGTTGGTTAAGTTTTGACTTCTATACTCCATGAAATTTGTGGAATATCCTTGATAGTTGCGTTTCATCCCGTATCTTTTCAAGAAAATATTTTCTAAGCATTCTTGAATTTTACTCCACAAAACAGTATCATGTTGACAATTTGGACGTTGTTAATTCTTGGATAAATTAATTCTTGAACTTGTTTTATTGAATTCTTATATCATTGTCATCATCCTCATGTTTATAAAATGTTAAAAGTCATCTGTGGTCTGTAGTGCATAAATGGACTTGGTATGATTATGACCAGGGATTATTCGGTATAATCATGACCGTAATGTTACAAATGATGTGGTAAAAGTCCTCATTGGCCCGTAGTACGTTGATGGACAGTTGTTGGCATGATCATGACCATTAATGAATACACGAATATCTTTGGCCGTAGTGCAGGGGTGATTCGATGATGTGGATTATTTTATTAAGTTGAGTCCCAGCGATCACAGTATTGAAAAACCTTTTAAATCATAAAAGATAGTAGAGTTTGTTTTCTACTTGACTCTTTTAATGGATTGCTTGTTCCGCTGCAGTTAAACTTGATGTCTATTATATTTTATCAGTTTAACATTGTTGAAGGCTAATGATAATTTATTCTGCATTATCTTAGTCATAATATTTCTTACTGGGCTAGTTGAGCTCACCCTTTCTTTCAGTGTTCTCTTCAGGAATTGAGAATGTAGCTGGGGCAAGTCGGGGAACGGAGTGATGGTCCGAATGATAGTATTAGTTAGTAGTCCTCACTATTCTATGTAATGGTGTGTTAATAAATGTAATGAGGACTCCTTTTGAGTATGAATACTCGCTAGAAGATAATATTTGTATTCAAACTCACAGTTTATGTTTTGTCGTATTGTACACGACAGTTGTATTAGTAAGTTGTATTTGTATTCTGTACTCTGTATCTGACGACCCAAGATGGGTGATGTATACCTAATTTTGGGGGCGTCACAGTTGGTATCAGAGCTTAGGGATATGATCCCTGGCTAAGATGTGAGAATAGAACTAGGAGGGGAGAGACGGAGAATTCTTTCGCTAGTATGACCTACCTAAGTTTATTTGCATGGTATTTAATTGGTCGGTCATAATATAAGGATAATATATGACATATCAATTAACTTTTATTTTGTGGCAGTATCTGAAAATGACATCTGAGAATGTTGAGAATAGCAATGGAGCACATGTGACTGTTGATTCACCACATATCAATAATCAGGATAATGTGCATCAGGAAGGTGACAATCCTCATGCAAACAACAACACTGACCAGATGATGAATGATGGAATGTTCAAAAACTTTATGCAGTTCATGCAACAGCAGACGAGAGCGGCTCCTGTCCAAAATATAGGTGGAAACACTGAAAACTCTCGGACGGTCACCGCTAAACAGTTCAAGGAGCTAGGACCACCAGAGTTTAAGGGAGAGCCAAAATCACTTATAGTGAAAACATGGATAAAGCATATTACCAAGATATTTGATGTCTTGGGATGCTCCGAGGAGCAAAAG
Organism: Panax notoginseng; assembly: GCA_016801055.1. Taxonomy (NCBI): domain Eukaryota; kingdom Viridiplantae; phylum Streptophyta; class Magnoliopsida; order Apiales; family Araliaceae; genus Panax; species Panax notoginseng. The sequence continues at coordinate 142,825,788 of CM029018.1, forward strand.
GTTCCCTTTGCCGCCTTTATGTTGCGAGGAGAGGCAGATTACTGGTGGGAATCGATTAAGCGTACTCAACCTGCCGCACTGAAGATGTCTTGAGAGATGTTCCAAGAGCTGTTTAATGACAAATGCTTTTCCGAAAGTGTTCGTCACATGAAGGAGGTGAAGTTCATCAAATTGGAGCAGAATAATATGACCGTGTCGCAGTATGAGGCTAAATTTGCTGAGTTGTCCCGGTTTGCGTCTCACTTGGTGGATAATGAAGAGCGAATGACGCGAATATTTTTGCGAGGTTTGAAACCTGAGATATTTCTCATAAACTGTGTTTGTATTCAGATGTTGTGAATAGGGCTCAGTTAGTGGAGCGCGAAAATGAGTCAATACAACCAAAAGAGAGCAGTCGGTAAAATGATAATACCGGTGAGAGCAGTCATCGAAGCGGTGGCAACAAGCGTGGAGGGAATCAACATGCCAGAAATGGTAACCACTTCGGTGGTAATCAGGGCCAAAACAATAAGAATGGTCATTTCAAGAAGAGGAGATTCAACAATGATGGAAAGACGTCAGCACCAGCGCCCGTTGTTAAAGAAGGAGAACAACCACCTATCATATGTTTCAAATGCGTAGGGGAGGGGCACATCAGTCCAAACTGCGCGATGCCGTCTAAAGCATGTTATAATTGTGGAAGAGAAGGTCATTTAGCTCGATTTTGTCGTTTACCAAAAACAAGTTCAGCCAAGTTGGAGACACCAAAGGCCGTCCTAGAAAAATCAAAACCGGTAGTGCAAGGGAGAGCGTTTGTTATGACCTCCCAGAAAGTAAGGAACCCGAATGAGGTCATCACGGGTAAGCTTATCATAAACTCTAACGAAGTCTATACTTTATTTGATACATGTTCTACCCATTCTTTTATTTCTCCTACTTGCGCTCATCGATTAAATTTGACTACGGAGAAATTAGACTTTGATTTATCTGTTGAAACTCCATTGGGAGAAACCTTCATTACATCCACGGTTTATAAGTCTTGTTTGGTTCAAGTTGGTACCCACACATTATCTGTCGATCTGATTTCATTAAAAATACTTGCATTTGACGTGATTCTAGAGATTGATTGGTTAACTACTCATCATGGAAAAATTGATTATTTTCGTAAGGTTGTTAGCTTTCATATTCCTAATCGACCTATTATGCGAATTCAAGCAATCAACCCATTAAAATCAATCGCTGTCATCTCAAGCCATAAAGCTATTCGTTTATTGAAAAACGGATGTCAAGCTTTCTTAGCTCATGTCACGGATCTAAACAAAAATACGTTAGTTTTGAATGATATTTCTATTGTTAATAAATTCCCTGACGTATTTCCTGAAGAACTTCCTGGCATACCCCCAGAGCGTGAAATTGAATTTTGTATCGACCTTGAACCCGGTATGTAAGACCCCAAATTACTAATAAATGAAATTTAATTCCTCTATTTATTATTTTGAAATAGTAAGGGTTGATTTGATTAATGTGGTTAGTTATGGGTAAAATGCGCAAATATTTCAAATAAGCAAGTGGTCCTAAAATATTCATTGTTGTCGGGGAATATTCGCTTGGTCGTGAAATATTCTTACTGTTGGAGAATATTCGTACGACGGCGCAGTCTTTTGTAGGCCCCATAACGGAAAGCGATTGGATGAAGAAAACGACAAAAATAAGTGATTTATAAATAACGGTGTAGTTGTTACCGTTAATACTGTTGGAATACCCGGTGGTTAAAACGCAGTAATACGCGTTGTTGCACAGTAGCACACGGTATTGCACCAATTATTGATTCTTACGCAAGAAGGCACTACTCAATAATTGTTACAGTAATTACTGTTTAATATTGTATTTTATTGATTCAATAATTGCTGCGTTGATATTTTATATTACTGTTGTTTTAATAATTGTCACTACACAGTATTTTCTATTATCGGAACAATAATTCATATTATCTGAATAATATTATTAGATAACATTATTGGCAATGTCTAGAAAGTTCTGTCTAAGGAGAGGTTTGGTCATCTAATTGCGCGCCAGTAAGGAGATATCCTTAGTGGAAAGCCCCCTCTTTCCTGGGAACGGTCTGGTTGCCAGTACTGTGATTCTGTAATATTATTTGTGTATAATTAGTAATTGATTTATATGATGAGGAAAATATTAATTTTATGTGGATATAGATGGAGAAAATTTTTAATGTGACAATTGTTGAAAATTTATATTTTATCTTTTTTTGATAAAATAATTCATTTAAATATATTATTTTAATAATATATTGATGATGATATTTTTACAATGAATGTGGGATATATGAGTATATGAGGAGGAAGAGTATTTTTGTGGCATTAAATGATTAACACATGTTTTGTGTGTTGGTGGACATAATTCTTGACCGAAAATTTATTATTGACTGTAAAATCGCCCGTTTGTGGATTTCGGTCAATTTCTGTTTGGAATTTGGAAAAACTTTCTTCTGTAAAGTTGTAGAGAATTGAATTTCCTATAAAAACTCGCGAGATTCAAATTTTCTGATAAAAGGGCTATTTATTATGAATTATTGAAGTTCTGAAGTTCCGAAATAATTAATTTTTGGAAGTTTTAATTATTATTTTAAAGAAAAACGTTTTTTGGCATTTAAGTGGGCTAACATGTGATAAGAATGGGTTGAATTCAGATCTCCCAAGGTGAGCTTGACAATTTTATAAATATAATATTATTATATTTAATTTTCTGCTTTGGTGTTCTAAGCATTTTCCTATAAATAGGGTGCTTAGGTTAGAATTGAAAATCACACCAGAAACATAAGTTTCTCTCTATTTCTCTCTCTATATCGAGCGTATTCTTGTGAGTATTTGATACTTTGAGTGTTGCTATACGGTGCAAGTTTCCTTCAGCACTATATCTAGTATTCCAGTTAGAAGTACCGTCTTTTCGAGGTAAGGGATAGTAAGGGATATTGTCGTAAGGGATAGTAAGGGATTGTGAGGGATAGTAAGGGATGTTATTTCTTCTTAAATGATATTATTTTCTTCAATATCATTATACCGAAGTATTGATCTGAATTTTTTATCAAATTTAGAACTTTTCATGTCGGGATTACTATTCATGAGTTACTATTCACGAGTTGTTATTCACGAGTTACTATTCACCGAAAAATGAAATTTTCTTCTTTTCGTCCAAAATATCTATTCTGGATACTAGCTTTGATTGTATCCATGTTTTGATCATTCTTGAATTTTACTCCATTATGATTGTTTATGAGGTATTTTTGGACATGAATAAACTGTAATACGAATCCCTAATATTTGTTCTTTTGCTTCACTGGATTCGTTTTCTTTAAAATATTTTTCATCATCCTCAGTCCTAAATGATGATGTTACTGAATATCTTTGGCCTGTAGTGCAAAGATTGATGATTTCTGATGAATATCTTTGGCCCGTAGTGCAAAGATGAACAGGTGTTGAGATGAACATGATCGACTGGTGATACAAATGAATATCTTTGGCCTGTAGTGCAAAGATGAATATTTGATTAAAGATGGTTATTAATTGTTGTTACAGGGATAAAATATTGATGATGGACTTTTAAATCTTAGAAGATAGTAGAACTCATTCTCTACTTGACTCTTCTAATGGTTTGCTGTTTCCGCTGCGAATATTGATTTAAAATTTGTTGTCTATTGTATTCTATTAGATTTTTCCCTGTTGAAGACTAACGATAATTTGTTGTATATTATCTTAGTCATAATATTCTTTACTGGGCTAGTTGAGCTCATCCTTTTCCTTGTTGTTCCATTTTCTTCTCAGGAGGCGAGAATGTAGCGAGTACTAGTCGGGGTGTGGAATGATGGTTCAAGACAGTTATTTTAGTAGTTCTCACTATTTTATAAAATAGTGTATCAATAAGTATAATGAGGACTTAATTGAGTATGAATACTGTCTAGATGACAATATTTGTATTTAAACTCACAGTATATGTGTTGTCGTATTTTGTACGACAATTGTAATAATAAAGTTGTAGTTATTTTCTGTACCATGTATTTGGCGACTCAGAATGGGTTGGATGGATTGGACCTATTTTGGGGCGTCACAGTTGGTATCAGAGCTTAGGGATATGATCTTTGGAGGAGATCGGGGAATAGAACTAGGAGGGGAGAGACGAGTAAATCCTTCGCTAGTATGTCCTACCTAAGCTTATCTGTTGGTCGGTCATAATATAGGGATATTATGTGATTTGTTACTTTGTTAAATTAACCCTTGTTTTATAGCAGTATTTGAGAATGTCGACTGAGAATGTTAACATTGGAGTAAATGAGACGGTGGAGATGCCTATACTCACCAACGAGGAGAACTTGCAACAGGTTGGCAATGTTCCTCCTGTGAACAACACCACTGAGCAGACGATGAACGATGGGATGTTTAGAAGCTTTTTGCAATTTATGCAAAACCAAGTTCAGCGGGGACGGTGACTCAAAAAGTTGTCCCAGAAAAGTCAAAGTCAACGGTTCCTGGAAGAGCGTTTTTCGTGACTGGTCAAAATGCGAGGAACCCGAACGAAGTTAGCACGGGTTAGTTAATTATAAATTTTTGCGAAGTCTATACCTTATTAGATACCGGTTCTACCCATTCTTTTATCTCTCTTGCTTGCGTTCAACATTTAAAATTGACTCCGGAGAAAATTAGACTTTGACTTATCTGTTGAAACTCCGTTAGGAGAAACTTTCATGACATCCACTGTTTATAAATCTTGTTTGATCCAAGTTAGCACCGTCACACTACCTGTTGATCTTATCTCTTTAAAGATACTTGCTTTTGATGTGATTTAAAAATTGATTGGTTAACTACTCATCATGCCAAAATTGATTGCTTTCGTAAGGTTGTTAGTCTTCATATTCCTAAGCAACCTGTTATTCAAATTCAAGCAACCAAACCATTGAAGTCAAACTCTTTCATATCAAGCCGTAAAGTCATTCGTTTATTGAAAAACGGATGTCAAGCTTTCTTAGCTATGTTATGGACTTGAACAAAATACGTCAGATTTGAATGATATTTCTATTGTTAGTAAATTCCTGACGTATTTCCTGAAGAATCTCTTGGCCTACGTGTGATATTGAATTTTGTATCATTTTTGAATCTGGTACAAAACTCACTTCTAAAATCTCATATCGAATGGCTCCTATTTAACTTCAGGAGTTAAAAATCCAACTGTAGAAGTTTGTACCCGAGCCTCTATCTGGTGACTTCCTTTGTGGAATGCACTGAAATCAGACTCTCCGTAGGGGATACCATATTCGTGTGGTAGTAAACTGATATGTGTCATTGTGACGTGCTATCCAAGATTGGGATATGAGTCACAGTTGAGAGCAACCTAAGTCAGTAATCGAAATACGTAGCTTTCTAGGCTTAGCTGGTTACTATCGGAGATTCGTGGAAGGATTTCTCGAATCGCTACTCCGTTAACTCAGCTGACTCGAAAAGATACAAACTTCGAATGGACCGAGGAATACGAGAAGAGCTTCCAAGAATTCAACATGCGACACCGACGTTGGCTCGAGCTGTTGAAAGATTTTGATCATACCATCCAATACCATCCTGAAAATGTGAAAGCGGTAGCTGACACATTGAGTAGAAGATCGTATGCGAGTACGAGTGCGATATTGTTGAACACAAAGACTTATTTTGTATAATATATAAATGATAGAGATAGAGTTAATGACTCTAGGGACCCACGTGATGATATACGAGTAAAATCGACTTTAATCGATAACGTTAAAGCCGCTCAAGCTACAGACCTGGATCTGATGAATATAAAGAAGAAGGTGCAAGAATGTGTTATTCTAGAAGTAAGAGTCGATGAAGAGAAGAAAGCTTAAGCCTTCGATTTATTTGAAATCCTCGATCGAGTAGGAACTGTGGCCTATAGACTCGCCTTAACGCTAAGTATGTCACGTGTTCATAACGTTATTCACGTATCGATGTTACGTAAATATGTGAACGACCCGAACCACGTTATTGAGTTAGAACCGAACGAGATAGCCGAAGACTTAACGTACGAGGAGGTACCTGTCAAGATCTTGGATAGGAAGGAGCATGTCCTACGCACGAAGGTCTTACCACAAGTTAAAGTTTTGTGGAGAAACCATGCTATTGAGGAAATGACCTGGGAGTTGGAAACGGAAATGAAAGCGAGGTATCCTCATCTTTTCGAAACACCAGGTACGTATGTCAATTTCGAGGACGAAATTTCATAAGGAGGGGAGGTTGTAAGACCCCAAATTATTAATAAATGAAATTTAAATCCTCTATTTATTATTTTAAAATAGTAAGGGTTGATTTGATTAATGTGGTTATGGGTAAAATGCGCAAATATTTCAAATAAGCAAGTGGTCCTAAAATATTCATTGTTGTCGGGGAATATTCGCTTGGTCGTGGAATATTCTTACTGTTGGAGAATATTCGTACGACGGCGCAGTCTTTTGTAGGCCCCATAACGGAAAGCGATTGGATGAAGAAAACGACAAAAATAAGTGGTTTATAAATAACGGTGTAGTTGTTACCGTTAATACTGTTGGAATACCCGGTGGTTAAAACGCAGTAATACGCGTTGTTGCACAGTAGCACACGGTATTGCACCAATTATTGATTCTTTCGCAAGAAGGCACTACTCAATAATTGTTACAGTAATTACTGTTTAATATTGTATTTTATTGATTCAATAATTGCTGCGTTGATATTTTATATTACTGTTGTTTTAATAATTGTCACTACACAGTATTTTCTATTATCGGAACAATAATTCATATTATCTGAATAATATTATTAGATAACATTATTGGTAATGTCTAGAAAGTTCTGTCTAAGGAGAGATTTGGTCATCTAATTGCGCGCCAGTAAGGAGATATCCTTAGTGGAAAGCCCCCTCTTTCCTGGGAACGGTCTGGTTGCCAGTACTGTGATTCTGTAATATTATTTGTGTATAATTAGTTATTGATTTATATGATGAGGAAAATATTAATTTTATGTGGATATAGATGGAGAAAATTTTTAATGTGACAATTGTTAAAAATTTATATTTTATCTTTTTCTGATAAAATAATTCATTTAAATATATTATTTTAATAATATATTGATGATGATATTTTTACAATGAATGTGGGATATATGAGTATATGAGGAGGAAGAGTATTTTTGTGGCATTAAATGATTAACACATGTTTTGTGTGTTGGTGGACACAATTCTTGACCGAAAATTTATTATTGACTGTAAAATCGCCCGTTTGTGGATTTCGGTCAATTTCTGTTTGGAATTTGGAAAAACTTTCTTCTGCAAAGTTGTAGAGAATTGAATTTCCTATAAAAACTTGCGAAATTCAAATTTTCTGACAAAAGCGCTATATATTATGAATTATTGAAGTTCTGAAGTTCCGAAATAATTAATTTTTGGAAGTTTTAATTATTATTTTAAAGAAAAACGTTTTTTGGCATTTAAGTGGGCTAACATGTGATAAGAATGGGCTGAATTCAGATCTCCTAAGGTGGGCTTGACAATTTTATAAATATAATATTATTATATTTAATTTTCTGCTTTGGTGTTCTAAGCATTTTTCTATAAATATGGTGCTTAGGTTAGAATTGAAAATCACACCAGAAACACAAGTTTCTCTCTATTTCTCTCTCTATATCGAGCGTATTCTTGTGAGTATTTGATACTTTGAGTGTTGCTATACGGTGCAAGTTTCCTTCAGCACTATATCTAGTATTCCAGTCAGAAGTACCGTCTTTCCGAGGTAAGGGATAGTAAGGGATATTATCGTAAGGGATAGTAAGGGATAGTAAGGGATTGTACGGGATTGTAAGGGATAGTAAGGGATGTTATTTCTTCTTAAATGATATTATTTTCTTCAATATCATTATGTCGAAGTATTGATCTGAATTTTTTATCAAATTTAGAACTTTTCATGTCGGGATTACTATGCATGAGTTACTATTCACGAGTTACTATTCACGAGTTACTATTCACCGGAAAATGAAATTTTCTTCTTTTCGTCCAAAATATCTATTCTGGATACTAGCTTTGATTGTATCCATGTTTTGATCATTCTTGAATTTTACTCCATTATGATTGTTTATGAGGTATTTTTGGACATGGATAAACTGTAATACGAATTCCTAATATTTGTTCTTTTGCTTCACTGGATTCGTTTCCTTTAAAATATTTTTCATCATCCTCAGTCCTAAATGATGATGTTACTGAATATCTTTGGCCTGTAGTGCAAAGATTGATGATTTCTGATGAATATCTTTGGCCCGTAGTGCAAAGATGAACAGGTGTTGAGATGAACATGATCGACTGGTGATACAAATGAATATCTTTGGTTTGTAGTGCAAAGATGAATATTTGATTAAAGATGGTTATTGATTGTTGTTACAGGGATAAAATATTGATGATAGACTTTTAAATCTTAGAAGATAGTAGAACTCATTCTCTACTTGACTCTTCTAATGGTTTGCTGTTTCCGCTGCGAATATTGATTTAAAATTTGCTGTCTATTGTATTCTATTAGATTTTTCCCTGTTGAAGACTAACGATAATTTGTTGTATATTATCTTAGTCATAATATTCTTTACTGGGCTAGTTGAGCTCATCCTTTTTCTTGTTGTTCCATTTTCTTCTCAGGAGGCGAGAATGTAGCGAGTACTAGTCGGGGTGTGGAATGATGGTTCAAGACAGTTATTTTAGTAGTCCTCACTATTTTATAAAATAGTGTATCAATAAGTATAATGAGGACTTAATTGAGTATGAATACTGTCTAGATGACAATATTTGTATTTAAACTCACAGTATATGTGTTGTCGTATTTTGTACGACAATTGTAATAATAAAGTTGTAGTTATTTTCTGTACCATGTATTTGGCGACTCAGAATGGGTTGGATGGATTGGACCTATTTTGGGGGCGTCACACGGTACGAAACCCATTTCTAAAGCCCCATATCGAATGACTCCTATTGAACTTCAGGAGTTAAAGATCCAATTGCAGGAATTGTTAGATATTGTCTTTATTCGTCCTAGTACTTCTCCTTGGGGTGCTCCTGTGCTATTCGTGAAGAAGAAAGATGGAAGTATGCGACTTTGTATTGATTATCGGGAGTTAAATCATGTCACCATCAAAAACAGGTACCCATTGCCACGTATTGATGACCTGTTTGACCAGTTGCAAGGAGCACAATTCTTTTCAAAGATCGATCTTCGTTCTGGATATCATCAGCTGAAGGTTAGAACTGAGGATATTCCAAAGACGGCTTTTAGAAGTCGGTACGGGCATTATGAATTCCTAGTCATGTCCTTTGGATTGACTAATGCTCCTGCTGCCTTCATGGATATGATGAACCGGGTATTCAAAGAATATTTAGATCACTTTGTGGTCGTCTTTATTGATGACATCCTTATTTATTCCAAAAGTCGTGAAGATCATGAGCAACACTTGAGGCTGGTACTCCAAAAGCTTCGTGAATACAAGCTTTATGTCAAGTTGAAGAAATGCGAGTTCTGGTTGGAGGAGGTAGCATTTCTTGGGCACGTAGTATCAAGACATGGAATATCTGTTGACCCGGCAAAGATTAAAGCTATTCAAAGCTGGGAGCAACCTAAATCAGTGACCGAAGTACGTAGCTTTCTTGGTTTAACTGGTTATTATCGGAGATTCGTAGAAGGATTTTCTCGAATTGCTACTCCATTAACTCAGCTGACTCGGAAAGATACAAAGTTCGGTTAGAGCGAAGAATGTGAGAAGAGTTTTCAAGAACTCAAGAGGAGACTCATTTCAGCACCTGTTCTAACAATACCATCTGGCTCGGAGGGATTTGTCATCTACAGTGATGCTTCGAGCAAAGGGTTGGAATGCGTTCTCATGCAACATGGAAAAGTCATAGCCTATGCATCAAGACAACTCAAGGAATATGAGAGGAATTATCCTACTCATGATCTAGAGTTGGCAGCTGTTGTCTTTGCACTTAAAATTTGGAGGCATTACTTGTATGGGGAGAATGTGGAGATCTTTACGGATCATAAAAGCCTCAAATATTTCTTCACTCAAAAGGAACTCAACATGCGACAACGACGTTGGCTTGAACTATTGAAAGATTATGATCATACCATTCAATACCATCCTGAAAAAGCGAACGTGGTAGCTGACGCATTGAGTAGAAGATCATATGCAAGTACGAGTGCGATATTGTCAACACAAAGGCCCATTTTGTGTGACTTGCAAAGGATGGAGATAGAGTTAAAGACTTCAGGGACCCATGTGATGATGGCGAATATACGAGTAGAACCGACTTTAATCGATAAAGTTAAAGCTGCTCAAGCTACAGACCTGGAGCTGATACGTATGAGGAAGAAAGTGCAAGAAGCTATGCTGGAAGCAAGAATCGATGAAGAAGGAATACTTCGAGTCAACTCCAGACTTTGTGTTCCTAATAACCCTAATTTAAAGTATGAAATCATGTTAGAGGCGCACAACACACCGTTTGCAATCCATCCTGGAAGTACCAAAATGTATCATGATCTTCGTCATACATTTTGGTGGAGCAATATGAAGAGAGAGATAGCGTTGTTTATCTCAAGGTGTCTAACTTGTCAACGAGTCAAAGCGGAGCATCAAGTACCAAAAGGTCCATTGCAACCACTTGAAATTCCAGAATGGAAGTGGGAGCACATTACCATGGATTTCGTTACCGGTCTTCCTAAGGTTTCTCAAGGTATAGATGCGATTTGGGTCATTGTTGATATATTGACCAAGTCTGCTCATTTCTTACCGATACGAGAAACTTATACACTTGAACGTCTTGCTCGTATGTACATAAACGAGATTGTAAGACTGCATGGTATGCCAGTATCCATAATTTCTGATCGAGACCCAAGATTCACTTCACGATTTTGGGTTAGTTTACAAAAAGCTATGGGCGCAGATTTACGATTTAGTTCGGCATATCATCCTCAGACGGACGGATAATCAGAGAGGACTATTCAAACTCTAGAAGATTTATTAAGACTCTGTGTCTTTGACTTCAAGGGAAGTTGGGACAAGTTCTTACCATTGGTGGAGTTTTTCTACAACAACAGTTATCAAGCAAGTATTGGCATGGCTCCATTCGAAGCATTGTATGGAAGAAAATGTCGTTCTCCAGTATGCTGGGATGAGGTGGGTGAAGCAACGTTGTTGGGACCGGAGTTGGTACGTATGGCTACAGAAAAGATTCAAACGATACGACAACGTATAAAACCTCACAAGATCGACAAAAGAGTTATGCTGATCTTCATCGAAAGGACGTGGAATTTGATGTATGAGATCATGTGTTCTTACGTGTTGCTCCATGGAAAGGAGTTACGAGATTTGGAAAGAGAGGAAAGCTCAATCCTCGATTCATCGATCCATTTTTAATCCTCGATCGAGTAGGAACTGTGGCTTATAGACTCGCTTTACCGCCAAGTATGTCTCGTGTTCATAACGTTTTTCACATATCCATGTTATGCAAATATGTGGAAGACCCGAATCACATTATTGAGTTAGAACCAGACGAAATAGCGGAGGATTTGACGTATGAAGAAGTTCCTGTTCAAATCTTGGGTAAGAAGGAACATATTTTGCGCTCCAAGGTTATACCTCAAGTCAAAGTTTTGTGGAGAAACCACGATGTTGAGGAAATGACTTGGGAGTTAGAATCTGAAATGAAATCAAGGTATCCTTACCTCTTCGACATACCAGGTACGTACCCTAATTTCGAGGGCGAAATTTCATAAGAAGGGGAGGTTGTAAGACCCCAACTTTTATAAATAAAGATGAATTTTCTATAAATATCATTTTTGAATATTATGGAGTTAATTTGATATAATGTTATAGTTGTGGGTAATATTTATAAATTTTACAAAGTACGCAAGTTGTTATATAATATTCGATTGGTCGGGGAATATTCGTTTTAACAGGGAATATTCGTATAACGGCACAATCATTGGTGGACCACACAACGGAATTATTGTCGGATTGAGAAAACGACAAAAATATTTTATTAAAAATAACGGCGAAAGTTTTACCATTGATACTGTTGAACTACTCGGTAGTAAAAGTACAGTAATACGTGTGGTTGCATAGTAGCACACGGTATTGATTGTTAATGCTTATGTGAGAAGTCACTCAGTTTGATTCAATTATTGTCAGTTAATAATATGAATTATTTAGCGATAATGACGTTTTGTTTTATTCGTATTATTAACGTAATAAAACAGAAACATCTTTTTATATAAAACAGAATACTTTATTAAAGTTACTCTATAAATAGAATATATTATATTTAAAAGATTTTTCTTTAAACATGGACCGTCAGATTAAAGTAATCAATCTGGACCGTTCATGGATTAGTTACTATGCACTCTATTTTTTTATAAATAGCAGCTCATTCCTTCATTATTTCTTACGAATTCACTGAACTCTAGAGAGAGAAACTATAGAGAGAAACTATAGAGAGAGAGAAGAAGGATATTCTGCTACTTAACTACTTCCTTATTTCAGCTCTTCTTTAAAACGGTAAGGGGTGTTATTCTTTCTTATTCATGAAGAGAACTGTTGTTATTCCATTTCTTATTATTCTGTTGGAATAACCTGTATACGCGGTCTACCCTATACTTGGTGACATTCTTCTATTATTCTGTTGGAACATCCTGTCTGTGTGTTTTACACCGGACCTGGTTCCGTTTTTATTATTATTCTGTTGGAACATCCTGTCTGTGTGTTTTACACCGGACTTGGTTCCGTCTTTATTATTATTCTGTTGGAATATCCTGTCTGTGCGTTTACGCCGGACCTGGTTACATTATTTATTATTCTGTTGGAATAACCTGTCTGTGCGGTCTATCGCATGCATGGTGATTTCTTTTGTTATTCCATTCTTTATTATACTCAGTTGGTTAAGTTTTGACTTCTATACTCCATGAAATTTGTGGAATATCCTTGATAGTTGCGTTTCATCCAGTATCTTTTCAAGAAAATATTTTCTAAGCATTCTTGAATTTTACTCCACAAAGCAGTATCATGTTGACAATTTGGACGTTGTTAATTCTTGGATAAATTAATTCTTGAACTTGTTTTATTGAATTCTTATATCATTGTCATCATCCTCATGTTTATAAAATGTTAAAAGTCATCTGTGGCTTGTAGTGCATAGATGGACTTGGTATGATTATGACCAGGGATTATTCGGTATAATCATGACCGTAATGTTACAAATGATGTGGTAAAAGTCCTCATTGACCCGTAGTACGTTGATGGACAGTTGTTGGCATGATCATGACCATTAATAAATACACGAATATCCTTGGCTGTAGTGCAGGGGTGATTCGATGATGTGGATTATTTTATTAAGCTGAGTCCAAGCGATCACAGTATTGAAAAATCTTTTAAATCATAAAATATTGTAGAGTTTATTTTCTACTTGACTCTTTTAATGGATTACTTGTTCCGCTGCAGTTAAACTTGATGTCTATTATATTTTATCAGTTTAACATTGTTGAAGGCTAATGATAATTTATTCTGCATTATCTTAGTCATAATATTTCTTACTGGGCTAGTTGAGCTCACCCTTTCTTTCAGTGTTCTCTTCAGGAATTGAGAATGTAGCTGGGGCAAGTCGGGGAACGGAGTGATGGTCCGAATGATAGTATTAGTTAGTAGTCCTCACTATTCTATGTAATGGTGTGTTAATAAATGTAATGAGGACTCCTTTTGAGTATGAATACTCGCTAGAAGATAATATTTGTATTCAAACTCACAGTTTATGTTTTGTCGTATTGTACACGACAGTTGTATTAGTAAGTTGTATTTGTATTCTGTACTATGTATCTGACGACCCAAAATGGGTGATGTATACCTAATTTTGGGGGCGTCACAGTTGGTATCAGAGCTTAGGGATATGATCCCTGGCTAAGATGTGAGAATAGAACTAGGAGGGGAGAGATGGGGAATTCCTTCGCTAGTATGACCTACCTAAGTTTATTTGCATGGTATTTAATTGGTCGGTCATAATATAAGGATAATATATGACATATCAATTAACTTTTATTTTGTGGCAGTATCTGAAAATGGAATCTGAGAATGTTGAGAATTGCAATGGAGCACAGGTGACTGTTGATTCACCACATATCAATAATCAGGATAATGTGCATTAGGAAGGTGACAATCCTCATGCAAACAACAACACTGACCAGATGATGAATGATGGAATGTTCAGAAACTTTATGCAGTTCATGCAACAGCAGGCGAGAGCGGCTCCTGTCCAAAATATAGGTGGAAACACTGAAAATTCTCGGACGGTCACCGCTAAACAGTTCAAGGAGCTGGGACCACCAGAGTTTAAGGGAGAGCCAAAACCACTTATAGCTAAAACATGGATAAAGCAGATTACCAAGATATTTGATGTCTTGGGATGCTCCGAGGAGCAAAAGGTTCCCTTTACCGCCTTTATGTTGCGAGGAGGGGCAGATTACTGGTGGGAATCGATTAAGCGTACTCAACCTGCCGCACTGAAGATGTCTTGGGAGAAGTTCTAAGAGCTGTTTAATGACAAATACTTTACCGAAAGTGTTCGTCATATGAAGGAGGTGGAGTTCATCAAATTGGAGCAGAATAATATGATCGTGTCGCAGTATGAGGCTAAATTTGCTGAGTTGTCCCGGTTTGCGTCTCACTTGGTGGATAATGAAGAGCGAATGACGCGAATATTTTTGCGAGGTTTGAAACATGAGATACGTCAACATCTTATTTCTCTTAAACTGTGTTTGTATTCAGATGTTGTGAATAGAGCTCAGTTAGTGGAGCGCGATAATGAGTCAATGCAACCAAAAGAGAGCAGTCGGTAAAATGATAATACCGGTGAAAGCAGTCATCGAAGCGGTGACAACAAGCGTGGAGGGAATCAACATGCCAGAAATGGTAATCACTTCGGTGGTAATCAGGGCCAAAACAATAAGAATGGTCATTTCAAGAAGAGGAGATTCAACAATGATGGAAAGACGTCAGCACCAACGCCCGTTGTTAAAGAAGGAGAACGACCACCTATCATATGTTTCAAATGCGGAGGGGAGGGGCACATCAGTCCAAACTGCGCGATGCCGTCTAAAGCATGTTATAATTGTGGAAGAGAAGGTCATTTAGCTCGATTTTGTCGTTTACCAAAAATAAGTTCAGCCAAGTTGGAGACACCAAAGGCCGTCCCAGAAAAGTCAAAACTGGTAGTGCAAGGGAGAGCGTTTGTTATGACCTCCCAGAAAGTAAGGAACCCGAATGAGGTCATCACGGGTAAGCTTATCATAAACTCTAACGAAGTCTATACTTTATTTTATACCGGTTCTACCCATTCTTTTATTTCTTCTACTTGCGCTCATCGATTAAATTTGACTCCGAAGAAATTAGACTTTGATTTATCTGTTGAAACTCCATTGGGAGAATCTTTCATTACATCCATGGTTTATAAGTCTTGTTTGGTTCAAGTTGGTACCCACACATTACCTGTCGATCTGATTTCATTAAAAATACTTGCATTTGACGTGATTCTAGGGATTGATTGGTTAACTACTCATCATGGAAAAATTGATTATTTTCGTAAGGTTGTTAGCTTTCATATTCCTAATCGACCTATTATGCGAATTCAAGCAATCAAACCATTAAAATCAATCGCTGTCATCTCAAGCCATAAAGCTATTCGTTTATTGAAAAACGGATGTCAAGCTTTCTTAGCTTATGTCACGGATCTAAACAAAAATACGTCAGTTTTGAATGATATTTCTATTGTTAATAAATTCCCTGACGTATTCCCTGAAGAACTTCCTGGCCTACCCCCAGAGCGTGAAATTAAATTTTGTATCGACCTTGAACCCGGTACGAAACCCATTTCCAAAGCCCCATATCGAATGGCTCCTATTAAACTTCAGGAGTTAAAGATCCAACTGCAGGAATTGTTAGACATTGGCTTTATTCATCCTAGTACTTCTCCTTGGGGTGCTCCTGTGCTATTCGTGAAGAAGAAAGATGGAAGTATGCGACTTTGTATTGATTATCGGGAGTTAAATCATGTCACCATCAAAAATAGGTACCCATTGACACGTATTGATGACCTGTTTGACCAGTTGCAAGGAGCACAATTCTTTTTAAAAATCAATCTTCGTTTTGGATATCATCAGCTGAAGATTAGAACTGAGGATATTCTAAAGATTGCCTTCAGAACTCGATACGGGCATTATGAATTCTAATCATAAACTCTTGCAAAGTCTATACCTTATTTGATACCAGTTCTACCCATTCTTTTATTTCTCCTACGTGTGCTCAACGTTTAAATTTAACTACGGAGAAATTAGAATTTGACTTATCTGTTGAAACTTCGTTGGGAGAAACCTTTATTACATCCACTGTTTATAAGTCTTGTTTGATTCAAATCGGTACCCTCACATTACCTGTCGATCTTATCTCTTTGAAAATAGTTGCATTCAATTTGATTTTAGGAATTGATTGGTTAACTACCCAGCATGCTAAAATTGATTGTTTTCGTAATGTTGTTAGCTTTCATATTCCTAACCAACCTATTATGTGAATTCAAGCAACCAAACCACTAAAGTCAATCACTGTCATATCAAGCCATAAAGCTATTCGTTTATTAAAAAACGGATGTCAAGTTTTCTTAGCCCATGTCACGGATTTAAATAAAAATACGTCAAATTTGAATGATATTTTTATTGTTAATAAATTTTCTGACATATTCCCCGAAGAACTTCCTGGCCTACCCCCGGAGCATGAAATCGAGTTTGGTATTGACCTTGAACCCGGTACAAAACTCATTTCTAAAGCCCCATATCGAATGGCTCATATTGAACTTTAAGAGTTAAAAATCCAACTGCATGAATTGTTAGACATCGGTTTCATTCGTCCTAGTACGTCTCCTTGGCGTGCTCCTGTTCTATTCGTGAAGAAGAAAGATGGGAGTATGCGATTTTGAATTGATTATCGGGAGTTGAATCATGTCACCATCAAAAATAGGTACCCGTTGCCTCGCATTGATGACCTATTTGACCAGTTGCAAGGTGTCAAATTCTTTTTAAAGATTGATCTTCGTTTCGGATATCACCAGTTAAAGATTAAAATAGATGACATTCCAAAGACTGTTTTCAGAACTCGGTACGGGCATTACGAATTCCTAGTCATGACTTTTGGATTGATTAATGCTCCTGCTGCCTTCATAGATATGATGAACCGAGTATTCAAGGAATATTTGGATCATTTTGTGGTCGTCTTTATTGATGACATCCTCATTTACTCCAAAAGCCGTGAAGATCAAGAACAACACTTGAGGCTGGTACTCCAAAAGCTTCGTGAAAACAAGTTATATGCCAAGTTGAAGAAATGCGAGTTCTAGCTTGAGGAAGTAGCATTTCTTGGACACGTGATATCAAATCACGGAATATCTGTTGACCCGACAAAGATTGAAGCAATTCAAAGCTGGGAGCAACCTAAGTCAGTGACCGAAGTGCGTAGCTTTCTAGGCTTAGCTGGTTATTATCGGAGATTCGTGAAAGAATTTTCTCGAATCGCTAATCCATTAACTCAGCTGACTCGAAAAGATACAAAATTCGGTTGGAGTGAGGATTGTGAGAAGAGTTTTCAAGAACTCAAGAGGAGGCTCATTTCAGCACCTGTTCTGACAATACCATCTGGTTCGGAGGGATTTGTCATCTACAGAGATGCTTTAGGCAGAGGGTTAGGATGTATTCTCATGCAACATGAAAAAGTCATAGCCTATGCCTCACAAAAACTCAAAGAATATAAGAGGAATTATCCTACTCATGATCTAGAGTTGGCAGCTATCGTTTTCGCGCTTAAAATCTAGAGGCATTACCTGTATGGGGGAGAAAGTGGAGATCTATACGGATCATAAAAGCCTCAAATATTTTTTCACCCAAAAGGAACTCAACATGCAGCAATGACGTTGGCTCAAGCTGTTGAAAGTTTACGATCATACCATTCAATACCATCCTGGAAAAGCGAACATAGTAGCTGACGCATTGAGTAGAAGATCATATACGGGTACGAGTGCGATATTATCAACGCAAAGGCCCATTTTGTATGACTGACAAAGGATGGAGATAGAGTTAAAGACTCTAGTGTGACGCCCCCAAAATAGGTATACATCACCCATCTTGAGTCGCCAAATACATGGTACAAAATTCAAATACAACTTAATAATACAACTGTCGTGTAAAATACGACAAAACATAAACTGAGAGTTTTAAAACGAATATTGTCTTCTAGACAATATTCAACTCAAATGGAGTACTCAATACAATTATTATCATACTATTTCATAGAATAGTGAGGACTACTAATGCTATCATCTGGACCGTCACTCCGTTCCCTGACTAGTCCCGACTACGTTCTCATTTCCTGAAGATGACAATGAAAGCAAAAGGGTGAGTTCAACTAGCCCAGTAAGAAATATTATGACTAAGATAATGCAGAATAATTTATCGTTAGCCTTCAACAGTGTTAAACTGATAAAATATAACAAACATCAAGTTTAACTGCAGCGGAACAAGCAATCCATTAGAAGAGTCAAGTAGATAATAAAATCTACTATCTTCTATGATTTAAAAGGTTTTTCATCACTTTTATCGCTGAGACTCAGCTTAATAAATAATCCACATCATCCCTGCACTACGTCCAATGATATTCATTAGTATCATGACCACAAATTATCCATGCACTACAGGCCAAGGATATTCGTATATTCATTAATTAGTCATGATCATGCCAACAACTGTCCATCAATGCACTACGGGCCAATGAGGACTTTTACCACATTATTTGTAACATTACGGTCATGATTATAATAATCCCTGATCATAATCATACCAAGTCCATTTATGCACTACAAGCCACAAATGACTTTTAACATAATATAAACATGAGGATGATGACAATGATATAAGAATTCAATAAAACAAATTCAAGGATAAATTTTTAAAGATTTATAATTTAATTTATCCAAAAATCAATAACGTCCAAATTGTCAACATGATACTGCTTTGTAGAGTAAAATTCAAGAATAATATTGTACTAAAAATAATTTGGACTGAAAACGAATCAATTTTTATCATGAATAGTACCCCGGGTGAGTAGTACTCGAGTGAATAGTACTCCGTAAATAGTACTTTTGGAATAGTAACCTCGTGAATAGTACTCCGGCACGAAAAAATTAAAACTTATCAAGAATGTTTAGAATAATATTTTCATAAAAAGAAATTGGATGAAGCGCAAATATCAAGGATATTCTACTAATTTCATGGAGTATAGAAGCTAAAATTTTAACAAAACGAGTATAGAATTTGAAATCTGAAACGAAATAATATTACTTACATACTACAGAGTATGGAAGAAAATATTATTTCAAGCGAATATTGAACAAAAATAACATCCCTTACCTTGAAAAGAAGAGTATTCCAATTGGTATAGCGGAGATATTCTTGAAGAAAACTTTTACTGTTTTCTATACTCAAAACTTTTTAAAACTCTAAAGAAATACGCTCAGGATTATAGAAGAAGAATTCTCTGATTCTAGTGTGATTTTTAATTCTAACTTAAGCGTCTATTTATAGAAAAATGCTAGAACGCTATAGGAGACTAAATAAATAAAATAATATTATTATTTTTCTTTTCCTACGCACATGTATTAGACCAATTCAAGCACTCCATTCTTGAACCAAAAATTCAGTACATTTTTTCACCAAAACAAAAGTGGGTCCCACCCATAATTTTAATAAAAATATTTTAATTTCTGAAACTTCAACAATTCATAATAAATAGTCCTTTTATCAGAAAAATACGAATTTTATGTCCATTCCACACGAAATTGAATTCTCTACAACTTTGCAGCTTTAAGTTTTTCCAAATTTCAAACAGAAAATATCCGAAATTCACAAACGGACGATTTTCAACACCTCTTAAAAATCATAACAAATCATACGTTAATTTTTAACGGTTCAAAATTTGTGGACATATACTCAACTTATATATATATAACATATCCAAAAATCACAATGATCCAACGGTCGGATTAAAATTATAACTCACGCAATAGAGCTTTAAGAACTCTGATTTGATTTTTAATACCTCCATTCCGACAAAAATATTGATAAAACACCTCAACATTAATTCCTTCATTTATAACCACATAAAATAAATATTTTTCTATGCATCATTAATGTCCACATAAAATAAATATTTCCTTATCATATAAATCAATAATTAATTATTCCCAGAAAAGAGGGGGCTTTCCGATAAGGATTTCTCCTTACTGGCGCACAATTAGGTGACTAAACTTCTCTTTGACAGAGCTTTCTAGACATTGCCAATAATACTATCTAATAATATTATTCAAATAATATGAATTATTGATTTGATAATGGAAAATACTGTGCAGTGACAATTATTAAAACAATAATAATATAAAATATCAACGCATCAATTATTGAATAAAATAAAATATTGAACAATAATTAGTGTAACAATTATTGAGTAGTGCCTTCTTACATAAGAATCAATAATTTAAAAATACTGTGCAATACCGTGTGCTACTGTGCAACAACACGAATTACTGTACTTTAACCACCAGACATTCCAACAGTGTTAACGGTAACGACTACGCCGTTATTTTATAAAAAGATATTTTTGTCGTTTTTTCAATCCTACAATAATTCCGTTGTGGGGTCCACCAATGATTGTGTCGTCGTACGAATATTCCCTGTTAAAACGAATATTCTCCGACCAATCGAATATTATATAACAACTTGCGTACTTTGCAAAATTTATAAATATTATCCACAACTATAACATTATATCAAATTCGCTCCATAATATTTAAAAATGATATTTATAGAAAATTCATCAGTATTCATAAAAGTTGGGGTCTTACAACCTCCCCTTCTTATGAAATTTCGCCTTCGAAATTAGGGTACGTACCTGGTATGTCGAAGAGGTAAGGATACCTTGATTTTATTTTAGATTCTAACTCCCAGGTCATTTCCTCAACATCGTGATTTCTCCACAAAATTTTGACTTGAGGTATAACCTTGGAGCGTAAAATATGCTCCTTCTTATCCAAGATTTTAACAAGAATCTCTTCATACGTTAAATCTTCCGCTATTTCGTCCGGTTCTAACTCAATAATGTGGTTCGGGTCTTTCACATATTTACGTAACATAGATATGTGAAAAACGTTATGAACACGAGACATACTTGGCGGTAAGGCGAGTCTATAGGCCACAGTTCCTACTCGTTCGAGGATTAAAAATGGGCCAATGAATCAAGGATTGAGCTTTCCTCTCTTTATAAATCTCGTAACTCCTTTCCATGGAGCAACACGTAACAACACATGTTCTCCAATATTGAATTCTACGTCCTTTCGATGAAGATCAGCATAACTTTTTTGTCGATCTTGTGTGGTTTTTATACGTTGTCGGATCGTTTGAATCTTTTCCATAGTCATACGTACCAACTTCGGTCCCAACAACGTTGCTTCACCCATCTCATCCCAGTATACTGGAGAACGACACTTTCTTCCATATAACGCCTCAAATGGAGCCATACCAATACTTGCTTGATAACTGTTGTTGTAGGAAAACTCCACCAATGATAAGAACTTGTCCCAACTTCCCTTGAAGTCAAGGACACAGAGTCTTTATAGATCTTCAAGAGTTTGAATAGTCCTCTCTGACTGCCCGTCCATCTGAGGATGATATGCCGAGCTAAATCGTAAATCTGTGCCCATAGCTTTCTGCAAACTAACCTAAAATCGTGAAGTGAATCTTGGGTCTCGATCAGAAACTATGGATACTGGCATACCATGCAATCTTACAATCTCGTTTATGTACATACGAGCAAGACGTTCAAGTGTATAAGTTTCTCGTATAGGTAAGAAATGAGTCGACTTGGTCAATCTATCAACAAAGACCCAAATCGCATCTATGCCTTGAGAAACCTTGGGAAGACCGGTAACAAAATTCATAGTAATGTGCTCCCACTTTCATTCTGGAATTTTAAGTGGTTGCAATGGACCTTTGGGTACTTAATGCTCCGCTTTAACTCGTTGACAAGTTAGACACCTTGAGATAAACTCCGCGATCTCTCTCTTCATATTGCTCCACCAAAATGTATATCGAAGATCATGATACATTTTAATACTCCCAGGATGGATTGCAAACGGTATGTTGTGCGCCTCCATCATGATTTTATACTTTAAATCAGGGTCGTTAGGAACACAAAGTCTGGAGTTGACTCGAAGTCTTCATTCTTCATCGATTCTTGCTTCCGGCATAGCACCTTCTTGCACTTTCTTCCTCATACGCATCAGCTCCAAGTTTGTGGTATGAGCAGCTTTAACTTTAACGATTAAAGTCGGTTCTACTCGTATATTTGCCATCATCACGTGGGTGTGACACCCGCAAAATAGGTATACATCACCCATTTTGAGTCGTCAATAACATGGTACAGAAACAACTACAACTTTATTAATACAACATAAAAACTGTGAGTTTAAATACAAATATTGTCTTCTAGACAATATCCACACTCAAATAAGTCTTCATTACAATTATTGATACATTATTTTACAAAAATGGTGAGGACTACTAAACAACTTTCTAGAACCATCATTCCATATCCCGACTAGTACTCGCTACATTCTCGCCTCCTGAGAAGAAAAATGGAACAGAAAGGAAAAAGGGTGAGCTCAACTAGCCCAGTAAAGAATATTATGACTAAGATAATATAGAACAAATTATCGTTAGTCCTCAACAGGAAAAAATTAATAGAATACAATAGACAATAAATTTTAAATCAATATTCGCAACGGAAATAATAATTCATTAGAAAAGTTAAGTATAGTATGAAATCTACTATCATCTATGAATTTAAAAGTCCATCATCAATATTTTTTCCCTGTAACA
The DNA here is from genome assembly GCA_016801055.1 of Panax notoginseng. NCBI lineage: Eukaryota > Viridiplantae > Streptophyta > Magnoliopsida > Apiales > Araliaceae > Panax > Panax notoginseng. The sequence goes on from CM029018.1 coordinate 142,848,841, forward strand.
TCAATCAATAAATATCTTAAATCAAATATTCATCTTTGCACTACAGGCCAAATATATTCATCAGTTGGTCATGTTCATCTCAAAACCTGTTCATCTTTACACTACGGGCCAAAGATATTCATCATAAAATCATTAATCTTTGCACTACATGCTAAAGATATTCAGTTATATCATCATTTAGGACTGAGGATGATGAAAAATATTATAAAAAAAACGATTCCAGTGAAACAAAAGAACAAATATTAAGGATTCGTACTTTAAACAATCCGAGTTCAAAAATACTTCATAAATAATCATAGTGGAGTAAAATTCAAGAATGATCAAAACATGGATACAATCAAAGCTAGTATCTATAATAGATATCTTAGACAAAAATTAAAATTTAATTTTTCGGTGAATAATATCGTATTCGTGAATAGTGACGTATACGTGAATAGTGACGTATACGTGAATAGTAACCCCGACACTAAAAGTTCTAAATTTGATAAAAAGTTCAAACCCGTATTTTGGCATAATGATATTGAAGAAAATAATATCATTTAAGAAGAAAATAACATCCCTTACCTTGTAAAGACATTACTTCTAGTTGAAACACCGGATATAGGCTATGACCTGAACTTGCACCGTATAGCAACACTCAAAGTATTAAAATACTCACAAGAATACGCTCAATATATCGAGAGAAAAAGAGAGAGAAAACTTCAGTTTCTGGTGCGATTTTCAATTCTAACCTAAGCACCCTATTTATAGGAAATTACTTAGAACACCAAAGCAGAAAATTTAATAATATATATATATATATATATATATATATATATATATATATATATATATATTAATTTCCTACGCCCACTTTTTTAGTCAAAGATCAGCCATTCAAGTAGCTTACATCAGAAAAAACGTTTTGTGAATTAAAATATTTTAAACTTAAAAAAATTAATTATTCCGAAACTTCGGAACTTCAATAATTCATAATAAATAGCCCTTTTATCAAAAAAATTCAAACCACATGTGTTTTTCATAGGAAATTCCATTATCTACAACTTTGCAGAAGAAAGTTTTTCCAAATTCCAAACAGAATTTGACCGAAATCTATAAACGGGCGATTCTACAGGCTATAATCAAATTTCAGTCAAGAAATGGGCCCACAGACATGTTTAACATGTTTTAAACAATTTTTGTAACAAAAATACTCTTCCTTCTCATATACTCATATATCCCACATTCATTGTAAAAATATCATCATTATTATATTATAATAATATAATAAAATATTATTTTATCAAAAAAGATAAAATATCGATTTTTAACAATGGGCACTTTAAAAAAATTTTCTATCTATATCCATATAAAATGAATATTTTCTTTATCATATAAATCAATAATTAATTATTCACAAATAATATTACCGAATCACAATACTGACAACCAGGCAGTTCCCAGGAAAGAGGGGCTTTCAATAAGGATTTCTCCTTACTGGCGCGCAATTAGGTGACCAAACCTCTCCTTAGACAGAACTTTCTAGACATTATCAATAATGTTATCTAATAATATTATTCAGATAATATGAATTATTGCTCCGATAATAGAAAATGCTGTGTAGTGACAATTATTGAAACAACAGTAATATAAAATATCAACGTAGCAATTATTGAATCACTAAAATAAAATACTGAACAATTATTAAATAGTGTCTTCTTACGTAAGAATCAATAATTGGTGCAATACCGTGTGCTACTGTGCAACAACGCGTATTACTGTGTTTTAACCACCGGGTATTCCAACAGTATTAACGGTAACAACTACGTCGTTATTTATAAACAACTTATACTTGTCGTTTTTTTCATCCAATCGCTTTCCGTTATGGGGCCCACAAAAGACTGCGCTGTCGTACGAATATTCCTTGACAGCAAGAATATTCCACAACCAAACGAATATTCTCCGATAAAAATGAATATTTTATAACCACTTGCTTATTTAAAATATTTGCGCATTTTACCCATAATTAACCACATTAATCAAATTAACCCTTACTATTTCAAAATAATAAATAGAGAAAATTAAATTTCATTTATTAATAATTTGGGGTCTTACAACCTCCCCTTCTTATGAAATTTCGTCTTCGAAATTGACGTACGTACCTGGTGTTTTGAAAAGATGAGGATACATCGCTTTCATTTTCGTTTTCAACTCCCAGGTCATTTCCTCAATAGCATGGTTTCTCCACAAAACTTTAACTTGTGGTATAACCTTCATGCGTAGGACATGCTCCTTCCTATCCAATATCTTGACAGGTATCTCTTCGTACGTTAAGTCTTCGGCTATTTCGTCCGATTCTAACTCAATAACGTGGTTTGGGTCTTTCACATATTTATGTAGCACATATATATGAAAAACATTATGAACATGAGACATACTTGGAGGTAACGCGAGTCTATAGGTCACATTTCCTACTCGGTCAAGAATCTGAAATGGACCAATAAATCGTAGATTGAGCTTTTCTCTCTTCCCAAATCTTGTAACTCCTTTTCATGGAGCCACATGCAACAATACATGATCCCCAATGTCAAATTCTAACTCCTTTCGATGAAGATCTGCATAACTCTTTTGTCGATCCTGTGGCGTTTGTATACATTGTCGAATAGTTTGAATCTTCTCTGTAGTCATTCATACCAACTCTGATCCCAACAACGTTGCTTCTCCCACCTCTTCCCAACATACTGGAGAGCGACACTTTCATCCATACAATGCTTTAAATGGAGCCACACCTATACTTGCCTGATAACTGTTGTTGTAGGAAAATTCCACCAATGGTAGTTACTTATCCCAACTTCCTTTGAAATCTAGGACACAAAGTCTTAATAGATCTTCAAGAGTTTGAATAGTCCTCTCTGATTGTCCATCCGTTTGAGGATGGTATGCCGAACTAAATCGTAAATCCGTGCCTATAGCTTTTTGCAAGCTAACCCAAAATCTTGAAGTAAACCTTGGGTCACGATCCGAAACTATGGATACTGGCATGCCATGCAATCTCACAATCTCATTTACATACATATGAGCAAGACGTTCAAGGGAATAAGTCTCCCGTATCGGCAAAAAATGAGCAGACTTGGTTAATCTATCAACAATAACCCAAATAGCATTTATGCCTTGAGAAACATTGGGAAGATCCGTAATGAAATTCATGGTAATGTGTTCCCACTTCTATTTCGGAATCTCAAGTGGTTGCAATGGACCCTTTGGCACTTGATGCTCCGCCTTCACACGTTGACAAGTTAAACACCTCGAGATAAACTTTAGAATCTCTCTCTTCATATTGTTCCACCAAAATGTATGTCGAAGATCACGATACATTTTGGTACTTCAAGGATGGATTACAAATGATGTATTGTATGCCTCCATCATGATCTTGTACTTCAAATCAGAATCGTTAGGAACACAAAGTCTGGAGTGGACTCAAAGTATTCCTTCTTCATCGATTCTTGCTTCTGGAATAGCACCTTCTTGCACTTTCTTCTTCATACGCACCAGTTCCGGGTCTGTGGCTTGAGCAACATTAACTTTATCGATTAAAGTTGGTTCTATACATATACTTGACATCATCGCACTCGTTCCTGCATATGATCTTCTACTCAACGCGTCAACTACCACGTTTGCTTTTCCAGGATGGTATTGAATAGTGTGGTCGTAATTTTTAAACAGCTCGAGCCAACGTCGTTGCCGCATGTTAAGTTCTTTTTGAGTGAAGAAATATTTGAGGCTTTTATGGTCTCCACTTTCTCCCCATATAAATAGTGCCTCCAGATCTTTAGCGCGAAAACGACTGCTGTCAACTCTAGATCATGAGTAGGATAATTCTTCTCATATTCTTTAAGTTGTCGCGAGGCATAGGCTATAACTTTCCCACGTTGCATGAGAACACATCGTAGCCCTTTGCCTGAAGCATCGCTGTAGATAACAAATCCATCCGAACCAGATGGTATTGTCAGAACAGGTGCCGAAATGAGTCTCCTCTTGAGCTCTTGGAAACTCTTCTCGCAATCCTCGCTCCATACGAATTTGATATCCTTCCGAGTCAGCTAAGTAAACGGGGTAGCGATTCGAGAAAACCCTTCCACGAATCTCCGATAATAACCAGCTAAGCCCAGAAAGTTACGTACTTCGGTCACCGTCTTTGGTTGCTCCCAACCTTGTATTGCTTCAATCTTCACCGGGTCAATAGATACTCCATATTTTGACACCACGTGCCCTAGGAATGCTACTTCATCAAGCCAGAACTCACATTTCTTTAACTTAGCATATAGCTTGTTTTCACGCAGCCTTTGGAGTACCAGCTTCAAATGGTGCTCATGATCTTCACGGCTTTTGGAATATATGAGGATGTCATCAATAAAGACAACAACGAACTAATCCAAATAATCCTTGAATACTTGGTTCATCATATCCATGAAAAGCGCAGGAGCATTAGTCAATCCAAAAGACATGACTAAGAATTCATAATGCCCGTACCGAGTTCTAAAAGCAGTCTTTGGAATATCCTCAATTTTAACCTTTAGCTGATGATACCCAAAACGAAGATCGATCTTTAAAAAGAATTGTGCTCCTTGTAACTGGTCAAACAGGTCATCAATACGAGGTAGCGGATACCTATTCTTGATAGTGACATGGTTTAATTCCCTGTAATCGATACAAAGTCGCATATTCTCGTCTTTCTTTTTTACAAATAAAACAGGAGCACCCCAAGGAGATGTACTAGGACGAATGAAACCGATGTCCAACAACTCTTGTAGTTGGACCTTTAACTCCTGAAGTTCAATAGGAGCCATTCGATATGGGGTTTTAGAAATGGGCTTTATTTCAGGTTCAAGATCAATAAAGAATTCAACTTCACGTTCCGGGGGTAGACTGGAAAGTTCTTCAAGAAATACGTCAGGAAAGTCAATAACAGGAATATTATTCAAATATGACGTGTCTTTATTCAAATCCATAACATGGGCTAAGAAAGCTTGACATCCGTTTTTTAATAAACGAATAGCTTTATGACTTGATATAACAGTGATTGATTTTAATGGCTTAGTTGCTTGAATTCGCACAACAGGTTGGTTAGGAATATAAAAACTAACAACCTTACGAAAATAATCAATTTTGGCATGATGAGTAGTTAACCAATCAATCCCTAAAATCACGTCAAATGCAAGTATCTTTAAAGAGATAAGGTCAACAAGTAAGGTGATGGTGCCAACTTGGATCAAACAAGATTTATAAACAGTGGATGTGATGAAAGTTTCTCCTAACGGAGTCTTCACAGATAAATCAAAGTCTAATTTCTCCGGAGTCAAGTTTAAACGTTGAGCACAAGCAGGAGAAATAAATGAATGGGTAGCACTGGTATCTAGTAATGTATAAACTTCACATGAATTTATGATTAGCTTACCCATGATCACTTCGTTTGGGTTCCTCGCATGTTGACCAGTCACGACAAAGGCTCTTTCAGGAACTGTTGACTTTGACTTTTCTGGGATAGCCTTTTGAGTCACCATCCCCGCTGGACTTAGTTTCGCTACAGTGCAATCTCGAGCGATATGTCCTTCCTTTCCACAGTTATAACATACCTTAAACTGTTGTGAGCAGTTTGAGTTGATATGTCTGTAACATTTCAGATTTTTAATGTATAATATTAAATATTTATGTATTTATTTAAATATTTAATGGATATGTTATTATTAAATAAAGAATTATTTAATTGGAATTGATGTGAATTATTTAATTATTTGATTATTGGTTGAATAGATAATTAAATATTAAATATTAAATATTTATTGGTAATATTAAATATTTATTAAATTATATGGCAATTTGAATTGATGTGATTTAATTAATTATTTATTGTGTAAATAATTAAGGAGCTAAATAAATTAGTTGTTATGAGATTTTATAATAATAAATAAGCTAGAGAGCTTACAATGTTTTTTTTAAATAAATAATAATATTTTAAATGGAAAATTGTAGTTTAAAATATTAGTTGGTGAAATGAAATTATAATTGTTTATGTGTTAAAGTAATTTAATAGATTAATGTTTAATTGATTTATTAATTTAATAAAGGTGTGACTAATAACCTTGCTATAAAGGAGTTATTAAAATAAATTAAAAGAGTTTAATTTAGTTTTGCCAAACATACCTTATTGTATAACAAGTCTTTAATCTATTAGGATTTTAGCAAACAAGGTATAAGGATTAATTTATTTTGTTTTAATTCAATTTACCAAACAAGGAGTAAGGATTAATAGATTATTTTTATTTAGACTAGCCAAACAAGCCTTTTGGCTTTTAAATTTTAAAACTCCTATAACTGATATATTTATATCTGTACTTATATTATATCATTAATATATGTTATTATTATTATTACGTTATAATATTATACGTAAGATAGAAGAGAGAGAAAGGAGAGAAAAAGAGAAAACTCAGTGAAAAAAGAAGAAGAAAAAGTAAGAAGAACTAGAGAGAATTGAGAGTTTTTTTTTTCAGGTTTTGGAGAAAAGCTTGATAATCAAAGAGTTAGAGTCATCATCTTCTTCATAATCCAAGGTAGGCCATCTTTTCTTTTGTAAAACTCTAAAATTTTTCTTCTTCCCAAAAAGTCTCTGTGAAAAATTTTATAAACGAAACTTTGTTGTTATGATTATAATTTTTTATGATTATCAATTGTATATGTGTTTCATGAGTTATGCATGATCATAGAGAAATTAATTCATGTAAGTATGTAATTTATGAAAAAAATATTTTATAGAGAGTTTTTATGTATGAATATGGCTTTAGTTAAAATAGAAATTAAGGTCTAATTGGTTGTGGTATTGATAAATTGACTGTTAGAATTGCTAGAGTATGTAGAATCATAATCATGATGTGTAGAAATTTCTATTTTGATTTAATAACAAGGTCACAGTGTTAATTTTCATGGAAAATATCAAAATATGGAGTTTTGCCAAAAACAATGAAATTGGATGTTGTATAATTGATGTTTATGCTAATTGATGGATAGAAACATGTTAGGAGTACTCACAATATGTTTATATGATGTCTATATGCAATTTTCATGATAATCAGTCTATTAGATTCGAGCTTTTTGACCAATTTGGCTTTTTCTTTCATGGTTGCCGAAGCTGTCAGTCGACGCTGACAGTTCGCGCCGCGGCGCAGCCCAACAGTTCATTGCTGGCGCCGCAGCGCCATCACCATGACGTAAGCGACCTGTTGCACAATCACTGCGCCGCAGCGCCGGCTCGTAGTATAATCGCTGAGCCGCAGCGCCGGCTCAGCGCCGCAGCGCGAGCCACAGTACAAACTGTGGCGCCGCGACGCGGCTTGGCAGAACTGTCTGACAGTTTTGTTTAAATGTACAAAACTTTAAAATAAATGTTATGTGTTTATCATAATAATGTTAAATGATAATTTCAGTATGATTAGACTATGAACTATCATATTATTAAGTATTATCTACTTGAAAAATAATTGATTATGTGAATGGGTAATTCAACCCATATGATGAATGTAATTGTTTATATAAATGTACAATGTTGGTTAGGACTAATTATGTCAATATGACATATGTTTAGGGTATCAATTCAAGTGGTAAAAGTGTAGCTTGTGCTAAAGGCAAGTTTCCTAAACCTATCTTTTACATTGAGCAAGTTTCTAAGCCTTAACTTTTGATATTTAGCAAGTTCTTTATTGTATAAGTTTTCTAATCATTGGTGATATTGAACTAATTATTGTTTCAATTTCAATTATCATATAATGGTGTAAATTTATTTGGAACAAGTTATTCTTGTACTTAACTTGTGGTTTAGCATGTACAATTATATACATGTTGTGGATGTTTATTATTCAATTAACCTTGTCTTATTATTGTTCAAGCAAGGTAGGTTGTAATTATTCAACTTGTATGCTATTAGATTATCCCTAAAGCATGATGTCAATTTATAAACATCAATTAAACTATGATTATTCCATAGTATACAGTTATGTCGTTTGTAATCAACTAAACCTTAGTTGATTACCGTTGAATTCTAAATTACCCCATGATGTATCCAAACCAAACTCACTTTGGTACGGACTTGTATTCTAAATACTGAGAAGAATAACTCTTTTATAAGAGGTTACGCTTAGCGTTGAAATGGTTGTGCACAATACATTGTACGAAGGGTTGATCCCCCTAAGTACGTGAAGTCCTTATAGTCTTATGACTGTTAAATTTTAAGTTGAAAAATTACTTATAACTGTAGACATGATTCGAGGTCATTGGACCCTCAGTAAAGGTTAAAGCTTTCCAAAAGTTAATAGAATATATTGTTAAATTCTATTGAGCTTAATGTTGACAAATGATGTAAAAGTTTAATGATTTAATTATTGTTATTTCAAGTGGGCCTTGTTTGCTCACTCTTGCCTGTAAAATTTCTTACAGCTAAGGTTGAAACTGGTGATGTACCTAGTACCAGTAAAGGGAAAGGAAAGACGAAGCAATGCTGAAGACTTGTAATAATTGAATAGTTTATTTTCAGACTTGGTTTAAAGATTGTAATGAAGTTTATTTTAATTTTCCGCATGAATGAATGTTTGTAAAGGTTAGATAACCTGGGAGATTTATTTAAGTTTAATCATGTATGGGCAGGTTTTGTTTATTCAATTTTATTATAATTGGGTAGTTAGAAATGAATGTTTTGATTACGTGAACACCAAATCCTGAGGAAATGAAGTACCGGGATTTGGGGGTGTCACAGGTTGGTATCAAAGCTTTAGGTTATGAACCTTAGGTGGGGGGGAAAAGCCTTAGGAAGTAACCTTTGAAAAGATAGTGGAGATAACTCTTATCGAGTTTTAAGAAAGAAGTAATAAAACACTTATGTGTTTATGTGTTTATAACTTATGTGCTCGCGAGTGTCGAGTAGAATGATTAATAACTAAAACTTTAAAATTTTGTTGTCAGGATGACTAATGTCGGAGAATCCAGTCAGGTTAGGGAGGAGGGACCTCAAATGCCTATAGAGGAGGAGCCTCGCGACATTCAGGTAGTTTGGGAACAACTACTGCCACGGGAGTTACCGTTGGTCACAGTAGTTGAAGATGAGGAGAATGATGTGGAGACAGATGAGGAGGATGAGGAAGAAAGGATTCCACTTAACTCGATAACAGGCCGTATTTACGATGAGGTGCATGACCGCAACGTGGAACTTCAGGATACAGTTGAGGAATTGCAAGAGATAGTAGCTGAACAACAGACTGCAATGACACAGAAGGACAACGAGATCCTGGATCGTGAAGAACGACTGACTAACGCCGAGGAGAAATTAATACAGACTGAAGGAGAGAAAGAACAATTGATTGAGATGGTTGCTGAACTGGAGAGCAAGCTGAGAGAAGAAGCTGCTAAGAGGGCAAGAGCTGAAGATGCATACGAGGAAGCTTATCAACGAACTGGAAGAGCAGCGAGAGACGCGCAGGCAAAAAGGATGAATATGGAAGAGATGGATAAAGTATTTAACACCGCAATTAATCGAGCTCAAGATCGGGTCATGGGATATCCGATTCAGTTCGAGACACTGCCATCATTCGTGTTAGATCGCAGAACAATATTTCGAGTCATGGAGGAAGAACGTGATAGGGCTACGAAGTACCTTAATAGATCATCGTAGAAAATGTGTCGGTAATGTACATAATAAGTATTAAATAATGTGTAAGTCCCTAGTGTTAGGTAACCATGGGATATGATAATAATGATGTTGTCTTGAAACTTTTGTAGTTCAGGAAAGGAATGTAGATAGCAGAGATGCTATTGTGTTATGTTTTCAGAAAGTTTATGAATAAATAAATGTTATTATTTTGTTCAAAGTGTTATGTGCTATGTGGGTATTTCTTTTATAGAAGCAAGTTAATTAGAAATACTTAAAGAAGTTGAGTAATGGTCTAATAGGTGTTTTATTTTAACAGAAAATGCCTCCCAAACGTCAGCCAACACGACAGAGAACCACTGAAGGAACTAACAATAACGACAATGATGGTGCGAATCCCGTTCAACAACTAGTAACACTACTGTCAGGAGCGTTGCAGAATCAACCTCAAAACCAAGGTACAACGTTTAAGGAGTTTAAGGCGGTTGGACCACCTGAATTCCGTGGGTCCATGAATCCAGTCGAAGCACAAACCTGGATTATGGAGATAGAGAAGGTGTTCGATGTCGCTAGGGTAGGGGATGACCAGAAGACTGCTTTTGCAACTTTCATGTTGAAAGCAGAAGCCAGTTATTGGTGGCAGGCTAATAAAACTCGTGAAGGGCCAGGAGTGATGACTTGGGATAGGTTCAAGGAGTTGTTTTTCGAGACCTATTTCCCGGAGAGTTCGAAGAGTCAGCTGGAAGTACAGTTTCTAGAACTGAAGCAAGGGACGATGTCGGTATCTGAGTATGCCGCAAAATTCAATGAATTGGCGAGGTTTGCGCCATATCAGGTTAGCACAGATGAGCGTAAGGCGAAGAGGTTTGAACAGGGACTGAAGCCATGGTTGTACAGTAGGGTTTCCCTGTTCCAATTGAAGACGTTTGCAGCAGTGATGGAGAAAGCAGTACTCGCTGAAGGTGGAGGCGAGGCGGTGACAAAATTTAACCAGGAACAAAAAAAGAAGAAGAATGAGAATGAGGTGAAGAATGGTGGTAGTAGCAGTGGAAACAACAACAATAACAACAACAACAAGAGGAAGTGGAATGGGAGTATGGGTACTGGAAACCAGCAAGGTAACCAGCAGAACAAAAAGTTTGAAGCATGTGCGACATGTGGAAAGTTTCACAAGGGTGCGTGCTTGATGGGAAAACGAGTTTGCTACAATTGTGGCCAGGAGGGTCACATCGCTCCAAATTGCACTCAATCAAAGAAGAATGCGTGCTTCACGTGCGGATTCAAGGATCACTTTGCTCGTGAATGTCCTAAGAAGAAGGAGGGAGTGACAACCAGAAGCAAAGGAGATAACAATGGAGGTGTGTGGGCTGTTACAGGACCTGCAGCATCAATCAAACCCACAGCCAGAACCTTTAACATTACTGTGCAGGATGCTGTGCAATCAAAGGATGTAGTTTCAAGTATTATCCCAATCAATGATATTGATGCATATGTATTATTTGATTCGGGTGCTACTTGCTCGTTTATATCTGATGAATTTGCTAAGAGGTTAGAATTGCCTAGAGAAGAACTGAATTTTCCTTTGAACATAGAAATTACGAATAAGGAAATAATCCCTGTTAGATTCGTATACAAGAACTGTAGGGTGGACATTAAGGAGAATGTCTTGTTGGTAGATTTGATTCCGATTAGACTGGGGGAATTTGATGTAATTTGGGAATGGACTGGTTGTTCAAGTGCGGAGCGGTAATTGACTGCCAAAAGAAGTGTGTAAACCTTATGACTCCATCAAAGGTAGTATTTTATAGTAGCAAGTCGCCTAGACAAATGAAATGTCTGACGACTATGCAGGCCAAGAAATTGTTGAGTCAAGGTTGTGTGGGTTATTTAGCTTACATAGTCGATACTCAAAAGAAGGGGGTAAAGCTGGAAGAAATACCAGTAGTGAGGGAATTCGAAGACGTCTTTCCAGAGGATTTGCCAGGACTTCCGTCTGACAGAGAAATTGAGTTCGTGATCGACTTAGTACCGGGAACAGCACCGATATCGAAGGCCCCGTACAGAATGGCTCCGGTAGAAATGAAGGAACTAATGGTTCAGTTGCAAGAGCTGCTGGACAAGAAATATATTCAACCAAGCGTATCACCGTGGGAGCGCCAGTTTTATTTGTGAAGAAGAAGGACGGGTCAATGCGTCTTTTGCATTGATTATAGGGAGTTAAACAAAGTCACTATTAAAAACAAATACCCGTTGCCAAGAATAGATGACTTGTTTGATCAACTGAAGGGTGCTAAGTACTTTTCGAAAATAGATTTGAGAAGTGGTTATCACCAATTGAAGGTAAGAAAGGAGGATATACCACGAACGACATTCAGAACTCGGTATGGACATTACGAGTTTCTGGTGATGTCTTTTGGTTTAACCAATGCACTTGCTGTGTTCATGGATTTGATGAACAGGGTATTTAAACCATTCCTAGACAAGTTTGTAGTGGTATTCATTGATGACATTCTAGTGTATTCCAAAACTCAAGAAGAACACGTGGAACACTTACGTCTGACATTGGAGACACTAAGAAAGGAAAAACTGTACGCGAAGTTCTCTAAGTGCGAATTTTGGCTCGACCGTGTACAATTTTTGGGGCATGTGATTGACAAAGATGGGATCTCAGTGGATCCGTCGAAAGTGGAAGCAGTAATCAATTGGGAACAACCAAAAACACCGTCGGAAGTGAGGAGTTTCTTGGGACTGGCTGGTTATTATAGAAGATTTATTCAAGATTTTTCTAAGATAGCCACTCCGCTAACAAATTTGACAAGAAAAATTGTAAAATTCGTTTGGACGGAGAAGTGCGAAGAGAGTTTCCAAGATTTGAAGAAGAAGTTAAGTGTGGCACCTGTATTGACTTTGCTAGATAATACAGGAAATTTTGTGGTATATAGTGATGCCTCACATAAAGGGTTGGGTTGTGTTCTTATGCAGAACGGCAAAGTTATTGCCTATGCATCAAGACAATTGAAGGAGTATGAGAAGGGGTATCCGACTCATGATTTGGAATTCGCTGCAGTGGTGTTTGCTCTAAAAATATGGAGACACTATCTTTATGGAGAGAAATGTGAGATCTACACAGACCACAAAAGTCTGAAGTATATTTTCACTCAAAAGGATTTGAACATGCGTCAAAGAAGGTGGATGGAATTAATAAAAGATTACGATTGTGAGATCTTTTATCATCCGGGTAAAGCGAATGTAGTTGCAGATGCTTTAAGCAGGAAAGGTCGGGAGAAGTTGATGCTGATAACAACTCAAAAGGAGCTCATTTCAGCAATGACAAAATTGGAGTTGGAAATCAAATTTCCAAAAGAATCTGACTTTAGTGAACAAAGTGAAAATTGCTCAATTACAAGATGGAGAGTGTGGAAAAAATCAAAGAGAATTTGGGTGAAGGCGGAGATGTAAAATACAAGGTCGATACCGAAGGTTTACTACGGTTCGATGGACGAATTTGGGTTCCAGCAGTGCTAGAGCTGAAAGAAGAAATTCTGACTGAAGCTCATAGCTCAAAGTATTCAATTCATCCAGGAAGCACGAAAATGTATCAGGATTTGCGCCGACATTTTTGGTGGCCAAATATGAAAACAGATGTTGCTGAATACGTAGCGAAATGCTTGACATGTCAGAGAGTAAAAGCCGAACATCAAAGACCCAGCGGATTACTCCAACCGTTAGAAATACCGGAATGGAAGTGGGAACACATCACGATGGATTTTGTGGTGGGTCTTCCAACTACTCAGAGAGGATGCGATGCGATTTGGGTAATAGTGGACAGACTGACGAAATCAGCGCATTTTTTACCAATAAAGATTAGATTCAATCTTGATCAGTTGGCAAGATTGTACATTAAGGAGATCGTTTCGAGGCACGGAGTGCCAGTATCAATTGTGTCTGATAGAGATCCGCGGTTTACATCGAATTTCTGGAAGAGACTACAAGAATGTATGGGAACACAGTTGCGAATGAGTACGGCTTATCATCCACAAACAGATGGCCAAAGCGAACGAACAATTCAGACATTGGAAGATATGCTGAGAGCATGTGTCATGGACTTTAAAGGAAGCTGGGAAGATCAACTACCATTGGTGGAATTTTCTTACAACAACAGTTATCACGCGAGCATCGGCATGCCACCTTACGAGGCATTGTACGGCAGAAAGTACAGAACCCCACTGTGTTGGTATGAAGTCGGTGAACGCAAACTGTTAGGACCAGAACTGGTACAACAAACTGCTGATGTTGTCAAACTCATCAGGACAAGACTGGTCGCAGCTCAAGACAGACAGAAAAAGTATGCTGATCATCACAGACAAGATCGTACATTTGACGTAGGAACTTTTATATTCTTAAAAGTTTCTCCCTGGAAGGGGAAAATTCGTTTCGGTAAAAAGGGAAAGCTAAGTCCTAGGTTTATTGGACCCTTTGAAGTGCTGCGAAGAGTGGGAGAAGTGGCTTACGAGGTAGCTCTACCTCCAGTGTTGGAAAATATTCATAATATTTTTCACATTTCGGTGTTACGACCGTATAAACCCGACTACAAGCATGTGATCGAGTATGAACCTTTGCAGTTCGAAAAAGATTTGACTTATGAAGAGATCCCTATCCAGATAGTCGACAGAAAAGAACAAGTGCTCAGGAATAAAGTGATACCTTTTGTGAAGGTGATATGGAGAAACCACAACGCTGAAGAAGCTACGTGGGAACTCGAAGAGAAAATGTTGAAGGAATACCCTGAGTTATTTGTTTAATCCGTGTCTTCGATTCTGGGGACAGAATCTTTGTAAGTAGGGAAGAATGTAACGAATGAATTGTTTGAGTTGTGATTCTGAGGACAGAATCCTTTTAAGGAGGGAATGATGTAACATTGCAGATTTTTAATGTGTAATATTAAATATTTATGTATTTATTTAAATATTTAATGGATATGTTATTATTAAATAAAAAATTATTTAATTGGAATTGATGTGAATTATTTAATTATTTGATTATTGGTTGAATAGATAATTAAATATTAAATAATAAATATTTATTGGTAATATTAAATATTTATTGAATTATATGACAATTTGAATTGATGTGATTTAATTAATTATTTGTTGTGTAAATAATTAAGGAGCTAAATAAATTAGTTGTTATGAGATTTTATAATAATAAATAAGCTAGAGAGCTTACAATGTTTTTTTAAATAAATAATAATATTTTAAATGGGAAATTGTAGTTTAAAATATTAGTTGGTGAAATGAAATTATAATTGTTTATGTGTTAAAGTAATTTAATAGATTAATGTTTAATTGATTTATTAATTTAATAAAGGTGTGACTAATAACCTTGCTATAAAGGAGTTATTAAAATAAATTAAAAGAGTTTAATTTAGTTTTGCCAAACATACCTTATTGTATAATAAGTCTTTAATCTATTAGGATTTTAGCAAACAAGGTACAAGGATTAATCTATTTTGTTTTAATTCAATTTACCAAACAAGGAGTAAGGATTAATAGATTATTTTTATTTAGACTAGCCAAACAAGCCTTTTGGCTTTTAAATTTTAAAACTCCTATAACTGATATATTTATATCTGTACTTATATTATATCATTAATATATGTTATTATTATTATTACGTTATAATATTATACGTAAGATAGAAGAGAGAGAAAGGAGAGAAAAAGAGAAAACTCAGTGAAAAAAGAAGAAGAAAAAGTAAAAAGAACTAGAGAGAATTGAGAGTTTTTTTTTCAGGTTTTGGAGAAAAGCTTGATAATCAAAGAGTTAGAGTCATCATCTTCTTCATAATCCAAGGTAGGCCATCTTTTCTTTTGTAAAACTCTAAAATTTTTCTTCTTCCCAAAAAGTCTCTGTGAAAAATTTTATAAACGAAACTTTGTTGTTATGATTATAATTTTTTATGATTATCAATTGTATATGTGTTTCATGAGTTATGCATGATCATAGAGAAATTAATTCATGTAAGTATGTAATTTATGAAGAAAATATTTTATAGAGAGTTTTTATGTATGAATATGGCTTTAGTTAAAATAGAAATTAAGGTCTAATTGGTTGTGGTATTGATAAATTGACTGTTAGAATTGCTAGAGTATGTAGAATCATAATCATGATGTGTAGAAATTTCTATTTTGATTTAATAACAAAGTCACAGTGTTAATTTTTATGGAAAATATCAAAATATGGAGTTTTGCCAAAAACAATGAAATTGGATGTTGTATAATTGATGTTTTATGCTAATTGATGGATAGAAACATGTTAGGAGTACTCACAATATGTTTATATGATGTCTATATGCAATTTTCATGATAATCAGTCTATTAGATTCGAGCTTTTTGGCCAATTTGGCTTTTTCTTTCATGGTTGCCGAAGCTGTCAGTCGACGCTGACAGTTCGCGCCGCGGCGCAGCCCAGCAGTTCATTGCTGGCGCCGCAGCGCCATCACCATGACGTAAGCGACCTGTTGCACAATCACTGCGCCGTAGCGCCGGCTCGTAGTATAATCGCTGAGCCGCAGCGCCGACTCAGCGCCGCAGCGCGAGCCACAGTACAAACTGTGGCGGCGCGGCGCGGCTTGGCAGAACTGTCTGACAGTTTTGTTTAAATGTACAAAACTTTAAAATAAATGTTATGTGTTTATCATAATAATGTTAAATGATAATTTCAGTATGATTAGACTATGAACTATCATGTTATTAAGTATTATCTACTTGAAAAATAATTGATTATGTGAATGGGTAATTCAACCCATATGATGAATGTAATTGTTTATATAAATGTACAATGTTGGTTAGGACTAATTATGTCAATATGACATATGTTTAGGGTATCAATTCAAGTGGTAAAAGTGTAGCTTGTGCTAAAGGCAAGTTTCCTAAACCTATCTTTTACATTGAGCAAGTTTCTAAGCCTTAACTTTTGATATTTAGCAAGTTCTTTATTGTATAAGTTTTCTAATCATTGGTGATATTGAACTAATTATTGTTTCAATTTCAATTATCATATAATGGTGTAAATTTATTTGGAACAAGTTATTCTTGTACTTAACTTGTGGTTTAGCATGTACAATTATATACATGTTGTGGATGTTTATTATTCAATTAACATTGTCTTATTATTGTTCAAGCAAGGTAGGTTGTAATTATTCAACTTGTATGCTATTAGATTATCCCTAAAGCATGATGTCAATTTATAAACATCAATTAAACTATGATTATTCCATAGTATACAGTTATGTCGTTTGTAATCAACTAAACCTTAGTTGATTACCGTTGAATTCTAAATTACCCCATGATGTATCCAAACCAAACTCACTTTGGTACGGACTTGTATTCTAAATACTGAGAAGAATAACTCTTTTATAAGAGGTTACGCTTAGCGTTGAAATGGTTGTGCACAATACATTGTACGAAGGGTTGATCCCCCTAAGTACGTGAAGTCCTTATAGTCTTATGACTGTTAAAGTTTAAGTTGAAAAATTACTTATAACTGTGGACATGATTCGAGGTCATTAGACCCTCAGTAAAGGTTAAAGCTTTCCAAAAGTTAATAGAATATATTGTTAAATTCTATTGAGCTTAATGTTGACAAATGATGTAAAAGTTTAATGATTTAATTATTGTTATTTCTAGTGGGCCTTGTTTGCTCACTCTTGCCTGTAAAATTTCTTACAGCTAAGGTTGAAACTGGTGATGTACCTAGTACCAGTAAAGGGAAAGGAAAGACGAAGCAATGCTGAAGACTTGTAATAATTGAATAGTTTATTTTCAGACTTGGTTTAAAGATTGTAATGAAGTTTATTTTAATTTTCCGCATGAATGAATGTTTGTAAAGGTTAGATAACCTGGGAGATTTATTTAAGTTTAATCCTGTATGGGCAGGTTTTGTTTATTCAATTTTATTATAATTGGGTAGTTAGAAATGAATGTTTTGATTACGTGAACACCAAATCCTGAGGAAATGAAGTACCGGGATTTGGGGGTGTCACAATGTCCTTCTTTTTCGCACTTATAGCATATGACCGGTGGTCGTTCTCCTCCCTTGGAACCAGTTGGTGCTGACGTCTTCGTATTGTCATTGTTGAATCTCCTCTTTTTAAAATCTCCTCCCGACTCGCTTCTTCTATTCTCATGGCTATGATTACCACCTGAGTGGTTGCCGCTCTTGTCCATATTTTTCTTTCTCCGCTGGTTTTCGTTGTTCTAATGACTGCTGTCACCGGTATGATCCTGGTTGTGGTCCCTCGGTTGAACGTACTCGTTATCTCGCTCTAATAATTGAGCCCTGTTGACAACATCTGAATAGAGAGAAAATTTATGTGAAATGAGATATTGACGTATGCCGGGTTTCAAACCTCTCAGAAACATCCGAGTCATACGTTCCTCATTCTCCACCAAATAAGGTGCAAATCTGGACAACTCTGCAAACTTCGCCTCGTACTGGGACACTGTCATGTTATTCTGCTCCAGTCTAATAAACTCTACCTCCTTGATATGACGAATACTTTCAGGAAAGTACTTGTCATTGAACAGTTTTTGAAACGTTTCCCAAGACATGCTAAGTGCGGCTGGATGGGTACGCTTCACAGATTCCCACCTGTAATCTGCCTCATTACGGAACATAAAGGTGGCGAATGGAACCTTCTGTTCCTCCGTGCATCCCAAGACATCAAATATCTTGGTAATTTGTTTGACCCACGTCTCCGCCTTAATCGGATCCGGCTTTCCCCAGAATTCTGGTGGTCCCAACTCCTTGAACTGCTTGGCTGTGACGAACCGTGAATTGCTATCATTTCCTCCTGTTTTTTGAAAACGAGTCTCCCTCGTCTGATTTTGCATGAACTGCAAAAAACTTTTAAACATCCCATCGTTCATCATTTGCTTAGTGGTGTTGTTCACAGGAAGAACATTGCCAGCCTGTTGCACGTTCTCCTCGTTGGTGAGTAAAGGTGTCTCCACGGTCTCGTTTACTCCACTATTAACATTCTCAGTTGCCATTCTCAAATGCTGCCATAAAACAAGGGTTAATTAAAGAAATTAACATATCACACAATATCCCTATATTCTGACCAACCAACAAATAAGCTAAGGTAGGACACACTAGCGAAGGATTTACTTATCTCTCCCCTCCTAGTTCTATTCCCCGATCTCCGCCAGAGATCATATCCCTAAGATCTGATACCAACTGTGACACCCCCAAAATAGGTATACATCATCCATTTTAAGTCGTCAATAACATGGTACAGAAACAACTACAACTTTATTAATACAACATAAAAACTGTGAGTTTAAATACAAATATTGTCTTCTAGACAATATCCAAACTCAAATAAGTCCTCATTATAATTATTGATACATTATTTTACAAAAATGGTGAGGACTACTAAACAACTTTCTAGAACCATCATTCCATACCCCGACTAGTACTCGCTACATTCTCGCCTCCTGAGAAGAAAAATGGAACAGAAAGGAAAAAGGGTGAGCTCAACTAGCCCAGTAAAGAACATTATGACTAAGATAATATAGAACAAATTATCGTTAGTCCTCAACAGGGAAAAATTAATAGAATACAATAGACAACAAATTTTAAATCAATATTCGCAGTGGAAATAATAATTCATTAGAAGAGTTAAGTAGAGTATGAAATCTACTATCATCTATGAATTTAAAAGTCCATCATCAATATTTTATCCCTGTAACATCAATCAATAAACATTTTGAATTAAATATTCATCTTTGCACTACAGGCCAAAGATATTCATCAGTTGGTCATGTTCATCTCAACACTTGTTCATCTTTGCACTACGGGCCAAAGATATTCATCATAAAATCATTAATCTTTGCACTACATGCCAAAGATATTCAGTTATATCATCATTTAGGACTGAGGATGATGAAAAATATTTTAAAGAAAACGAATCTAGCGTTAAACAATCCGAGTTCAAAAATACTTCATAAATAATCATAGTGGAATAAAATTCAAGAATTATCAAAACATGGATACAATCAAAGCTAGTATCCAAAATAGATATTATGGACAAAAATAAAAATTTAATTTTTCGGTGAATAGTGTCGTATTCGTAAATAGTGTCGTATACGTGAATAGTGATGTATACGTGAATAGTAATCCCGACATTAAAAGTTCCAAATTTGATAAAAAGTTCAAACTAGTATTTTAGCATAATGATATTAAAGAAAATAATATCATTTAAGAAGAAAATAACATCCATTACCTTGTAAAGACAGTACTTCTAGTTAAAACACCGGATATAGTTTATGACCTGAACTTGCACCGTATAGCAGCACTCAAAATATTAAAATACTCACAAGAATACGCTCAATATATCGAGAGAGAAAGAGAGAGAAAACTTCAGTTTCTGGTGTGATTTTCAATTCTAACCTAAGCACCCTATTTATAGGAAATTACTTAGAACACCAAAGTAGAAAATTTAATAAAATATAAATATATATTAATTTTCTACGCCCACTTTTTTAGTCAAAGATCAACCATTCAAGTAGCTTACATCACAAAAAACGTTTTTGTGAACTAAAATATTTTAAACTTAAAAAATTAATTATTCCGGAACTTCGGAACTTCAATAATTTATAATAAATAGCCCTTTTATCAGAAAAATTCAAACCACGTGTTTTTTTCATAGAAAATTCCATTATCTACAACTTTACAGAAGAAAATTTTTCCAAATTCCAAACAGAAATTGACTGAAATCCATAAACGGGCGATTCTACAGGCTATAATCAAATTTCAGTCAAGAAATAGGCCCACAGACATGTTTAACATGTTTTAAATAACTTTTGTAACAAAAATACTCTTCCTCCTCATATACTCATATATCCCATATTCATTGTAAAAATATCATTATTATTATATTATAATAATATAATAAAATATTATTTTATCAGAAAAGATAAAATATCGATTTTCAACAATGGTCACTTTAAAAATTTTCTCCATCTATATCCACATAAAATGAATATTTTCCTTATCATATAAATCAATAATTAATTATTCACAAATAATATTACCGAATCACAATACTGACAACCAGGCAGTTCTTAGGAAAGAGGGGGCTTTCCAATAAGGATTTCTCCTTACTGGCGCGCAATTAGGTGACCAAACCTCTCCTTAGATAGAACTTTCTAGATATTGTCAATAATGTTATCTAATAATATTATTCAGATAATATGAATTATTGCTCCGATAATAGAAAATACTGTGTAGTGACAATTATTGAAACAACAGTAATATAAAATATCAATGTAGCAATTATTGAATCAATAAAATAAAATACTGAACAATTATTGAGTAGTGCCTTCTTACGTAAGAATCAATAATTGGTGCAATACCGTGTGCTACTGTGCAACAACGCGTATTACTGTGTTTTAACCACCGGGTATTCTAACAGTATTAACGGTAACAAATACACCATTATTTATAAGCAACTTATACTTGTCGTTTTTTTCATCCAATCGCTTTTCATTATAGGGCCCACAAAAGACTGCGCCGTCGTACAAATATTCTCCGACAGCAAGAATATTCTACGACCAAACAAATATTCTCCGATAAAAATGAATATTTTATGACCACTTGCTTATTTAAAATATTTGCGCATTTTACCCATAACTAACCACATTAATCAAATTAACCCTTACTATTTCAAAATAATAAATAGAGGAAATTAAATTTTATTTATTAATAATTTGGGGTCTTACAGTGGGTCCGTGGGGTCTTTAACTCTATCTTTATCCTTTGCAAGTCATATAAAATGGGCATTTGCGTTGACAATATCGCACTCGTACCCGCATATGAAATTCTACTCAATGCGTCAGCTACTACGTTCGCTTTACCAGGATGGTATTGAATGGTATGATCATAATCTTTCAACAGTTTAAGCCAGCATCGTTGCCGCATGTTGAGTTTCTTTTGGGTGAAGAAATATTTGAGGCTTTTATGATCCGTAAAGATCTCCACTTTCTCCCCCATACAAGTAATGCCTCCAAATTTTAAGTGCGAAGACAACAGCTGCCAACTCTAGATCATGAGTAGGATAATTCCTCTCATATTCTTTGAGTTGCCGAGAGGCATAGGCTATGACTTTCCCATGTTGCATGAGAACACATCCTAACCCTTTGCCCGAAGCATCACTGTAGATGACAAATCCCTCCGAGCTAGATGGTATTATCAGAACAGGTGAGTTAATGGAGTAGCGATTCGAGAAAACCCTTCTACGAATCTCCGATAATAACCAGCTAAGCCGAGAAAGCTACGTACTTCAGTCACTGATTTAGGTTGCTCCCAGATTTGAATAGCTTCAATCTTTGCCGGGTCAACAGATATTCCATGACTTGATACTACGTGCCCGAGGAATGCTACTTCCTCAAGCCAGAACTCGCATTTCTTCAACTTGGCATAAAGCTTGTTTTCACGAAGCTTTTGGAGTATCAGTCTCAAGTGTTGCTCATAATCTTCACGGCTTTTGGAATATATGAGGATGTCATCAATAAAAACGACCACAAAGTGATCTAAATATTTCTTGAATACTCAGTTCATCATATCCATGAAGGCAGCAGGAGCATTAGTCAATCCAAAAGATATGACTAAGAATTCATAATGCCCGTACCGACTTCTGAAAGCCGCCTTTAGAATGTCATCGGTTCTAACCTTTAACTGATAATATCCAGAACGAAGATCGATCTTTGAAAAGAATTTGGCACCTTGCAACTGGTCAAACAGGTCATCAATACGTGGCAATGGGTACCTATTCTTGATGGTGACATGATTCAACTCCCGGTAATCAATACAAAGTCGCATACTCCCATCTTTCTTCTTCACGAATAGAATAGGAGCACCCCAAGGAGACGTACTAGAACGAATGAAACCGATGTCTAATAATTCCTGCAATTGGGTCTTTAACTCCTGAAGTTCAATAGGAGCCATTCGATATGAGGCTTTGGAAATGAATTTTGTACCGGGTTCAAGGTCGATACAAAATTCAATTTCAAGCTCTAGGGGTAGGCCAGGAAGTTCTTTAGGGAATACGTCAGGAAATTTATTAACAATAGAAATATCATTCAAAATTGACGTATTTTTGTTTAAATCCGTGACATGAGCTAAGAAAGCTTGACATCCGTTTTTCAATAAACGAATAGCTTTATGGCTTGAGATGACAATGATTGATTTTAATGGTTTGTTTACTTGAATTCGCATAATAGGTTGGTTAGAAATATGAAAGCTAACAACCTTATGAAAACAATCAATTTTTGCATGATGAGTAGTTAACCAATTAATCCCTAGAATTACATCAAATGCAAGTATGTTCAATGAAATAAGATCGACAGGTAATGTGAGGGTACCGATTTGAACCAAACAAGACTTATAAACAGTGGATGTAATGAAGGTTTCTCCCAACGGAGTTTCAACAGATAAGTTAAAGTCTAATTTCTCCGGAGTCAAATTTAAACGTTGAGCGCAAGTAGGAGAAATAAAAGAATGGGTAGAACCGGTATCAAAGTCAAGTTTAAACA
Organism: Panax notoginseng; assembly: GCA_016801055.1. NCBI lineage: Eukaryota > Viridiplantae > Streptophyta > Magnoliopsida > Apiales > Araliaceae > Panax > Panax notoginseng. Next base: position 142,872,108 of record CM029018.1, read on the forward strand.
TTGAACGCAAGTAGGAGAAATAAAAGAATGGGTAGAACCGGTATCAAATAAGGTATAGACTTCGCTAGAGTTTATGATAAGCTTACCCGTGATGACCTTGTTCGGGTTCCTTGCTTTCTGGGAGGTCACGGCAAACGCTCTTCCTTGAACTACCGGTTTTGATTTTTCTGGGACGGCCTTTGGTGGCTTCATCCGAGCTGGACTTGTCTTCGGTGCGCGATAAAATCAGGCTAGGTGACCTTCTCTTTCACAATTATAACACACTTTGGACTGCATCGCGCAGTTTGGACTGATGTGTCCTTCCCCTCCGCATTTGAAGCATATGATAGGTGGTCGTTCTCCTTCCTTAACAACGGGTGCTGGTGCTAATGTCTTTTCATCATTGTTAAATCTCCTCTTCTTGAAATGTCCACTCTTATTGTCTTGGCCATGATTACCACCGAAGTGGTTACCATTTTTGGCATATTGATTCCCTCCACGTTTGTTGTCACCGCTTCGATGACTCCTACCAATGGTATTATCATTTTGTCGGCTGCTTTCTCTTGGTTGGGTTGACTCGTTATCGCGCTCCAATAACTGAGCCCTATTTAAAACATCTAAATACAAACACAGTTTATGAGAAATTAGGTATTGACGTATCTTAGGTTTTAAACCTCTTAGAAACATCCGCGTCATTCTCTCCTCATTATCAACCAAGCGGGACGCAAACCGGGATAACTCGGTAAACTTAGCTTCGTACTGCGACACGGTCATATTGTTCTGCTCCAGTTTGATGAACTCTACCTCCTTCATGTGACGAATACTTTCGGGAAAGTACTTGTCGTTGAACAGTTCTTGGAACTTCTCCCAAGACATATTCAGTGCGGCAGGTTGAGTACGCTTTACAGATTCCTATCAGTAATCTGCTTCTGCCCGCAACATGAAGGTGTGAAAGGGAACCTTTTGCTCCTCGGAGCATCCCAAGACATCAAATATCTTGTTGATCTGCTTTATCCACGTCTCCGCCTTAAGTGGTTTTGGCTCTCCAAAAAACTTCGGTGGTCCCAGCTCCTTGAACTATTTAACAGTGACCGTCCGAGAGTTGCCAGTGTTTCTACCTGCATTTTGGACAGGAGTCTCTCTTGCCTGATGTTGCATGAATTGTAGAAAGCCTCTGAACATTCCATCGTTCATCATTTGGTCAGTGTTGTTGTTTGCATGAGGATTGTTGCCTTCCTGATGTACATTATCCTGATTGTTGATCTGTGGAGACTCCTGTGCTCTATTGTTATTCTCAACATTCTTAGATGTCATTTTCAAATACTGCCACAAAACAAGGGTTAATTGACATGTCACATATTATCCCTATACTCTGACCGACCAATTAAATACCAAATAAACTTAGGTAGGTCATACTAGCGAAGGAATTTCTCGTCTCTCCCCTCCTAGTTCTAGTCTCACATCTTAGCCAGGGATTATATCCCTAAGCTTTGATACCAACTATGACGCCCCCAAAATAGGTATACATCACCCATCTCGAGTCGCCAAATACATGGTACAAAATTCAAATACAACTTAATAATACAACTGTCGTGTAAAATATGACAAAACATAAACTGTGAGTTTTAAAACGAATATTGTCTTCTAGACAGTATTCAACTCAAATGGAGTCCTCAATACAATTATTATCACACTATTTCATAGAATAGTGAGGACTACTAATGCTATCATCTGGACCGTCACTCCGTTCCCTGACTAGTCCCGGCTACGTTCTCATTTCCTGAAGAGGACAATGAAATCAAAAGGGTGAGCTCAACTAGCCCAGTAAGAAATATTATGACTAAGATAATGCAGAATAATTTATCGTTAGCCTTTAACATTGTTAAACTGATAAAATATAACAAACATCAAGTTTAACTGCAGCGGAACAAGCAATCCATTAGAAGAGTTAAGTAGAGAATAAAATCTACTATCTTCTATGATTTAAAAGGTTTTTCATCACTTTTATCGCTGAGACTCAGCTTAATAAATAATTCACATCATCTCTGCACTACGGCCAAGGATATTCATTAGTATCATGACCACAAATTATCCATGCACTACTGGCCAAGAATATTCGTGTATTCATCAATGGTCATGATCATTCCAACAACTGTCCATCAATGCACTACGGGCCAATGAGGATTTTTACCACATCATTTGTAACATAACGGTAATGATTATACCGAATAATCCATGGTCATAATCATACCAAGTCCATCTATGCACTACAGGCCACAGATGACTTTCAACATAATATAAACATGAGGATGATGACAATTATATAAGAATTCAATAAAACAAGTTCAAGGATAAATTTTTAAAGATTTATAATTTAATTTATCCATAAATCAATAACGGCCAAATTGTTAACATGATACTGCTTTGTGCAGTAAAATTCAAGAATAATATTGTACCAAAAATAATTTGGACTGAAAACAAATCAATTTTTATCATGAATAGTACCCTGGGTGAATAGTTCTCGAGTGAATAGTACCCTGTGAATAGTACTTCGAGAATAGTAATCCCGTGAATAGTATTCCGGCATGAAAAAGTTAAAACTTATCAAGAATGCTCAGAATAATATTTCCATGAAAAGATGCTGGATGAAGCGCAAATATCAAGGATATTCTACTAATTTCATGGAGTATAGAAGCTAAAATTTTAAAAAAATGAGTATAGAATTTGAAATCTGAAACGAAATAATATTACTTACATACTACAGAGTATGGAAGAAAATATTATTTCAAGCGAATATTGAATAAAAATAACATCCCTTACCTTAAAAAGAAGAGTATTCCAACTGGTATAGCGGGGATATTCTTGAAGAAAACTTTTACTATTTTCTATGCTCAAAACTTTCTAAAACTCTAAAGAAATACGCTCAAGATTATAGAAGAAGAATTCTCTAATTCTGGTGTGATTTTCAATTCTAACTTAAGCACCTATTTATAGGAAAATGCTAGAACACCATATGAGACTAAATAAATAAAATAATAATATTATTTTTCTTTTCCTACGCACATGTATTAGACCAATTCAAGCACTCCATTCTTGAACCAAAAATTCAGCACATTTTTCCACCAAAACAAAAGTGGGTCCCACCCATAATTTTAATAAAAATATTTTAATTTTTGAAACTTCAACAATTCATAATAAATAGCCCTTTTATCAAAAAAAATACTAATTTTATGTCCATTCCACACGAAATCGAATTCTCTACAACTTTGTAGCTTTAAGTTTTTCCAAATTCTAAACAGAACTTTCTAGACATTGTCAATAATGCTATCTAATAATATTATTCAAATAATATGAATTATTGATTTGATAATGGGAAATACTGTGCAGTGACAATTATTGAAACAACAATAATATAAAATATCAACGCAGCAATTATTGAATAAAATAAAATATTAAACCGTAATTACTCTAACAATTATTGAGTAGTGTCTTCTTATGTAAGAATCAATAATTCAAAAATACTGTGTAATTCCGTGTGCTACTGTGCAACAACACGTATTACTGTATTTTAACCACCAGGTATTTCAACAGTGTTAACGGTAACGACTACGTTGTTATTTTATAAAAAGATATTTTTGTCGTTTTCTCAATCCGACAATAATTCCGTTGTGGGTCCACCAATGATTGTGCCGTCGTACGAATATTCCCTGTTAAAACGAATACTCCCCGACCAATCGAATATTATATAACAATTTGCGTACTTTACAAAATTTATAAATATTACCCACAACTATAACATTATATCAAATTCACTCCATAATATTCAAAAATGATATTTATAGAAAATTCATCATTATTCATAAAAGTTAGTGTCTTACATCTAGGGACCCACATGATGATGGCAAATATACGAGTAGAACCCACTTTAATCGATAAAGTTAAAGCTGCTCAAGCTACAGACCTGGACCTGATGTGTGACACCCCCAAATCCTGGTACTTCATTACCTCAAGATTTGGTGTTCACGTAATCAAAACATTCATTTCTAACTACCCAATCATAATAGAATAGAATAATAAAAGAAAACCTGCCCATACAGGATTAAACTTAAATAAAAATCTCCCAGGTTATCTAACCCTTACAAACATTCATTCATTCATGCGGAATAATTAAAATAACATTCATTACAATCTTTAAACAAATCTGAAAATAAACTATTCAATCTATTACAGGTCTTCAGCATTGTTTCATCTTTCCTTTCCCTTTACTGGTGCTAGGTACATCACCAGTTTCAACCTTAGCTGTAAGAAATTTTACAGGCAAGAGTGAGCAAACAAAGCCCACTTGAAATAATAGTAGATAAATCATTTAACTTTACATCATGTACCGACGTTAGGTTTAATAGAACTGAACAATAAATTCTATTACTTTCTAAAAACTTTAATCAATTACTGAGGGTCTAATGACCACGAATCATGTCCACAGTTATAAGTAATTTTTCAACTTAAAACTTTAGCAGTCATAGACTATAAGGACTTCACGTACTTAGGGGGATCAACCCTTCGTACAATGTATTGTGCACAATCATTTCAACGCTAAGCGTAACCTCTTATAAAAGAGTTGTTCTTCTCAGTATTTAGAATACAAGTCCGTACCAAAGTGAGTTTGGTTTGGATACATCACGGGGTAATTTAGAATTCAACGGTAATCAACTAAGGGTTAGTTGATTACAAACAACATAACTGTATACTATGGAATAATCATAGTTGAATTGATATTTATAAACTAACATCATGCTTTAGGAATAATTTAATAGCATAATCATGGAATAATCATAACATGCATCCTCATAAACCAATAGATACACGAGCTTAACCAACAATAAACAATCTAACTCTACGAAAGTGTAAAGTTAGCAATTTGTACAATTGAAATGGAATTAAAGCGATAATGTGTTTAACGAATTCAAACTTGCACAATGAAGTTTTGAGTTAGAGAACTTGCATAAGTATAACATAACAGTGAAAAGTAATCTTGCTGAATAATAAAGTAGCAAAGGTTAGGGAACTTGCCTCGCGTGTAGGTTAAACAATTACTATTCACGTTCACCCCAAGTCCTACACATACCATATGCATTGATAATACACATTAGCTACACTAACATTACCTTTATGAGTTCCTTTATTACTCTTAGTATAGCTACTAACTAAGTTTAAGTTTAAACACAGCACATCTTTCATGAACATTACATTTTAGCTTTATTACAACTACTTAAATGATCATGCCATTACACCACGTGTACATTAACAACTTGATATAACATCCTAATACATGTTCAACATGTTATCATTAAGTTACACTAATATCCAAAGGGTTGCACTTGCATTCGTGCATCCCGACGCCCTCCGATTGGCTCCAAATACACAACAGTCATAAAGATGACCATTTGACTACTGTTACAGACCTCAAATAAAAACACTTAAAGAATGAAAGTTGTAGGTCTACTCGTCCTCTTTCCGAATCATCTTGAATTACCTAAATCGGAGTTCGTATGAAAAAGTTATGGCCGTTTTACTACAGGAGGCCAAAACTGCCCAACTAGGCCACTTTTCCGGCGCCGGGGCGCGGAACAGTGGCGCTGGGGCGCGGGCCACGGCGCTGGGGCGCGGGCCACGGCGCTGGGGCGCGAGCATCAGCGCTGGGGCGCCAGCAATGAACTGTTGGGCCGTGCCGCGGCGCGAACTGTCAGCGTCGACTGACAGCTTCGGCAGCCATGAAAGAAAAACCAAATTGGCCAAAAAGCTCGAATCTAATAGACTAGTTACACTCTATTTTGCACATAAATTTCATACAAACACATTGTGACAATTCCTAACGTGTTTCTATTCATAATTTGTCTAAACATCAACTATAAAACACCTAATTTCAAGGTTTTTGGCAAAACTCCATTATTGATATTATTTCATAAAAAATCAACACTGTGATTTTGTTATTCAACCAACACAGAAATTTCAAAACATTATAATTATGTTTTTACATACTCTATCAATTCTAACAATCAATTTATCCATTTAACAACAATTAAAACCTTAATTTCTATTTTAAAATAGCCATATTCATACATATTGTCATATGAACACTCTGTAAAATATTTTCTTCCACAAAACACATATATACATGAACTAATTTCTCTATAATCATATATAAGTTCATAGAACAACCATATAATCAATAACCATGCCAAACTATAACATAACATCACTTTATAAAAATCACAGAGAACTTTTTAGGAGAAGAAAACTTTTAGAGCTTACAAAAGAAAAGATGGCCTACCTTGGATTATGAAGAAGATGATGGTCCTAACTCTTTGATTGTCAAGCTTTTCTCCAAAACCTGTTAATAATCTCTCAATTCTCTCTAGAATTCTCTCACTTTTCTTCTTTTCTTCTTCTTCTTCCTCTGAGTCTTTCTATTTTTCTCTCCTTTCTCTCTCTTCTATCTTACGTACTAAAATCTAACGCATACAATATAACGTAATATATTAATAATATAATATAAGTACTGATAAATATATCAGTTATAGGAGTTTTGAAATTTAAAAGCCATAAGGCTTGTTTGGCTAGTCTAAGTAAAATAACCCCTTAATCCTTACTCCTTGTTTGGTAAAATACTAATAGATTAAAGACTTATTATGCAATAAGGCATGTTTGGCAAACTAAAATAAACTCTTTTAATTTATTTTAATAACTCTTTTATAGCAAGACTATTAGTCACACTTTATTTAACTAAATAAATCAAATAAAAACATTACTCTATTAAATTACTTTAACACATAAACAATTATAATTCTTTTTACAATTATAATTTCATTTAATCAACTAATATTTCAAACTACAATTTCTCATTTAAATATTATTATTTATTTAAAATCATTATAAGCTCTCTAGCTTATTAAATTAAACTCCATTATTATAAAATCTCATAATAATTAATTTATTTAGCTCCTTAATTATTTACTCAACAATTAATTAATTAAATCACATCAACTCAAATTGCCATATAATTCAATAAATATTTAATATTGCCAATAAATATTTAATATTTAATATTTAATTATTTATTCAACAAATAATTAAATAAACCACATCACTCAAATTGAACAATTATTTATTCAACAATAAACATATCCACTAAATATTTATATAAATCAATAAATATTTATAACTTACATTTAAAAATTCTGGAATGTTACATCATTCCCTCCTTACAAGGATTCTGTCCTCAGAATCACAATTCAAACAAATTATTCTCTACATTCTTCCCTACTTACAAAGATTCTGTCCCCAGAATCGAAGACAGAGATTAAACAAATAACTCAGGGTAATCTTTCAATATTTTCTCTTCGAGTTCCCACGTTGCTTCTTCAGCGTTGTGGTTCCTCCAAATCACCTTCATAGAAGGTATCACTTTATTCCTGAGCACTTGTTCTTTCATGTCGACTATCTGGATAGGAATCTCTTCATAAGACAAATCTTTCTCGAACTGCAATGGTTCGTACTCGATTATGTGTTTGTAATCGGGTTTATATGGTCGTAATACCGAAATGTGAAAAATATTATGAATGTTTTCCAACTCTGGAGGTAGAGCTACCTCATAAGCTACCTCTCCAACTTTTCGCAGCACTTCAAAGGGTCCAATAAACCTCGGGCTTAGTTTTCCCTTTTTACCGAAACGAATTTTCCCCTTCCAAGGAGAAACTTTTAGGAATACATAGCTTCCTACGTCAAATGCACGATCTTGCCTGTGTTGATCAGCATACTTCTTCTGTCGGTCTTGAGCTGCTACTAATCTTATCCTGATGAGTTTGATAACCTCAGCAGTTTGTTGCACCAATTCTGGTCCTAACAGTTGACGTTCACCAACTTCATCCCAGTACCGTGGAGTTCTGCACTTTCTGCCGTATAACGCTTCGTAAGGTGGCATGCCGATGCTCGGGTGATAACTATTATTGTAGGCGAATTCCACCAACGGTAATTGCTCTTCCCAGCTTCCTTTGAAATCCATGACGCATGCTCTCAACATATCTTCCAATGTCTGGATCGTTCGTTCACTTTGGCCATCTGTTTGCGGATGATATGCCGTACTCATTCGCAACTGTGTTCCCATACATTCTTGTAGTCTCTTCCAGAAGTTTGATGTGAACCTTGGATCTCTGTCTGACACAATTGACACTGGAACTCCATGTCTTGCAACGATCTATTTAATATATAGTTTTGCCAGCTGATCAAGATTGAATCTAATCTTTATTGGCAAAAAGTGTGCAGATTTTGTCAGTCTGTCTACTATTACCCAAATTGCATCGTATCCTTTCTGAGTAGTTGGAAGACCCACCACAAAATCCATCGTGATATGCTCCCATTTCCATTCTGGTATTTCCAACGGTTGAAGCAATCCGCTAGGTCTTTGATGTTCGGCTTTTACTCTCTGACATGTTAAGCACTTCGCTACACATTCTGCGACATCCCTTTTCATATTTGGCCACCAAAAATGTCGGCGCAAATCTTGATACATTTTCGTGCTCCCTGGATGAATTGAATATTTTGAGCTATGAGCTTCGATCAAAATTTCTTCTTTCAGTTCTGGTGCTGCTGGAACCCAGATCCTTCCCTCAAACCGTAGTAACCCTTCGGTGTCGATCTTGTATTTTACATCACCGCCTTCAATCAAATTCTCTTTGATTTTCGCACACTCTTCGTCTTGTAGTTGGGCACTCTTCACTTTGTCCATTAAAGTTGGACCAGCTTCTATCTGAAATAATTGTTCGTCGGATTCCTGTGGAAATTTGATTTCCAGTTCTAACTTTGTCATTGCTGAAATGAGCTCCTCCTGAGTTGTTAGCAGCATTAATTTCTCCCGACCTTTCCTGCTTAAAGCATCTGCAACCACATTCGCTTTGCCCGGATGATAAAAGATCTCACAATCGTAATCTTTTATCAGTTCCATCCACCTTCTCTGACGCAGGTTCAAATCTTTCTGAATGAAAATATACTTCAGACTTTTGTGGTCTGTGTAGATCTCACATTTCTCTCCATAAAGATAGTGTCTCCATATCTTGAGAGCAAATACCACTGCAGCCAATTCCAAATCATGAGTCGGATACCCTTTCTCATAATCTTTAATTGTCTTGATGCATAGGCAATAACTTTGCCGTTTTGCATAAGAACACAACCCAATCCTTTGTGTGAGGCATCACTATACACCACAAAATTTCCTGTATTATCTGGTAGGGTTAACACAGGTGCCATACTTAGCTTCTTCTTCAAATCTTGGAAGCTCTCTTCACACTTTTCCGTCCAACTGAATTTCACAGCTTTTCGTGTCAAATTTGTTAATGGAGTGGCTATCTTAGAAAAATCTTGTATAAATCTTCTATAATAACCGGCCAGTCCCAAGAAACTCCTCACCTCCGAAGGTGTTCTTGGTTGTTCCCAATTGATTACAGCTTCCACTTTCGATGGATCTACTGAAATCCCATCTTTGTCAATCACATGACCCAAAAATTGTACACGGTCGAGCCAAAATTCACACTTAGTGAATTTCGCGTACAACTTTTCCTTTCTTAGTGTCTCCAATGTCAGACGTAAATGTTCCACGTGTTCTTCTTGAGTTTTGGAATACACCAGAATGTCGTCGATAAACACCACTACGAACTTGTCTAAAAATGGTTTAAATACCCTGTTCATCAAATCCATGAACGCGGCAGGGGCATTTGTTAAACCAAAAGACATCACCAGAAACTCGTAATGTCCATACCGAGTTCTGAATGCCGTTCGTGGTATATCCTCCTTCCTCACTTTCAACTGGTGATACCCACTTCTCAAATTAATTTTTGAAAAGTATTTAGCACCCTTCAACTGGTCAAACAAGTCATCTATTCTTGGCAACGGGTATTTGTTTTTAATAGTGACTTTGTTTAACTCCCTATAATCAATGCAAAGACGCATTGACCCGTCCTTCTTCTTCACGAATAAAACTGGCGCTCCCCACGGCGATACACTTGGTTGAATATACTTCTTGTCTAGCAGTTCTTGCAACTGTACCATCAGTTCCTTCATTTCTACCGGAGCCATTCTGTACGGAGCCTTTGATATTGGTGCTGTTCCCGGCACTAAGTCGATCACGAATTCAATTTCTCTGTCTGGCGGAAGTCCTGGCAAATCTTCTGGAAACACGTCTTCGAATTCTCTCACTACCGGTATTTCTTCTAATTTCACATCTTTCTTCTGAGTATCGACTATGTAAGCTAAATAGCCCACACAACCTTGACTCAACAACTTCTTGGCCTGCATAGTCGTCAGACACTTCATTTGTCTTGGCGACTTGCTACCATAAAATACTACCTTTGACGGAGTCATAAGGTTTACACACTTCTTTTGGCAGTCAATTACTGCTCCATAATTGAACAACCAATCCATTCCCAAAATTACATCAAATTCCCCGAGTCTAATCGGAATCAAATCTACTAACAAGATATTCCCCTTAATGTTTACCCTACAGTTCTTGTAAACGAACCTAACAGGGATTATTTCCTTATTCGCAATTTCTATGTTCATTGGAAAATTCAGTTCTTCTCTAGGCAATTCTAACCTCTTGGCAAATTCATCAGATATAAACGAGCAAGTAGCACCCGAATCAAATAATACATATGCATTAATATCATTGATTGGGATAATACCTGACACCACATCTTTTGATTGCACAGCATCTTGCACAGTCATGTTGAAGGTTCTGGCTGTGGGTTTGTTTGATGCTGCAGGTCCTGTAATAGCCCACGTACCTCCATTGTTACCTCCTCCATTGTTTCTGGTTGTCCCTCCCTCCTTCTTCTTAGGGCATTCACGAGCAAAATGATCCTTGGATCCGCACGTGAAGCACGCCTTCTTCTTTGGTTGAGTGCAATTTGGGGCGATGTGACCCTCCTGGCCACAATTGTAGCAAACTCGTTTCCCCATCAAGCACGCACCCTTGTGAAATTTCCCGCATGTCGCACATGCTTCAAACTTTTTGTTTTGCTGGTTACCCTGCTGGTTTCCAGCTCCCCCGTTCCCATTCCACTTCCTCTTCAAGCTGTTGTTGTTGTTGTTGTTGTTGTTGTTATTTCCACTGCTGCCACCTCCATTCTTCATTTCATTCTCATTCTTTTTCTTCTTTTGTTCCTGGTTGAATTTGGTCACCGCCTCTCCTCCACCTTCAGCGAGTATTGCTTTCTCCATTACTGCTGCAAATGTCTTCAACTGGAACAGGGAAACCCTACTGTACAGCCAGGGCTTCAGTCCCTGTTCAAACCTCTTCGCTTTGCGTTCGTCTGTGCTAACCTGATATAGCGCAAACCTCGCCAACTCGTTGAATTTTGCGGCATACTCGGATACCGACATCGTCCCTTGCTTCAGCTCCAGAAACTGTACTTCCAGCTGACTCTTTGAACTCTCCGGGAAATAGGTCTCGAAGAACAGTTCCTTGAACCTATCCCAGGTCATCACTCCTGGCCCTTCCCGAGTTTTATTGGCTTGCCACCAATAACTAGCTTCTGCTTTCAACATGAAAGTTGCGAAAGCAGTCTTCTGGTCATCCCCTACCCTAGCGACATCGAACACCTTCTCTATCTCCATAATCCAAGTTTGAGCTTCAACTGGATTCATGGACCCACGGAATTCAGGTGGTCCAACCGCCTTAAACTCCTTAAACGTTGTGCCTTGGTTTTGAGGTTGATTCTGCAACGCTCCTGTCAATAGTGCCACTAGTTGTTGAACGGGATTCGCATCAACATTGTCATTAGCTTCTTCGGTGGTTCTCTGTCGTGTTGCTTGACGTCTGGGAGGCATTTTCTGTTTAAAATAAAACATCTATTAGACCATTACTCAACTTCTTTAAGTATTTCTAATTAACTTGCCTCTACCAAAGAAATAACCACATAGCACATAACACTTTGAATAAAATAATAACTTTTATTTATTCATAAACTTTTTGAAAACATAACACAATAGCATCTCTGCTATCTACATTACTTTCCTGAACTACAAAAGTTTCAGGGCAACATCATCATTCTCATATCCCATGGTTACTTAACACTCGGGACTTACACATTATTTAACACTTATTACTTGCAAAACAGACAAATTTCCTACGATGATCTATTAAGATAATCATTCGCCTTTTGACGCTCTTCTTCCATAACACGGAACATGGTTCGGCGATCTAGCACGTATGATGGTAGAGTCTCGAACTGAATTGGATAACCCATGACCCGATCTTGAGCTCGATTGATCACGGTATTGAATACTTTATCCATCTCTTCCATCTTCATCCTCTTTGCTTGTGCGTCCCTTACTGCTCTTCCAGTTCGTTGATAAGCTTCCTCATACGCATCTTCAGCTCTTATCCTCTTAGCCGCTTCTTCTCTCAGCCTGCCCTTCAGTTCAACAACCATCTCGATCAATTGTTCCTTCTCTCCTTCAGTCTGTGTTAGTTTCTCCTCGGCGTTTGTCAATCGTTCATCACGATCCTGGATCTCGCCGTCTTTTTGTGTAATTGTAGTATGTTGTTCAGCTACTATCTCCTGCAACTCCTCCACTGTATCTTGAAGTTCCACGTTACGGTCATGCACCTCATCGTATACACGGCCAGCTATCGAGTTAAGCGGAATCCTTTCCTCCTCATCCTCGTCATCCTCATCCTCCTGTGGTAACTCCACGGGATCCTCCTCGTCTGTCTCCACATCATCATCCTCATCCTCAACTACTGTAACCAACGGGGCTGACTCCCGTGGCAGTAGTTGTTCCCAAACTACCTGAATGTCGCGAGGCTCCTCCTCTATAGGCATTTGAGGTCCCTCCTCCCTAGTCTGACTAGATTCTCCGACACTAGTCATCCTGACAATAAAATTTTAAAGTTTTAGTTATTAATCATTCTACTTGACACTCGTGAGCACATAAGTTATAAACACATAAGCACATAAGTGTTTTATTACTTCTTTCTTAAAACTCGATAAGAGTTAACTCCACTATCTTTTCAAAAGGTTACTTCCTAAGGCTTTTTCCCCCACCTAAGGTTCATAACCTAAAGCTTTGATACCAACCTGTGATACCCCCAAATCCTGGTACTTCATTACCTCAAGATTTGGTGTTCACGTAATCAAAACATTCATTTCTAACTACCCAATCATAATAGAATAGAATAATAAAAGAAAACATGCCCATACAGGATTAAACTTAAATAAAAATCTCCTAGGTTATCTAACCTTTACAAACATTCATTCATTCATGCGGAATAATTAAAATAACATTCATTACAATCTTTAAACAAATCTGAAAATAAACTATTCAATCTATTACAGGTCTTCAGCATTGTTTCATCTTTCCTTTCCCTTTACTGGTGCTAGGTACATCACCAGTTTCAACCTTAGCTGTAAGAAATTTTACAGGCAAGAGTGAGCAAACAAAGCCCACTTGAAATAATAGTAGATAAATCATTTAACTTTACATCATGTACCGACGTTATGTTTAATAGAACTGAACAATAAATTCTATTACTTTCTAAAAACTTTAATCAATTACTGAGGGTCTAATGACCACGAATCATGTCCACAGTTATAAGTAATTTTTCAACTTAAAACTTTAGCAGTCATAGACTATAAGGACTTCACGTACTTAGGGGGATCAACCCTTCGTACAATGTATTGTGCACAATCATTTCAACGCTAAGCGTAACCTCTTATAAAAGAGTTGTTCTTCTTAGTATTTAGAATACAAGTCCGTACCAAAGTGAGTTTGGTTTGGATACATCACGGGGTAATTTAGAATTCAACGGTAATCAACTAAGGGTTAGTTGATTACAAACAACATAACTGTATACTATGGAATAATCATAGTTGAATTGATATTTATAAACTAACATCATGCTTTAGGAATAATTTAATAGCATAATCATGGAATAATCATAACATGCATCCTCATAAACCAATAGATACACGAGCTTAACCAACAATAAACAATCTAACTCTACGAAAGTGTAAAGTTAGCAATTTGTACAATTGAAATGGAATTAAAGCGATAATGTGTTTAACGAATTCAAACTTGCACAATGAAGTTTTGAGTTAGAGAACTTGCATAAGTATAACATAACAGTGAAAAGTAATCTTGCTGAATAATAAAGTAGCAAAGGTTAGGGAACTTGCCTCGCGTGTAGGTTAAACAATTACTATTCACGTTCACCCCAAGTCCTACACATACCATATGCATTGATAATACACATTAGCTACACTAACTTACCTTTATGAGTTCCTTTATTACTCTTAGTATAGCTACTAACTAAGTTTAAGTTTAAACACAGCACATCTTTCATGAACATTACATTTTAGCTTTATTACAACAACTTAAATGATCATGCCATTACACCACATGTACATTAACAACTTGATATAACATCCTAATACATGTCCAACATGTTATCATTAAGTTATACTAATATCCAAAGGGTTGCACTTGCATTCGTGCATCCCGACGCCCTCCGATTGGCTCCAAATACACAACAGTCATAAAGATTACCATTTTTACTACTGTTACAGACCTCAAATAAAAAAACTTAAAGAATGAAAGTTGTAGGTCTACTCGTCCTCTTTCCGAATCATCATGAATTACCTAAATCGGAGTTCGTATGAAAAAGTTATGGCCGTTTTACTACAGGAGGCCAAAACTGCCCAACTAGGCCACTTTTCCGGCGCCGGGGCGCGGAACAGTGGCGCTGGGGCGCGGGCCACGGCGCTGGGGCGCGGGCCACGGCGCTGGGGCGCGAGCATCAGCGCTGGGGCGCCAGCAATGAACTGCTGGGCCGTGCCGCGGCGCGAACTGTCAGCGTCGACTGACAGCTTCGGCAGCCATGAAAGAAAAACCAAATTGGCCAAAAAGCTCGAATCTAATAGACTAGTTACACTCTATTTTGCACATAAATTTCATACAAACACATTGTGACAATTCCTAACGTGTTTCTATTCATAATTTGTCTAAACATCAACTATAAAACACCTAATTTCAAGGTTTTTGGCAAAACTCCATTATTGATATTATTTCATAAAAAATCAACACTGTAATTTTGTTATTCAACCAACACAGAAATTTCAAAGCATTATAATTATATTTTTACATACTCTATCAATTCTAACAATCAATTTATCTATTTAACAACAATTAAAACCTTAATTTCTATTTTAAAATAGCCATATTCATACATATTGTCATATGAACACTCTGTAAAATATTTTCTTCCACAAAACACATATATACATGAACTAATTTCTCTATAATCATATATAAGTTCATAGAACAACCATATAATCAATAACCATGCCAAACTATAACATAACATCACTTTATAAAAATCACAGAGAACTTTTTAGGAGAAGAAAACTTTTAGAGCTTACAAAAGAAAAGATGGCCTACCTTGGATTATGAAGAAGATGATGGTCCTAACTCTTTGATTGTCAAGCTTTTCTCCAAAACCTGTTAATAATCTCTCAATTCTCTCTAGAATTCTCTCACTTTTCTTCTTTTCTTCTTCTTCTTCCTCTGAGTCTTTCTATTTTTCTCTCCTTTCTCTCTCTTCTATCTTACGTACTAAAATCTAACGCATACAATATAACGTAATATATTAATAATATAATATAAGTACTGATAAATATATCAGTTATAGGAGTTTTGAAATTTAAAAGCCATAAGGCTTGTTTGGCTAGTCTAAGTAAAATAACCCCTTAATCCTTACTCCTTGTTTGGTAAAATACTAATAGATTAAAGACTTATTATGCAATAAGGCATGTTTGGCAAACTAAAATAAACTCTTTTAATTTATTTTAATAACTCTTTTATAGCAAGACTATTAGTCACACTTTATTTAACTAAATAAATCAAATAAAAACATTACTCTATTAAATTACTTTAACACATAAACAATTATAATTCTTTTTACAATTATAATTTCATTTAATCAACTAATATTTCAAACTACAATTTCTCATTTAAATATTATTATTTATTTAAAATCATTATAAGCTCTCTAGCTTATTAAATTAAACTCCATTATTATAAAATCTCATAATAATTAATTTATTTAGCTCCTTAATTATTTACTCAACAATTAATTAATTAAATCACATCAACTCAAATTGCCATATAATTCAATAAATATTTAATATTGCCAATAAATATTTAATATTTAATATTTAATTATTTATTCAACAAATAATTAAATAAACCACATCACTCAAATTGAACAATTATTTATTCAACAATAAACATATCCACTAAATATTTATATAAATCAATAAATATTTATAACTTACATTTAAAAATTCTGGAATGTTACATGATGCATATGAGGAAGAAAGTACAAGAAGGTGCTATTCCAGAAGTAAGAATCAATGAAGAAGGAATACTTCGAGTCAACTCCGGACTTTGTGTTCCTAACGACCCTGATTTAAAGTATAAAATCATTATGGAGGCACACAACACACCGTTTGCAATCCATCTTGGGAGTATCAAAATGTATCGTGATCTTCGACATACATTTTGGTGGAGTAATATGAAGAGAGAGATAGCGGAGTTTATCTCAAGGTGTTTAACTTGTCAACGTGTCAAGGCGGAGCATCAAGTGTCAAAAGGTCCATTGCAACCACTTGAAATTCTAGAATAGAAGTGGGAGCACATTACCATGGATTTCGTTACTGGTCTTCCCAAGGTTTCTCAAGGCATGGATGCGATTTGGGTCGATAAACTAACCAAGTCTGCTCATTTCTTACCTATACGAGTAACTTATTCACTTGAACGTCTTGCTCATATGTACATAAATGAGATTGTAAGACTGCATGGTATGCCAGTATCTATAGTTTCTGATCGAGACCCAAGATTTACTTCACGATTTTGGGTTAGTTTGCAAAAAGCTATGGGCACGGATTTACGATTTAGTTCGGCATATCATCCTCAAACGGACGGACAATCAGAGAGGACTATTTAAACTCTTGAAGATCTATTAAGACTCTGTGTCCTTGACTTCAAAGGAAGTTGGGATCATTTCTTGCCATTAGTGAAATTCTCTTATAACAACAATTATCAAGCAAGTATTGGCATAACTCCATTCGAAGCGTTGTATGGACGCAAGTGTCGTTCTCCAGTATGCTAAGATGAGGTGGGTGAAGCAATATTATTGGGTCCAAAATTGGTACGCATGACAACAAAAAAGATTCAAATGATCCGGTAACGTATAAAGACCTCACAAGATCGACAAAAGAGTTATGTTGATCTTCATCGAAGAGACGTAGAATTCAATGTTGGAGAGCATGTGTTGTTACGTGTTGCTCCATGGAAAGGAGTTACAAGATTTAGAAAGAGAGGAAAGCTCAATCATCAATTCATTGGGCCATTCGAAATCCTCGATCGAGTAGGAAATGTGGCGTATAGACTCGCCTTAATGCCAAGTATGTCTCGTGTTCATAACGTTTTTCACATAGAGATGAAAGACCCGAACCACATTATTGAATTAGAACCGGACGAGATAGCGGAAGATTTAACATATGAAGAGGTAGCTGTTAAAATCTTGGATAAAAAGGATCATATTCTACGCTCCAAGGTTATACCTCAAGTCAAAGTTTTGTGGAGAAACCACGATGTGGAGGAAATGACCTGGTAGTTAGAATCTGAAATGAAGTCAATGTATCCTAACCTCTTCGACATACCAGGTACGTATCCTAATTTCGAGGACGAAATTTCATAGGAAGAGGAGGTTGTAAGACCCCAACTTTTATGAATAAAGATTAATTTTTCTCGAAATATATTTTTGAATATTATGGTGTAGATTTGATATAATGTTATAGTTGTGGGTAATATTTATAAATTTTGTAAAGTAAGCAAGTTGTTATAAAATATTCGATTGGTCGGGGAATATTCGTTTTAACAGAGAATATTCGTACAATGGCACATTCATTGGTGGACCCCACAACGGAAGTATTGTCGGAGTTAGAAAACGACATAAATATCTTTTTATAAAATAACGACGAAAGTTTTACCGTTAAACTGTTGAAATACCCGGTGGTAAAAGAACAGTAATACGCGTGGTTGCATAGTAGCACAAGGTATTGATTATTTATGCTTACGTGAGAAGTCACTCAGTTATACTCAATTATTGCTACAGTAATTGCTGCATAATATCTCTCATATTATTGATTCGATTATTGTCACAACCATCATCTGCATAATATTTTATATTATTAAATCAATAATTGAGACGACAATGTTATTCATATTATTATTTGCAAAATTGACGATATCTAGAAAGTTCTGCCGAGGAAAGGGGTTTGGTTACCTAATTACGCGCCAATAGGGAGAAATTCTTATCGAAAAATCCCCTCTTTCCTGAGAATGATGATCTGATTGTTAAATATTGTGAGTTATAATATTAATGTTGAATAAGTTCGTGTTGATTAAATATGAAATTGATATTTTTATTGTGTTGGGATTATTAGTGTTAGTGGAAATCGACATTTATTTCGATAATAATTAATTTTTGGATGTTAAATTGACCAATAGGGTAATTAATTGGATAAATGAGCAATTAATTACAATTATTTCACATGCTGATAACTATTTGTTCACATGTATGTACTATTGATTCACATGCATGTACTATTAGGGGAGGTGGTGCAAGTTTGATAATACTTACATGACTAAATTAAAAATGGAGGTATAGATGAAAGTACTATACTGTAATTGTTTGTTCACATGTATGGAACTATTAATTCACATGCACGTACTATTGATTCACATGCATGTACTATTAGGGGATGTGATGCAATTTTGATAATACTTGTAGGACTAAATTAAAAATAGAGGAAAAGATGAAGGTATTATATTGTAATAATTCGAGCCCCAAAACGTGCAATTATCGAAACTATGCTTTCCTATAAATAGAAGCTCATTCTTCTTTTATTCTCACCAATTCACTAAGACTCACAAGAGCAATTATAGAGAGAGAAGCTATAGAGAGAAAGAAGAAGAGTAGTCTGGTACTTCACTATTTCAGTATCCAGTCTTCTTCTAAGGTAAAAGATATTATTTTTGTTCAGTATTCGCAAGAAATAATATTTTCTTCCATACTCTGTAGTATGCGAGTAATATTATTTCGTTTTGTATTCCTAATTTTACACTCATTCTGTTAAAGTATTGCTTCTATACTCCGTGAAATTAGTAGAATATCCTTGATATTTGCGCTTCATCCAATATCTTTTCATGAAAATATTATTCTGAGCATTCTTGATAATTATTTATCTTTTCATGTCGGAATACTATTCACGGGATACTATTCACAAAGTACTATTCATGGGTACTATTCACAAATTACTATTCCTGAGTACTATTCATGAAGTACTACTCACGAATTACTATTACTCAGGTACTATTCACCCGGGGTACTATTCATAGCAAAAAAAATTAATTTTTTTACTGTCCAAATCATTGTTGATACAATATTATTCTTAAATTTTACTCCACAAAGCAATATCATGTTGACAATTTGGACATTATTGAATTCTGGATAAATTAAATTATAAATCTTTAAAATTTATCATTGCTCTCATTTAATTGAATTCTTATATCATTGTCATCATCCTCATGCTTATATTGTGATGAAAGTCATCTTTGGCTTACGTGCATAGATGGACTGTTGATTGGTATGATTATGACCAGGGATCATTCGGTATAATCATGACTCGTAATATTACAAATGATGTGATAAAAGTCATTATTGGCCCGTAGTGCATTGATAGACAGTTGTTGGTATGACTATGATCAGGGATTATTCGGTATGATCATGACCATTGGTGAAAACACGAATATTCTTGGCCTGTAATGCATGGATAATTCGTGGTTGTGATACTATTTATTGAGCTGAGTCTCAGCGATAAAATTGATGATAAACTCTTAAATCATAGAAGATAGTAGATAGCATGCTCTATTTGACTCTTCTAATGGATTGCTTGTTCCGTTGCAGTTAAACTTGATGTTTATTGTATTTTATCAGTTTAACACTGTTGAAGGCTAACAATAATTTATTCTGTATTATCTTAGTTATAATATTTCTTACTGGGCTAGTTGAGCTCACCCTTTTGTTTTTATTGTTCTCTTTAGGAAATGAGAACGTAGCAGGGACTAGTCGGGGAATGGAGTGACGGTCCGAGATGATGGCTGTAGTAGTCCTCACTATTTTATAAAATAGTGTGAATAATTGTAACGAGGAGTCCATTTGAGTTTGAATACTGTCTATTAGACAATATTCGTGTAAAAACTCTCAGCTACGTTTTTTTGTCGTATTGTATAAAAAAGTTTGTATTTAAATTCTGTACCATGTATTTGGCGACTCAGAATGGGTGATGTATACCTATTTTGGGGGCGTCACAAGGAGTGTCCCCCCCGTAAGTTGATTGTATGAACGTGCCATCGATTACAATGATTGGAAAGAAATGGTTCCATGCTTGAATGGATGCTCCAATGGCAAAGAATAAATACTTGAAACGACCATTTGTTTCCAATTCTAGGACTGTGACGGAATCTGATATGAAATTTCAGCAATATCATTATAATTACAAGTAGCATACAGTATCCAAACTTGTAGTAGATGGTAACCATTTATATGGTTAATGGTATCCAACTAATTACCATATTAATGTTTTCAATACGGTGCATATGGTGTCTAGAATGTCATTAATCTGTAATCTTTTGTGTAGATATTTATCATACACAAAAAATTAATTTAACATAATTTTATTGTACAGTACAGTTAGTAACTAAACATGCATAATAAGGTAACCAAGTCAGTTGACTTGGGTAACCAACTAATTATGAAAAACCAATAAATTATTTTAAAGTGTTATTTGGATTTGTTTTCTTCAACATGTGCAACCATGATGGGATTAGTGAGTACTTGTGTGGATTTTCTCTCACCTTTTTCAATGCTTTCTGCTTTGATCTCCATATTTTTTGGTAAGAGAAAGACACATTATATTTTGTCATCATGTTCTCCACAATATCTGTTGGTGTGTATAATTTTTTCAGATTTGTTAATCTGTGCATTATGCATTCACTAACCAACTCACTATTTGCCTGTCTGTGGTCTTTCAGCAATACGTTGACTGAACATGTGTGGATGTCATTGAATTCTCTCACCTTGAATATACTGGTTTTTCGAAACCTTGATGCTCTCATATTCCATCTGCAATTTTCAGTATCTATGCACACTAGCACAAAGTCTCTACAACATGTTCGCTCAACTTTGTGTTGTCTGTTTTTCCTGATTGAATGCAGCATCATTGCTTGTGATATGATTCTTTTGTCTTTGTAAGTTTGATGTAATTTTACTTCACGTCATTCGGATCTGTTATTAAATCATCAGATCGTTCTTCTGTGTATGATATGTCATGTTATCTGTCTTGTTGTTGTTCAATAACTTCCATGGCAACCTGATCAACATATTGCGTTCCAATTTGGCAATCTTGTGTTGCTAGTGGAACTAGTGCTAAATTCCATTGTGTTGATTTGATTGGCGTTACATCGTGAATTCTAGTTTCTTCTACATTTATCAAGTTCTGCAAGATTGGTGTGCGTCCCTTGTTGTGTTCATTATCTATAATCAATGGGAACTTATCTTGTTCATCAGATTTTCTACTGACTTCATCTGATATACTGATCGGTGGAATGTCGCTTCAAACAAGCAATCAGTATATCAACAATGACTTCAAACAAACAGAATCTATCAACAATGCAATCAAGGTGATCAGGGAACTTCCAGTTACAACTATGATTGAATGCATCCGTTGTATGCTTCAAAGATGGTATTTCACAAACAAACAAGTAGCCATATCAACATTCACTACACTTTCCACAACAGCTGAGAGGAGGTTGCAATCTAATATAATTAAATTAAAGAAACTTAAGGTAACTAATACAAAATTTAAATTATTACATGCATTTGCATTTTATGGAAACCTATTTGTTCACTATTGGTTACCTGTATATGCTGATAATGTTACCAACATTACATATAACTGCCATTATTTCGATGTAAACAAACTAAATATTTATGCATACTACGACACACTTAATTTGTGTTGTAGGTTGAGACATCAAACCTAGTGATTTTCACTATTTACGATGTCACCAAACAATATATTGTGGACATCGAATAAAGGACATGCACATGGCGTAAATTTCAGTACCATGAGATGCCTTATCCGCACGCTGTTGCTGTTATCAGTAAGCGGAATTTGAGCTGTTATGACTTTTGCTCAAAAAATTACTCAAAAACAACTTTGGTAGACACATATTCAGCTTCCATTCTGCCGTTAGATGACAAAGAGAACTGTGATGTACCAGAAGAAGTAAGAAACATGTGTAAAACCACCGAACACAAGAAGACCAGCGGGAAGACCAAAGATAAGGAGGTACAAGCACGGTTCTGAAAACAAAATTCAAAACAAATGCAGCAGGTGCCAAGAAAAAGGACACAACAGAAAAACATGCATAATCCATCGGTTTTAAGACCAAAAAAGGTCTGATATAGTATATAAACAAAAAGAGTGTAAATACAGGAATATATAATTGTTTACTGTGAGTATAACTAGGAGAAAACTTGGAAAATGATTAGAGAGATTATACATAATATAATGATTTATAGTTTTTTTTCTTTTATTACAATAATTTATATATCTCCTCATTTAATTCGGTAAAAGGGTAAAGTTGTTTGATAAAATTTTGTTTTCCTCTTATCGTCTCTTAATCGGTAAGAGCAAGATATAAATATAAACTATTAAGAGCTGCCTCTTAATGAAAAATTTAAATCAATGGAGCCTCTATAAATATTATACTCATTTCAAATTTTAAGATCATTATTGAGTTTTGAAAAATCAATTTAGATATTTCTAAATTTAAAATTGATATTTTTTAATTTAAAAGCGATGTTTTATGCTTTTTAGCTACTAAATAACTTTTTAAGTTCAAATGTTAATTCACTCGGATGATATAATTTATTAAGATATACTAAGTATTTAGATCTTAGTTGCTCAATTTTATTGGGTTGGTTTACAGTACTGATTACATGTTTATAATTCATTTATGTGCTCCTTTAATAGCAGGAAATGGTAAAAAGCTACAAAGATCAGTAGATCAGTGTAGTTAGCATTAAGAATGGATTTATTGTTATTGACTCCGTTTGGATGTCAAGAATCTTGTATTGGGAAATTCTGCAAAAAAGTAAGTTAAGGTAAAAGAAAAAATAAATAAAATTCTTTTCTTGCAAGTGTTTTGGTTAATATTAAAATAATTTATAAGAAAATAACCCTAAACTTTACCATGACGCTAAATTTAATAAAAATACAAAATGCGATTTAAGGATGTTTTATTTTTTATAAAACTGTTTTTGCAACTGTTTTGACGAGTGTCATTTTCCTCTAATCTTCACTTTCTCATCCACGAATATGTCTGGAGTTCGAGGAAATGTTACGGTTAACATATACCATAAAAGGGCATTGCAAGTCTGAGCTAATCAAAGAAGGGAGAAAATTCTGCCAACAACATTACTACATGAGACACGAAAATTTACACGATAATTATCTCCAGAGCCTAGAAAAATATGTGCATCTCCAAATATTTCTAATTTCATGTAAAATTTCTCATTTCCCCACTATTACATAGACAAAACCTCAAATTTCTGATAACAATGTACAACATTGAAAGAATGTTTTTTTCCTTGAAAGAAAATTTTTAAGGAGGATATGCCCAAACTTTTGTAGATTCCGGAGGTGGTCCATATAATACAAAAGAGACTAGTTATTGAGCTGATGATTGCCCCGAAGGTCCTTGTTCGTCAACAACTCTAAACGGTTTCCAGTCGGATTCTTCTCTAGGTTGTCTTAAGGAGACAAAATGAAGAGCGTCGCTTCGCACCTGATAAATGTGACATGCCCATGGGTACAAGTCCGGTGCTGACCAAACTTTTTGTTCTTCATATACAGTCTCCTCGGCTAGTGATTCTGCCACACAGTATAATCTATTGGGTTCAGGCTCCTCAAAACTAGGTATGGCAATACATCCTAGAGAGACGTAACCCTCCGGAGCACGTGGATGCCAAATTGATATTGGACTGATGTAGTCATCTGGGCAGTTCCTCCACACCTATACAGGACTTGAAAGTTATTTTGCATCTTCATAAAGTGGAAATTAACATAAAGAAGGGCATAGCATTTCAGGAGTACAACATGATGAATCGTATCAAGATGTGATGCACAGAAAAATAAAAACGTGATTGACTCTCAAATCAGGTGAAAGTGTTGCATAGCATCAAAAACAAGACATGTTCAAACAATGCATCTAGGTAACAAACCACAGCCACGACTCCTTTATTTTTAATATGGGCCTATTTTCAGAAGTCATTATCACATAAATTGAAACCCATCACCCCAGTATTGACCTCTATCAATCAAAGGTTTTTAGAGGATAGACTGTCTACATAAACACCAGTTAACAATTACCTCTTTGCATAAAAGTTGCTCACAATATTTTTTTTCATAATTCACATGCAAGAAGATAATAAGGAAAAAAAACATGTAAATCACATTTCTTTAATCGTTCACTGAAGTGTCTGGTAAAGAAAAAGGCAGAAATGAATTAAAATGGCAAAAATCACTTTTCACCACTGTGGTTGTAGTGATTTAAGCAATTAGCCACTGTACTTTTAAAATATTCAATTATCCCACTGTGCTTTTTAAAAATATTCAATCAGGCCATTCCGTCCATTTTTGTAGACAGACTTTAACAAATCTGCTCTTGTTTCCTACGTGGCTTTTTTTTAAAAAATAAACAATTACGTGGTATATCCTTATGTGGCAACAAAATAATTTTGTAATGGATTTTCTTTATACTTTTTTCTTCTCAAACAAAAAAATAAAATAATAAAATCATTATGTGGTAAAAAAAAAATTAAAATAATAATATAATTAAAATAAATATTTTAATTTATGTTTTTATAATTTTTTTCTTTTCCTTTTATCTTTTCCTTTCTTTTAATAATTATTTTTATTTTAAAAATTAATTCCAAATAATACAAATAATATATCAAATTTTTTGTATCAATGAGATCTATTACAACATTACATTAATTTCAACAAAAATTAAAAATAAAAAATCATTAATTACGTGACAAAAAATAATTAAAATAATAATAAAATTAAAATAAATATTTTAATTCATTTTCTTTATTTGTATTCTTTTCCTTATCTCTTTTCCTTTCTTTTAATAATTATTTTTATTTTAAAAATTAATACTAATATATATTTTAATGATATAAAAAAAGTAAGTACATAATTAACATAAAATAAAAAATCGATACAATTAGCAAAAATTAGTTAAACAAATGACATAAAAATTAAAAATAAAAATTATAAAGAAAATGATTTTATTATTTTATTTTTTTGTTTGAGAAGAAAAAATTATAAAGAAAATCCATTAATACAAATAATATATCAAAAATTTTGTATCAATGAGATCTATTACAACATTACATTAATATCAACAAAAAAATAAAAATAAAAAATCATTAATTATTTTTATTTTTAAAATTAACTATTTGTATTTTAAAATTAATTATTTTGAAATTAATTAATTATTTTTAAAATTAATTTTTTATTTTTACAATTAATTATTTTTAAAATTATCACCATAGTCGCCTCGAAAAAATTAAATAGCAGGATAATTTTTACTAATTGTATGAAATTTTTTATTTTATGTTAATTATGTACTTATCTTTTTTATATCATTAAAAAAAATGAAAAGAGATAAGAAAAAAAAATTAATTAATTATTTTATTTTTAAAATATTATTTTATTTTTATTTTTTTAAAATTATTTTTGAAAGAGAAAAACATTATTTTTTTTAAAATTAATTTTTTTATTTTTAAAATTAATTATTTTATTTTAAAATTACTTAATTATTTTTAAAATTATCACCATGGCCATCTCAATCAAACTAATATTTTATTTTTATTTTTATAGCTAATTTTCTATTTTATGATAATTTGTATTATTTGGAAAAAAAGATATAAAAAAAAAAGAAAAAAGTCAACCAAGCTTTCTCCCGCCCAGTCAGCAAAGACACATAATTTTTTATTTTTTTTCAAAAAGCCACGTTAGCAAATTATTAACGTCCGTCTACAAAAATGGACGGAATGACCTGATTGAATATTTTTTAAAAGCACAGTGGAATAATTGAATATCTTAAAAGCACAGTGACTAATTGCTTAAACACTACAACCACAATGGTGAAAAAGTGCTTTTTGCCGAATTAAAATAGTATGAAAACCTAGGTTCATAGAAATATGATCAACTTGGAGATGCTAGAGAATACAAATCTAAAAAGAAGTACCAGGGGGTACTGGAGACAAAGAATGTATTGAGCAAGCTAAAATTAGAAGTTTGTGTCCCCAGGGTGACAATGCCAACAATTGTATATCCAAAATGTTCTGTTTTAGACTTTCCAGCTGTAACTGAGCCATCCTCTCCAGCAGAACCTGCTTGTCCCTCGGTCAAAGCCTTTGGCGGCTGGTGTCTTTCTTGCCCAAGAGAAAAGTTAAAATTAAAAATTAAAAATTATTTTACGTAGGAGAGAGAAAGAATTAAAGGTATGGAAATTAGGAGAGAGAACCTAATTTTCTTTCTCAGTTAGCTTATTAATTAGCTTATTTTATATATATATATATATATATATATATATATATATATATATATATAACAATTTATGAAGAACTTTGAACTTTGAAAGGGCACAGTGCTACTGAGAAGGAATTTTTTCGTTTAGCATGGACCTTGTTTAAGAGTAGATGTGATGGTTTGGATCAAGATCTTCCATCTTCCTCAGCCCCTTTCACTCGCTTCCTCGCGTTTTTAGAAACCTGAATATTCTCAACATTCCCTTCCATATTAAGAAAAACTAGGGAACCTGTTGATAGGGTTAGAGCTAATCAAGGCATCATTGATAACTGAAGTAGAGGCTCCATCACAATGACTTTCTTGAGTTGGCATTTAATAACTGCCCTTCCGTAACACACTGTTTACCTAGAGCCATTTTAAATTTTGAAGGAGCAAGAGCAACAAGAAAAGATGTTAAAAACAAGTCTCCCCGTCCCCCATCCCTCCCCGCATCCAAAAGAAGGTAAGACGCCCAAGACTTCAGCTCATGCTAAATGCCACTATGTTTGTGTCACAAATAAACAGCAAACAAAATTTCAAAGCAGATAAAGAGCAAATGACCAAGACAAAACAAGGGCAATAATCACTCGAATAAATAAAAAGTTGAAACTGAATCAAAACTACAAGATGCCAGAACATGTAGGTTGTAATATACCATCGACAAGAACTCATACCAAAGATATTTATATGAAGTAAAGAATCGAAAGAAAGTTGCAACTGAATGCATTGGCAATCGAAAGTCTTTCAGGTTTCATTATGAAAGACATTAAACGAGATGGCATATTTAGATTTAGTTAAGAGTCAGATCCATTATATTGCTCGTGTAATCAATTCAGTAAATTGCATTATTTATAAGATTCTTACCAGATCATAACCAACCGGAAGTGCGAAAAGTTTTTCACTGTTACGATATACAGCGGCGACATTAGGAGGATGACAACCAATGCGTGCTATATCCCCAACTGAGACATATCTGAAATATGATTTTGTTTCGTATTCAGATGTCAAGATAGTATTGAAGCATATAAATGTTTAAAACTCAAACAAGATAGTATTGAAGCATATAAATGTTTAAAACTAAGTTTTACTCCGTAATATTTATGACCAAGTCCAGATCATGCAGAAATAGATACATCCAACTTATGAAGTATATAGAACACTTCCATGTTACTGACATATGTTAACATAGGAGCACATATCATAAATTTGGAGTTACATTTTCCAATTTATAAGTAAATTTGAACGTAAACTGAAACCTTGAGCCAAAAACTTTTGGTCTTCACATATTCACTACCAGTTATAAAATTATTATATTGTTTTTAACTAATATATTAATTACAATAATAATAGATTATTATTGGGTAGGATGATTATTAAATATATATATAAAAAATTCCTTTTAAAATATTTAACTAATATGTATAACTAATTATTGATGAAAAATTTAAAAAATATAAAAATTTACAATAATAGTTCATCTATTTATATAATATAAATGATAGTATTCATCTTTAAATTAATGATTTATTTTTTTATATATTCATATAGTAGTAAAATCTTATTTAAACTCAAATAGTTATACTTATATAATTTAATAATAAAAAAATATTATACAATTAAATATTATCAAGAATATAAATTTTATAGAGCACCAACTATATTAAAAAATATATGAGAATAAGAGATTATGGTAATTATAATAGTAAATATGTAAATGAAAAGATTTTAAAATCAAATAAATAATTAAAATATAGTTTCTTTTCTTAAATTTTAGGCTTCTATTGTTAAATTTAGAGTTGAAGGATCATTCTTAAATTTTAGGATTGAAAGACCATTTTGTGCTATTAATATATATATATATATATATATATATATATATATATATATATATATATCATAGTTGTCACGGCGCCACAATGATAGTTGTGACCGCCAGGACGCCTAGGCGATAAGGCGCCTACCATGGCATCCATATGGCGACTATTAACAATGTACAATTTATACATTATTTATTTTACTTCAAAAGCATATTCAACAATAAAATTTTATATACATTTAAACCCAAAACATAATAACTAACACTATGAAATACAATTAAAAACACAATTATATGAATATTTCACAATTAAAATTCAAAAAATAAAACGCTTGACATTCAAAACTAGTAGAACAAGATAAACACTATGAAAATAAAGAATCAACCAAGTCAACAAATATCACACATTACAAGTCTAATAAATAATAAAAAGTAGACCATATAGCTAGTCTATGGGTTATGACAAGTCATGGGTACAAAATGACTTAATCACTTAACTTACTTGGGTCAACTACTAAGGCGTAACTATTGGCGGCTCAGCGTCCAATGCATTGCTTTGTTCTTCTCTAGCGCCAGGACGCCTAGTCGTCGCCTAGGCGATGCCATGGTGACGCCATGACAACTATACATATAGATTTTAATTTTTTATTATCAAGGAGGATGAGGGGGACACTACAAGAACTGGATTGTCTGGATTGAATGAGTTATCAAAGAAGGCCCTTGTAGGCTATTGGTAGTAACTTCAATTGAGTCCCTTGACAGGATTTGAACCCTCCACCTCCTTGTTAGGGGATGAGAAAGGTAATAGTTGGAACAAATTTTTTTGGTTAGTCTTAAGACCACTTCGCTGCCGATGACATATTAGCCTAGTGATTAAGACTGAGGTATTGTGACATTTATGTCTTCGATTCTCACTTAGGTGAGTTTATCTCTTCCTTTATTAGTGTGACGATATACTTGATTATGAATTATATTGTACTCATCAAACAGTAGGGCTTCAAAAAAAATACAAACTAATTCACAGTAACAAAAGGGAAAAGCAGAGAGCATCATAAAATCCAGTTGTATTGCTAAGCATAGTTATTAGAAAAGGACCGAAGATTGAATCGCAGCAGTTCAACCGATTTAATCATCGGTGCTTGAACCAGTTAAGCTGGATTTTTTTAACTAATTAAAAAATATTTAAAACTTAAAAAATAATGATATGCACAATAAAGTTGTACATTTTACTTGGAAAATGTAAATTTCTACTAGGAAAACTAGCAAGTAACTAGAGATTAGAGATGATGATTATAAAACTGTATTTGATAACATTTAAATTAAAGGAGAAAACAAGGAAAAAAAAAAACAAAAGTCCACCACAAAGTAAAAATAGTTTAATTTCTCATCAAATAACTACATACAACTAACAAATTAAACTAGATCTGTGCAGGAAACAAAAAGGAAAAGCTAGACCACACAAACAACGAGACATCTGAAAAGAATTGTCCAAACAAGAATATGCTTTGGCATATTCCAATTCACTCTCTGGTAAGGATCACAAGTGACTTGACTTTAACAAAGAATTCTTGTATTTGTTATTTAAAGTTTTTATTATGTTTAATGTACGAGTAATTGACGTAATTTATTTATTAGTGGGGATTTAAGATATTAATTAGTGATCAAGAGTTATTAATAAGGGTATTTTAGTTGTATAATACTCTTCTTATTTCCCAAGTAATGTTAGGGTTTTGAGTCTCTTTAAATAGTAATGTAATCCCCACAAGTCATTTAGAATATAGAGATATTGAAATTGATTATTATTTTTTTATCTTATTGTTGATTCGTGGAGTTGATACACTTGAGAGACTATCTTCATCCTAAATCTCCCGCATCACTCTCCCCCTCATTTTATTCAATACGCTAGTGCGAGTCCAGGACACTAGTTTTTACACTAGTTGATTTACTCCATTCTTCTCCACCTTTTTACACTAGTTTAAACTACTTTTTCTTCCGGACTTCAAATATTTCTTTTTGTGATTACACAACCGAATCCCATCAGACTTATTCTCACTAGTGTTGAAGGTGCAGGAGCTATGGAAGAAGAGGTACACTAATGGAAAAAAGAAGGGAGATAAAAAAAAATCTTCAAAAGAAAGGTCCGTTTAATTTTTTATTTTTTAAAAATCATTTGGCTCAATTGATTTGGAGGTTCGATTCCCAGTTGAAGCGTCCGGTCCGGTTTTGATAACTATCTTGCTAAATGAAGAAAAGAAAAGAAAATGCTTAAACGAGCAGTAATACTAGAAGAAAGAATTAGTAATTACCCTTCAGGACAATTTGGCCTCCAAATGCTACATATAACGCTGTCTTCCACAACCTGAAGTAGAATGAAGCATACATTAAACTAGAAGTACATTTCCAGGTTAACAATCCTAGCAAACATGATTGTGGTTACCAATCCTAGCAAACATGAATATAGAAGGTTTGAATTAAGTCACCTCCTTTTTGCACAATCTGCATCGACTTCTTGATTCCATTTCACTGCTCCAAACCTTTGAAAAGTTGATACTATGTTTGGCAAATCTCCTATCATCAGAAACAGAAGCTGATAAAGAAAGCTCTCTTGATTTGATAATGGATTTGCTCCGGTTATGAGAGTCTTTCCAATCGGCTTCACTCCAAGCAAAACACACATCTCTCTGGCTTGAAGGAACCTGCAGAAGGAGAGAATTTATATGAATTACAGATATGCTACCTGGATGTAAAACTAAATCCCGTCACAAAAACTGACCTTTAGAGTTAGGCTTTTCATGTCAGACTGGTATGCTTTCCACATCTTCCGCACTACTGAACAGATCCTAACAGCTTGGGGTTCCCTTCCCTCTGATTCTTCCTCAGCACTACATTTGATTACACGAACAAAGGTTTCAGATCTTCTGAAATTTTTAAGATGGAGAATTAAGTGAGATGGTCTTGAGTAGCCTGCTTTTGCCAACTCCAGTGCCATGAGCTCTTCCCAGGGAACATCCCACAGGATCTTACAAGGCTTTTTATCCATCTTGTCAGGATCCAGACACTTCCATTGTATAAATGGCAAGAAACGAAACACATAAGGGGGCAATAGAAGTCATAGTAATTAGAACTGTTTAGAAAATTAATAGTATAATATATAGCATGTACTTGTAGAGCTAAGTTTTCTGTCCAAACCTGTAGCAGCATGATTCTTTTGTTAGTTACTAAAACAATCCTTTGGTAGGGCACAACAAAATGGTCTTCATAGTAATCCGACCAGGCAAACTTTGAGGGCTCCTTGAATATTTCAGTACATCCGAAATGTCGACTAGCTTCTGCAAGGTAAAGTATCATCTGAACAAAGATAAAAGAGTAGTTAACCTCAAGCCTGTAATTAAGGGTCTTATATGGTATAAATGATAAAAGAAGTAATGCATAGCTTAGTCTGAAAACGCATTCTTATTAAAAATTTCTATCAAAAATAAGTGGTACACATCTTAGGGTTCCTAAAAGCCTTATCCCCAGACTTCTACATGGATAGAACTTGTATGACAGTAGCCCATTCCGTAGCATTTTCTTTTCAGATTATTTTATTTTATGCTGTATTATTCCCTTCTTGAAACCATTTCCCCTCCTGTTCAGCAGAGGATGTAAAAACAAGTAAATCCACCATCTCTTTCTCCCTTTCTACCCTTTTAAAACTTGTTCTAAGAATAGAGAGAGAATTTTAATTTTCTGTGTCTATTTCTAGGAACCAACCTGGTTGTTCTATGTAACTAATTTTAAGGATGGAATCTTTTCATTCTAGTCTTTAATTCTTTATGCATTAATCTCTCGGTCTGTACCCAACTTTAGAATTAATGATGCATTACTTTATTTATGTTGCAACTTGTTCTTAGTTGATGAATAATAATATCATAGATAGACGGTTAAATAATATCTTGGTGTGGCATGATTAACACCATTGGATTACTTTTGTTTTGGCAATATTCGTCATAGTTCGTTTGAAATTTCTCACAATAACCCCCCCTCCAAAAATAAATAAAAAAATCTATTCCTGATTGGAAAACTTATAGTGATTGGAGATGTTGCTGAAGTGCGATGCAATTGTACCTGTCCAACAGCTTCCCTCTCACAATACTCTCCAAGTACATTGTCAGTATGAATAGCCCGTGGATTTCTAATTCGTTGGAAGGTGGTCTTATTGCTGAGAAACTCCAAGCACCGGGAACAACTTGCACCAATTCCATCAACAGTCAATGAGAAGAAATCTAATGCTCCACTCACTGGTTGTACAATGAACCCAAGGAAAGCTCGTCCCACCCCATGAGCAAGACCAAGGATACCTTTCTCTCTGGCACTCTCCACAGGTTTCTTCACCACTCCCGACACTCCAAAAGCAACACCTTGTACAAGAGCTTCTGTCCCTTGTAAAATTCCATCACCAACCCCAGTAATTCTTCTTGACCATACCTAATCCCATCATTTGAATTAGAAAAGACTGCATGGTTGAGGCATCTGAATGTAATGTTATCAAATAATTACCTGTTTTGAACGCAGCTGCAGAAACTGTCCGTCTGTTGAAAGCTCAGCAAATCCTTTGCTGAGAGAAGCCAATGTTGAGCTCGTCATACCTAATACATCTACTGAAAAAATCAAATGCAAAGGATTGTGGATTAAATCTCTCCAAACACGATTTACAATGGCAGGAAGGACCGAACTTTTTCTCATAAATCTGTCTCTGTGCATCACTTTCCTCAGATGGACCTGAAAGTGAAAAACTAGTGTCATATATAGCGAAAACATCATGTCAGAACTATCCAGTCTTTTATGCCGTGCTTTAAATATTCTTTAAATTATGTCCGAAGTCTGGACAAAATAAGAACATCTGAACAAAAGTGTGCTTCATATAAAGTTATCAAAAATTGAGACAATAATTGAAGTAAGAAATTTGAGCAGAAAAATGAAGAAATTCACATAATTGATTGAGAACTCAACTCAAATTATAAATTTCTATAAAAAAACTTGCTTAAAAGATTTTATACACCCAGAATGGGTTTGAAAGAATCTTCAACCAGCATGTAGCACATGTTTGCAGATGACCCCGTTGATTATTTGACATCCAAACTAATACAAAAAACTCAATAAATTAACCATGTCCAACTTTTATTCCTCCATCCTTTATTTGAATTAATGTGATATCACAAATAGAAGCATGTTATTACAATTTTGCAAGCATAAGATCCAAATACAGATATGCTTCAATTGACTACTGAGGATGTAAGATTGCTTAAGTTTAAATCTGAGGTCATCATGCTTGAGTGAGAGTTGTGGTCATAAGAGATGGAGGTGGGCCAGGTGGCAGACACAAGGTGTAAACCAGAGCAACCTCAATAGTCCTGTTGTAATATTGTGATTTATTTACTCTAAAACTTGCTGGATAGTTGACCCATTATCACTGCCAGGATTGTAGGCCTTAATTAGCAGGTTAACTTGATTACAGGGATTTGATGTAATTAGCTTAATTATAGGTAATTAGTTTGATTGTAGGATCTAGTGTAATTATCTCCATTCTGATACTTGTATAAATTCAGATTGTATAGGTATCATGAACTATATCGATCATTCCCAGTCTCTCTCGTATTTCAACATGGTATCAGAGCTGTTCTAAACTCTCCTCAAACTCTTCTTCACTTTCAGTTTTTTTTTTTTTTTTTTTTGCTTCCAGTACATCACCACTAAGATACCTGTACTACAGGACATAATTAAACTAAATTGTTGGTTTGATTCTCTCTTCAAAATCGGTGCAACTTTTTTTCTTTTTCTTGGTGGACCTTTATTAATCTTTGCCCTTTTTTTTTCTGGTGTGATATCCCCTAATTAATTTTTTTTTCTTTACCACTTGCCCATTTGTTGCCAGCAAGTATGTCTTCCCGCGGAGACAACTCTGTGACTAACGGGAATCCACTAGGGGTTACTAAATCTTTGGACTCTCGCTATCCTGTTTTCACTGCCTCATCCGTTATGTTTGATGAGAACTATTTTTTGTGGTCTCGCTCAATGGAGATGTCAATTAAATCTGGAAATTGTTCAGGTTATTTGACTGGGGCAAAGACCATACCAAAGGAGACTAGCACTGCAGAGGCTCAAATGTGGAAATGCAAGATAACTTTGTTATGAGTTTTTGGTCAACCATATAATTCCTAGTCTTGCTAGTCTGCTGAAGTGTGGAAAATAGTAAACCATATGATTCCTAGTCTTGCTAAAGCCAATGGGAGGAAGGAAGCTTCTGCACAAGTCCCATGTCTGGTTAGGCGACCCGTACTTCATCCAAATAGGTGACGCAGAATGGAAGCAGGCAAAAAATACTAGATAACGTTCTAGTAGACGAACCTAGAATCCACTAGGTAAACAACCCTAGAATCAACTAAGGACCCTTGAATCCATAAGGAAAAATAACTGGAATCCACTAGAGAGAAAAATAATCCAATGATAATTTTTATTATTTTTCCTTGAATCCACTAGAGAGAAATAATCCAATGATAATTTTTATTAATCAAAAGCTCCTTACAATGTCATCATGAAGAATCTTTTATAAGAAGGGCTAATTACAACTTAAAAAGAAAGTCAAATAAAAATTAAAAACATAATTCTAAACCCCTAAGATAGTGAAAATGATCTCGAGTCGAACAAAAACTTGCTCAAATTTTACTCAAAACTTTTTAAAGGTGCTCGGATTCGTATTGAATTTGAATACAATTTTGCAATCTTTGCTCAGATTCGAATTCGACTCGTTTTATAGTACTTGAATTCGACTCGACTCTTTTTAGTCGAGCTACTTTTGAGCATTTGAGATGTACACGAATTAGATTTGGATCATTTATATTATGATAATGCAGATAAAATTAACTCAGTCAACTATTTGGAATAATTTAAATTTAAACTCTTGAAACTAGATCTCGAGTTTTGTAAAAATTAATGAGATCAATTGGTATTGATAGATATATACATGAAATATAAAAACTCCTTTCACATCTGAAAGTATGTGAAGAATTTAATTGTTGAATATTATACATTAAATAAATCGAGTATACTCGATACTGTATACGAGTATCAACAAATTTGTATCGAGTAGGGATCAATGATGTATGAGAAATTCGATACTTTAAATAAGCGAACAATATGCAGCTCACATTCGACTCGTATAAGTGTCCAAATATCAAAATGGATTCAACTTCGACTAGTTTAAGTATTGAATCCGAATCCCGCTCGAAATTAACCTTTCAATTTGCTCAATGCCAAATCAATTTTCCTTTTCCCAAATACTCATATTTTCAAAATAGTCATCCATATCTAACACCCATTTAAGAAAATCCTCAAAATCACGAAACTTTTTAGAATTATACATACCATCAAATTTTGGAAGTCTTTCAAAATATTTGAAATCCCTTCAGATGTGAGAAACATCACAATTCACTTGACCCCAAAACTCCGTTAAAATGCAAGATATTCAAAGAGAGTTTGGTCACAGTCTTTAGAAAAAGATATTTAAGTCAGGCTAAACCTTGCTCCGATACCAACTGACACAGATCGGAAGCGACCAAAAAATACTGCATAACGTTCTAGTAGACGAACTTAGAATCCTCTAGGTAAACAACCCTAGAATACACTAAGAACTCTTGAATCCACAAGGAAAAATCATTGGAATCCACCACAGAGGGGAAATAACCCAATGATATTTTTTATTAATCAAAAGCTCATTACGATGTCATAATGAAGAACCGAATGGCTCATTACAACTTATAAGTAAAGTCAACATAATGAAGAACAGAAGGGCTAATTACAACTTATAAGTAGGGCTGCAAATGATCCGATCTGATCCGATCCGATCCGAACTGAACTTTGACGAACTCGAACACTATTAGTTGAACTCGAGTATAACATGATCGAACCAACACACATGTTCAAATTCGGATCGTAAGTTGTTCGCGAATTAATGAGTGCATAATATTCTATAATTTTGATTTTGATTCCTTTATCTTTACTTTATTACATGTTTTATGTGTATATGAGCTTATTAATGTATTTATGAATTTCAGAAAGAATTGGAGCTGAAAAGAGAAAAGAGAACAAAACATTGTTGGTTGGACCTCTGGCGCGGCAACGCTAGAGATAGCTTGGAAGACGGCGCGACAACGCCGTGCTGCAGAGGAGAAAAAGACTCTCTGGACCTATGGCGCGATAGCGCCGGTCCTAGTACAACTATTGGCATGGCAGCACCAGTCGGCATGAGATTTTCAAGCTCACGATTTTTGGAGAAATTCTAATGCAATTTGGATTGTTATTTCTTAGAGTTTTAGGACTTTGTTGTAGGAGTATAAATATATGTTCTTAGTCAAGTGTTAGTCCTCTTAGATACACAATTGCAAAACCCTAGAATTGGAGGCAAAATTGAAGGCATGTCCAGCTAAGTTTTCTATTTCAGTTCTAAAGAATGTTGAACATTATTTACAATTAATGGTTTAATTGAGTATACATTATTTATTCATTCTTGCATGAGATTTATTCTTGAGAATCTATTTTAATTGTGTGAATGGTATTTGTTTTGATTAATTTAATAATGGCCAATTAAGTTGACCAATTTATTATCATCTGCTAGATTAAGGCATAGTATTAAGTAAACGATATTGTATCTGATCATAAGTAGCAATTAGTAATACATGATTGTGGTCAAGCTTTTGAGTAGTGCTATGATTATGGGAAGACAAGTTAAATAATTTGCGATTGTGTGATTGTTGCTTGGAATAATCTAATTCCCTAATTCTTAATGATGCTATTATATTAAATTTAGACTTATAATTCTGGGTTGTATAATAGTTAGGGCTAGTGGGGCGATTGTTGCACTAGGTTTAAAATCTAAGGGGAATTTCGGATAATTAGCGATTGCAGTTATCTAGGGTTATTAGTTTCATTGAACGAAAGAATAGTGTTATACTTAGTTATCCTGTCATGTGAAAAGGTGATACTGAACTGAAGAACTGAAGTATTTTATTCATTGGTTATCTGTGTTAACTTATTTATGCTACTTTAGTATATTATACTCATCTTAGAACCCCCCATCTTTTACTTATTGTTAGAAACATTAGAACAAATTTAGGACGATATCACTCTGTGGGTTCGACCCATACTACTGCTATACTGAATTTAGTGTTAATAGAGTAGATGTAGCGTCCCCAAATCCGAGTACTTTTTATCTCAAATCCGGTACGTTACGATACGTCATTTCTATAACTTTTGCGAAATATATAAACATAAATTGTTTATACAATAAACTTTTACAACATAATCCCCAAGGTCTACAACCTTAACTTAATACATACCTTACATAATTCACAAAAATATTTACCATAATATATTCTCATATATTAAGCTAGACATTTAATTCAATGTCTTATTAAAATCTCTTAATGCGGTTTGTTACAATCAATAAACCTTTTTCATATGGCTTGCCATATATATTAGCACATAATCTCTTTCAATTATTAAACCGTATAGATTTTCTTAAATTTTTTAAATAAACCATCTATTTCCACTCTAGGTTTTAAAGTTTAACCTTTAATTTAATCATTTAAGATTTTCTAAATTTTCGGGTCACATTCACCCCTTCTTCTAAGAATTTCGTCCTCGAAATTACAGCCTACTACACCCTACTCCTTTCATTTACCAAAACTAGGTTTTCAATACAACATTTATTCAATCATATCAGATTCTACCCGTACACAACGAGTTCATACTCTATCATACACATCATCACATGCTACCCAAAACATCACTCCCAAGAGTTAAAATTTTCAAATCATGCTGAGTCGTATAGGCCATGAACTATTGAGGTTTATAGGTATTACTACGTGCGACCTATTTCAATAAAGAAAAAGGTACTCGACCCCTTACAAAGGTTAACAGTATGTTTACAATCACGAAGAAGGTAAACTACCGATGTTAGTACGTACGTTAATCATGTCTTGCGAATATTCTCGCTATTGAATTATTTAATCCAATCTGCATAGTTCACCTCAGTCTTATCATAGAATTCTGCACCAAAACAATTCGGTTCGGGAAAATTTCAAAGAACACTTTGAATTTTATAAACGTTAGTCTAGCTGAATCAAATAGCTTAGACTCATACCAATAATTCAATTTCAATTGAAACATGTAGGGCCAAACCCTGTTGGCAATTAATTACCTTTAAAATTCTAAAAATAATTTTACGACACCATGATACCGTACTGTGTTTACAGCCCGTTTGAGGATTTCGTCATTTTGTGACTGTCATACTACATCATACCATAATAGGCTGACGATCCTTAGATCACATCCAACACTAAGTAATTCTGCATTGATAACTCCATCGTTTTTATCATCTTTGCACCAGGTTACATGATGCATTAATGATATAAAATACATGTTGATATTTTCCAATTATTTTCGTCTAGCCGAAACAATTAACATAGACTATTCTTTAAAAAGTTCAAAAATATTTGAAAATAAGTTTTAGTGCTATCATATCTCAACAGATAACGATGTGTCAGTGTCCCGAAGTCCACACATACACATTTGTCACCATGCGTTGAGAATAAAAATTCATTTTTAAAAAACACAGTGTGAATTTAGCTTGATGTCAAAAATTTCGAAGTCTAGCATAGCTAGAAGATTTGGAATACCTATGCTTCCACCATCAACTCCACTTTCTATAATGATCCATTACTTAATAAGTCTATCTATTCCTATCATCCTCAATACTCCATTCACACTTAGTTATAATCCAGTTCATCAAACTTACCACACGTTATGAGTTCAGGAACATGCCACAATAATATGAGTTTAAGAACTTATCCTAGTCAGACCATAGGCGTCCATTCGCTGA
The DNA here is from genome assembly GCA_016801055.1 of Panax notoginseng. Classification (NCBI taxonomy): domain Eukaryota; kingdom Viridiplantae; phylum Streptophyta; class Magnoliopsida; order Apiales; family Araliaceae; genus Panax; species Panax notoginseng. The sequence continues at coordinate 142,911,649 of CM029018.1, forward strand.
GGGGTTTAAAAACATACCATATGATTACGAGTCATGAACTTACCATAAGTATGAGTTTTAAGAACTCGCAACTAACCTTATATTCTCTACCTATCCTCTACCTATCTGTTATACACATGAGAAAAGAATCACCTTCTCAACATGTATATAACAAATAGCGCGACACAAACATTTTAATGATTATCACTATCAAAAACTAAGTGGTTGTCAAACCAAACTCAGCAACTAATCAATATAGGAAGTTAAGCGGTTGTTAAACCAAGGACAATTCCCCGCCCTTACAAAGAATTGTTCAACTTAACCACTATATCAAATAGGAAACTAAGTGGTTCTAAAATCAAGTACAAATTTCCCACCCATATAAGGAATCATACAACTCAACTGCTGACACGAGTCCTCAATTGAAATCCCACTTAAACCTAGCTTTCCTTCCATACTCAATACGAATTTTGTTTAATCCGCATTACATCACCCCCAACCCTTTTTCTAAGTTGGCACAGTACCAATTCATAGTACAACTGACACAACAATTTTGCTGTAAACTTTTCAATCATTTGATTAATCCTCCTCCCTGCTATGACCTTATCAGATCACGGTGTGATCTCATCGTATTATATTACGATTCATTTTCATGCTATGATCGTTTTGTTTTACGATTTGTCTTTTAGACTTTATCTATTCATTACTACTGTTCATCTTTATTATCAGAGTTAGGTAACTCCGTATCTTTATAACTTGTCGAGATTCGTCTTTGATTCTTATTGACTTACTAACTCTATTTGAGTTAGTTCTTATCCTCATCACTGTGGTTATTAAGCCTACGGTAACCCTACCTAAGGTTTATAACCTACAACTTTGATACCAACTTAGCGTCCCCAAAATCCGAGTACTTTTTACCTCAAATCCGGTACGTTACGATACGTCATTTCTATAACTTTTGCGAAAGATATAAACATAATTTGTTTATACAATAAACTTTTACAACATAATCCCCAAGGTCTGTACCTTAACTTAATACATACCTCACATAATTCACAAAAATATTTACCATAATATATTCTCATATATTAAGCTAGACATTTTATTCAATGTCTTATTAAAATCTCTTAATGCGGTTTGCTACAATCAATAAACCTTTTTCATATGGCTTGCCATATATAATAGTACATACTCTCTTTCAATTATTAAACCGTATAGATTTTCTTAAAAATTTTAAATAAACCATCTATTTCCACTCTAGGTTTTAAAGTTTAACCTTTAATTTAATCATTTAAGATTTTCTAAATTTTCGGGTTGTCACAGTAGAAGTAAGGTTTTAATTTTGGAGTGTTAATGACAACTTCCACGAATATGCTCCAGTTCACGAACATAGTCGAACATCATGTTCGCGAACATCTAAATGTTCACAAATACAAACTCGTTCGCGAACAACTTATGAACATATTTGAACTTGATCAAGTTCACGAACATTTGAATCAACTCATTACATACACTGAAGCAAAAATGAAGCCAAGTACTGTAATCATCATTTATCCAAAACCAAAAATGATTACTTAAAAGAAGTTAGAAGTTAGAAGTTAACAAGTACTTAGAAATTCTTGATTTACAAATATCAAAAATCAAATATTAATATCCAAAAAGTCTTTTAAAGCTTCAACATCCAACCATGTAAATGTAAGCAATTGTATTGTATCATTCTTTATTTAATGTCAAATTGTTATTGCATGATGATTAATGACTTTATTTATGTGATTTATGACACGGGGTTATAACTTATTAAATTATTAGTGATGTAAATTTTAATAATCCAAAAATAATTGTTAAAATTTTTATGAAAATATTAAAATTATTTTAATTAAATTAGAGGTGAAGAAGTACACATTATTATTTATTAATTATTTAATAATTTTTTTTACTTCTAATCAATTATTAAAAAAACAAAAAGATGTTTTTAAGTAATAAAAAAAGAAAATTACTACAAATTTAACAATTATTGATAAGACAAACTTTAGAATTTAATATGAAATAATCAACTATTTGTATTTAGAATTTAAAAACATTAAACATGTAAAAAATACAATTCGAACTTGATCATCTCACGAGCTACCCGCGAACCAATCGAATCGAACCCGAACTGTTCGCGAACAAAGTCGAACCGAACCACATGGTTCGTAAACATGCTCGATCGAGCAATCAAACGTGATACCATGTGCGAACTCGACTCGAAAAGTTAATTAAATCGAACCGAACACGAACCGAACTCGAACCGAATATGTTCGCGACCAGTTCGGTTCGTTTGAAGGCCTACTTATAAGTAAAGTAAAATAAAAATTAGAAACATATTTCTAAATCCCTAAGATCGTGCATGAAATCTACCAAATTGTTTCTAAAATAAAATCCCTTATTATAGCCTAAAATCAAACCTAATTAAAGATAAAAATCCCAACTAAAAATATGAAAATTACACAATACATTTATTAAATACTCCCTCTGTTCCAAATTATATGATCATTATTGACTTTTGAAAGTCAATTTGAAATATTTTCAAACTCAAAATTGAGATGACTTATTAAAAATTATGAAACAATAAAACTTACAATAAGTAATACGTTTTAGATAGTTTACAATATCCATCAGTGTATTGATCTCATAAGTTGATTTTAAAAAGTCGACAACGATTAATTAATATGGAACGGAGGGAGTACAATAGAACAAAGAATCTTCCTTCATCAACAGGTGCCAACAATACTAGGCCGAGGGAGATTCTGAACAGTTTGTATGATGCAAGTATAAAGGAACATGGAAAATCCAATGATTTGCAGACATAAAAAAAACAAATTAGCTCTATAGCAACTAAGATCCTAGCAGCCATATTTTTTAACATGTAAATACAATATCACCAAAATGTCCTTTGAGTTCATTAAAGACTATGCTTGGAGCATTTATCTTTCAGACTTCAGAGGTCTTCTCAATTTTCAAACAAACTTTAGGAGATATCTTAAATAATGCAAGCAGATATAACCTAAAATACTGAAGGTCTACTGTTCAAAACCGGGCAAATGCAAAAATTGCACTGTCCAATTATGCTTATCAGTAAATAAAGAGAAAAAGAGAAAAAGAGAAAATGTAAAACACGAAAACTGACCTGAATTTTAAATGCATTCCCAACTGCAGACAGTATGGGGCTCCATACACCAAGAACTCCATGTGGTCTTTGACCAGGTGCAGTTTCCATGGACAACTTAACTCTTACTTCTGAAACATCTATAAGACTGAAAAGAAATGATGAATAATCATGGTCATGCTACTCCTAAAATATTTTAAAAGAAGTAGATTATACACACACACACACAAACACAAACACGCGGGCACACACACACACACACTCGAATAAGTGTTTATAATTTGCTATTAGAAATATATACAAGATACAAAAATTATTAACAAGTCACAATATTTACATTCGCAGCTCCCAGGATCCACCAAGTATAACATATAACCAACACAATTAAAATGTAGTGAGGATATAAAAAAATGTCAAATTGTTTTGTGTACAACACAAAGAACAACAAAATGTAACATGAGTTTCTAATACTACCACATTTTGATTGCATCAGATATAAACATTGTTCAAGTCGTGGTAGCGGCCTAGTGCCTACGTTTCAGAAGTTTTTTTTTTTGACTCGGCATCAGCATGGTTTTGGTATTAGGTGATACATACCGTTACGCTAGTTAAGAGCATCATTTAAAAAAAATTATGAATAAATTCTAAATAATAAGAGTAACAAGGTAGATCGATTAGATAAACAAAAAAACACCATCTACTATCCATATTATTGTCCAAATGATAATTCAACTACTCTAATATTATATGCATAATAGTTGAACATAAGTTTTAAGACACTCTAAAAAGTACATAAACACCATAAAAGAAGTTAAATAGTTATAAATCAATCCTTCTACTCCTGCTTGCTATACATAATCATCCTCTTCTTGTTCCTCAATAATAGTTATTATTATTTTTTGATTAGTAAATACATATACATATTTATTTATTAATATTTATCATCATCATATTTATTTACTTATTATTTGATAAGTTAATAAGTAAATATACATATTTTATTCATTATTAAACCCTATGTCCCACAAAACAATACCATTTTTTTTATACTATTATGATTATTGTTACTATTTTTGTTACACCATGATTTTACCTTTATTCTTCCACTGCCGTTATTTATGTCCGCTATGCCGTTATTTATCCTCGTTGTGGAGAAATTTCAGCTATACATGACCTTTACACTAATAATACTTGAAATTACGATTCATTTCTCGTTATTGGAACGGTGAGTTAAGAAACCAAATCGATAAGCCGATAAAATGGCAGCGCGGCCGCTTGTTTAAACCATGTATACAAAAAATTATAGGAACGAAAAGGCTACATATGTATAATCGAAGGTCCCAAAGACATTTTAAAGTCAAATCGTTTGTGTACAACACTAAGAACAACAAAATGTAACATGAGTTTCTAACTCTTCCCACAATTTGACTGCCATCAGACAGTGTTCTAAAAATTCCCACTTAGGTCCGCCTAGGTCCCGCCTAGGCGCTAGGCCCCCCTGGCGCCTCACCTAGGCCCAAGGCGGAGAGTTTTTTTTTTTTATTATCCAAATCAGATCTTGATATATTTATTTTTCTAATGATTTAACATATTCATAATGCAGGTTGTAGCATATCAAATCATAACAAAAAGTGAACAATATCAAGTCAAAATTGATAATTTTATTATAGCTGTAATTTTTTGAACTTGTACTAACTTCAAATTATATAAATAATGATACATTTGTAATATTTAGTTTAATTCAATATAATTCTTAAATTTATATTTAGTTTCTTAAGTAAGTTTTAATATTTAATAGCAATTTTGTTTATGAATAAAACTAATACGTTAAAGATATGTTTGAATTTTCAACAATTGCATGTTTGTGTTTAAACTTTGACATTGACAATATGGATATGTATTTGAACTTTAAACAAATGTCTTTATTATCTTTATTATAAATTGTTTTGATTTATATTATTATTTTGTTTAGATAAATGTAAGATAAAATATTAAAATTAACTTGGAATAAAAAATCCCGCCTAAGCCCCCTGGCTGCCCGCCTCCCACCAAGCAAAAGAACATTGCCATCAGATGCGGAAAAATTAAAGGAACCGTTGCAGACGTATAATCCAAGGTCCCAATGACATTTTACAATGTAGGAGGGTTTCATATGTGAAAATAGCATTTAAAAAAGTACAAGGAATTCAAGCAGCAACCTGAATAGCCTACCAAGATGTCTATGATTATGATTCCTACACCTGTATTGCAAGACATATTTACTTTATGCCCATCCTATAGATTGCAATTTTACTCAACTTTAATATATATCTCGTGCGTTTTCATTGAAACATTACACAAAAGTGTTGCCTTACATGATAGGTTTTCAAGTATCTCTTCAAATAAGGGTGATACCATGTCTTAGTTTTACTTGTGGTGCTCAATGAATCTGCTAGCGGTTCACCATTAATGAAACATCTGTTCTATGCGGAAACAAAAGCTAACTAAATGGAATGCAGTTCCTGTAAATAAAAAAGAAAAAAACAATCATGCTTGCCTTTCTCAAGGATAAACACTCATATTTTGGAAAGCTTCTCGCATAGGAGTTTCTCTTATGAGAGATATTAATACACAACCAAACAGGTAAAATGATTTGAAGCTAAATAACATCAGACAGATGTACCTGAAGTTTTATATGAGGGATTTGCAAACTTTACTTTTATTATATTCATGAGAGAGAGAGAGAGAGAGACATAAGGAGGGTATAAAAAAAACGTGCCTCTTACTCAACTTATATGTTATATTTCATTCGTTCCAAAATATTAGAGTTATTTTGACTTTTTATAGTCAATATGATACATTTTCAAATTCAAAATTGACATGAATTCATTTTAGTTTAGTTAATACAATTATGAATATCATAAACTATCTAAGTAAAACTATTTACAAGATCAATAATTTTCCAAATTTAAATAAATCATATCCTTTTTGAATTTGAACCGTCTCAAATTGACTCTAAAAGGTCCAAATTACTCTCATATTTTGGAACAGAGTATCCTAATTTTCTGTGCTAATGGCCACGATCTCTACAACAAATATATCTTGTAGATGATAAGAAATTTGTTTGTACAAAGTAAGACGCAAGTGACGACATCTTTGAAGGAGGAGGATGAACATGCAGAAGAACGAGAAGAGGAAGAAAAATGATACAAGTAAGGGTATAACAGTGTCCTAGTAATTCAAAAATGTTCCCTGCTGTAACATACCAAGGGACCTTATATCTTTTCAAAGTGGTAAAAATGCAACATACCAAGGGACCCTTGTATCTTTCAAAGTATTAAAAATTTAATATTGTACACAATAGATAATGTTATATGTGCGTGTGTGTGTGTGTGTATATATATATATATATATATATATAGAGAGAGAGAGAGAGAGAGAGATAGAATAGGAATTAACTAAAAGAATAGGAATGTGCACTCTCAATTTGACCAAATGATCTCTTAAACTAATTTCCGTATCTTCTTTCTCGAAGAGGGCAGGAGGGAGGTTGCGCACACTTTTCTAGAATACTTGTAGTCCATGAGATTCATACCCCTAGAGTCTGCTTAGTACCTCTTTTAGAAGGTATAGCATTAATCTCTAGGCCTGATCTCTTTCCTGTGCTCAAGGCCATTCATAGTCTGTGGAGACACTTGGCCTATCATCAATCTACTCTCTCTCTCTATGGTATTGCTTTGTTATTTGCTTCAAACCCGACACTAGATAAAGGCTCTATGTTTGTGTAATACCTCAGGAACAGGGGGTTTTCAAGTATCCCACATTATATAAAGGAATTTTATAACATCACCAGATTTTAAAATTTTACGAGCTACAATCAAATGAGTAGGAAGAAAAAGGTAAAAATGAACAGAATATCTGAGTCTTACTTTATACGCATCTCGGGATCAACTTGGGTGACACCGGAATTTTGGGGAATACGATCTAGTTGAAGATTATTGTAAAAATCTACAAAAGCCCAGATAATCGGCTCATGTATGTTAAGCCTCCAACACTTGTCAGTTACCTATAACATTAACATATGATTTAGTCAGTGGCGAAGCCAGGAAAAATTTTCAGTGTGGTCAAATTACTAAATTACACCCACAAAAAATTTATTACATAATATATATAAAAAAAATTCAGTGGGGTCAAATTACTAAATTACACCCACAAAAAATCTATTACATGATATATATATATATAAAAAAAATTCAGCGGGATCAAATTACTAAATTACACCCACAAAAAAATCAATTACATCATATATATAAAAAAATAAAAAATTCAGTGGGATCAATTGACCCCACTACTCAACACGTAGCTTTGCCCCTGGATTTAGTGAAATCATGGATGCAATCATTCTCATGAATACTCAACAATGCCATTTATCCGAAGTTGCTAGTTGGGGTAGGCAACCATTCTTTAAAATATGAGATATAATTAAGAAATGTTGCATCACCGTTGAAAAAGCATTACCCGTATGTAGACGTATGGGTAGACCTGGATGCCATCAAGGTTCTCATTGCGTATTGTAATGGTCATCTTGAGTACTGGATGATGCATATCCGAGGCTTGTTCAGGTGCCAGCAAAACAGGCATTAATGTTAAAGGGAGCTGGTTGTCGAGTTGCAAGTAACCTAGGATGACCTTGAACCTGGAAAAATAGACAACCAAATTAATTGATCAATATTGAATGATAATCAACTTTCCTTTGACAAAAAAAGGAATTTACGTCAGTGAAAGGATAAGTTGCTTGTACAAATATGCATATTTGTAGGTACAAAAATGTATATTTTAAATGGTATTTTAATACAGTATGAAATCAAGCTCAGGATACGCATAATGTTCTGAAGTCAATATCATATAAAGTCATATCTTGAAGCATTCTTTGCAGCGTAATATATACATATATATATATATATATATATATATTATATTATATTAGTTTGAAGAATGCTGAAAAAACACAACTAAGGTAACATCTTCCCTGTCAATAATCCCCCAAACCGGGTAAATATGAAGTTCGATACCAGGTCTCTAGTATGATTATGAAGAGACTTAACCAGTACACTAGTTTGCACCTTCCACCTTCCATATTGTACAGTCCCTCTGTTTGGCTTTAGATGTCCCAGTTTAACTTGCATGCAGTTAAAGAAAACACTGAGATAGGTTGTAAGAAATATTAAAATTGGTGCGAAGGTCCAAAACAAGTTTTGAGTGGGCCTTGCTTTAGGATTTTTTTTATTAGAAAAGAATATTAACTGAGAATCTTTGAATGAGTTAAAACTTACTAGAGCATGGTTTTTAGACATCCCCAGATGAAAAGTCCACAGGAGAACAACTAACCCGAACAGATAGATTACATATTTTTAATTTACTGAAGAGTGAATAAAAGCAGCACTACAGATATAACACTTGGTTTAATAGAAATAAAATCTGGAGTCAAACAGTCTTACCAACAGAAAAGCAAGCAAATTCAGAGAGAATCTTAAGATAACAAATGCCACAAAAAATATAAATAAAAACTATCTAACCTGCTTGTAGCCCCGCCATCGTAGCCAGTCGAGTAGGATATGAAAACTCGCTCAAGATACAAGTAAGAGAGCTCTTTTGGTCTATGGTCAACAATAGAAACCCCAAAAACTCCTAACTCAACTATCAGCTCTAGAGGTGCTGCATTCTCCTCCATCGTAGTTGTGTTAAAATTTTTCCGAATTCCAGCAGATGTCAAAGACCTGCCTTCTTCACCTGAATCGGATCCTAATATTCTGTCATTGACAAACCGAGCAACCTTGGTATCACCCATCTCGACAACATGAAAAGATACCTGCAGTTCACCATCACCTGCAGAACAAACTTCTGGCTTATCTAAATCAATTTTCCAGACTGTGGTACTAGTACCGGTGTGGATCTCAGCTTCTACAAGTTTTTGGCCATACGGATCCTCCCAAGAAAAACTGGAAGTTGAAAGCGGTCCTAACGGAATCCAAGCATCATCACCAAATCCAGATTGGCGAAAATTTATCGTGCTGAAACTTGTTCTATTTTCAATTCTGTAGAGTAAAACTTTAGCTAAGTACACAAGACATAGAAATGAATTGAGAAAAATGCAGCATCCTGACTATATATATATATATATATATATATATATATATATATATATATATATATATGGGAATGATCCATAGCAAGACGCACCCGTCATCTGCTACTAATAGTAGCGGACGTAACTCGTCATTCGCTACTAATAGTAGATTAGTAGCGGACGTGAATATTTTAGTTCTAATCTAGGTCGTTGATTCTTATATTGGACGCTAATGATGAGTTTGCCCATTTTTGATTCATAGCAAGTACTTGCTATAGATCATTCTCCATATATATATATATATATATATATATATATATATATATATATATAAATCACATACCTAATAGGACCGTCCGGTGATCCAAGGCGAAATACAACGATAAAACGAGATCCTTCCTCATAACCACGAATTTCAGTTCTCAAAAATATTCGCACACCATTATGTTTCCTCAAAACCAGATAAATGGTGTCTTCCTTCAAGATTTGAACTGGAAACGACCATTCTGTGTCTTCCAATCGAACCTACCCAGTAGAAAGATTCATCAATATACGAGTTTGAAGAAATTGAAAATAGTCAAAGCCATTTGAAAACTACTCATGAATTCAGTGTTATACAAGTTTAGGCTTGAGTTTCTGTGGAAGGTTCGATTACTCCTACTTCAGAACAATGGAGATGGACCAAAAAAAAAAAAAAAAAAAAAACGAGACAAAAAACAAAACTATATCTGTCATGCAAGAGCCAGAAATGATTGAAATCTCAAATGCAGCACAATATTCATTACTTTAATCCCAACCCCCAGGGGACCACATATATGACCCCTAATCTCCAATTCTCCATACTAAAAGAAACCAGAATTTTAATCAGCAGATCATTTTTCCCAAAGCTAAGAAAAACTTCCTTTTAGTAATATCATTGACCTCTAAATAAATGAAATGGTTCTTCTCATTACAATAGCAAAGCATCTCAAACCTGAATTTTGCCCAACACATATATTAGTACTAATATCTGCCAACTTTGCTAAAGAAAAGAAAAGGTAAAAAATTATGATACTACCATTGACAGTTATATAGCCACTAGCCAGTAATAATATCAATGACTATTGGCTTATTTTATTTGGACAAAACGAAGAAAGATTGATCTGTCTACTCAACAATAATATAACTTGATGTCCCATTCCCAAATAAGCTCAAATGTGTATACAAGTAGTTAACTTGACATGATACCAGTTCTACAAGGTCAAGGTTCAAAATCACTCGCATATTGTCCCCCCAAGGATGGAAGCAGCACTCTATTCGGTTTGTTTATTATGCATCCTGCTTTTTGACTCATCACAGGCATACCGTTGTTGAACTTTTGGGAGAGTATTAAAACCTAATTACATTGTTGGGCCCACCCATAATAGAATAAACCTTTAACACAATTTGGTGACCTGACACTATCAATCTCTTATTTGTAAATCTCTCTAAGTATCAATCTTGAAATAGTAAGAGGTCCACTTACCTGAAGTTTACTAGTTTCACCTGTTTCACGATATACGAATGAGACTCGAGCATCAGATGCGTGCAGAACTTTTGGCTCATCTTCACTACTTAGCTTCATAAATATGTCTTTACCAAGTCTGTTTGTAAAAGTGATATATGGTCGAACAGAAATCACCTAAAAAGAAAAATAATTTAAGTTATAACCTTGTTATCCTAATGTAAACTTATTATGAACAGAAAACTGTACATGCTTTTGTGAAACTTGGAATAACCTTTGTCGGAACAGACTGATAGGGGCACGGTTTTGAAGATACAAAGAGCAGCATGCACTTTCCATCACCGTCATATGCACGAAGATCTAGTGATCCATCCTAAAAGTGAAAAGGAATACTGAGCAAGGCTTCTTTACTGAAAGATAAAAATGTGACGTACAAAATTAATAAGATATACCATGTCACCAAGAGGAGAAAGATCTGTCACAGGCCCAAAATGTTCCTCGCCAGATTGACTTATAGAAGCTGATAGACCCAACAGCTTAAAGTTCAATGCTGAAGCAATAGTATGACCTTCATTTATTTCCTCTTCAGAAATTTCTTGTAGGACCACTTCATTAATCTTTTTTGACTGGAAAGGAACAGCAATTCTCCGTGTTGATTTTTTCCTCAACATGTCAAGAACTCTAAATGTAAGTGGTGGACATCTTGCAATTGCAAACCAGTAAGGAGAATAAACTCTAATAATCTTTGCCAGTACTGGCCTTTCAGTGTTATGGTTTTGTTCAATAATGATTTGAACAATCCTGCACAAATCAACAACTTGAGGCGTATAAATACTAAACTGAATTGGACTTCTATACATCTACAAAGATGGAAATACTTATGTAGAACATGGTCAAACCTTCCAGAAACTGAACTTCTCAAGCTTATTGTTTTCGCAGGAACTCTGGTAGGATGTGAAATTAGAACAGCCTCCTACAAAAGTCAATAAAAGTTAATGTGATAACATATCAATCATAGAAAAGCATGCTAACAAAGGAGGGTGTCTGGGAAAGAGGGGAAAGAGAGAAGAGAGGTCATCTTTGAAATCTCACATGTATTGGCAGCCATCCTTTTTGTGGTAGTAGCGAAAAATACAAGGGATTTCTAATGTCAGCATTGAAAACCTTTACAGTTTTTCCCGGACAAAATACTCCTCTAGAGCGGCCAAGAAAATGGCCACTGGCTTGCATCTCAAAAACAGAATATTCAGCTGCAAGAGGAAGAAAATTGGAAATAGATAACGGAGATTTGATTACAAGACTCCAATCCTGAATAGGGTCAGAATGAATGTCCTTCGCTATCTCCCTTGCTTGTATGCTCAAACAAAACCACATTCCTTGGGAACTTTTTGATGATGTTCCACTTGTTTCAGGGCAATATAAAAGTTCCCCAGACTCTGTGAGACTTGAGACACATATTTCAGAATTCCGTTTAAGTTCATCAGAATCTTCCAAGTGACCAGGCTTATCCATTACGGAACTCCATGAATATCCATTATGAATATTCAGATTAGAAGGCCTCAGCTGCAGAATATATGATCCAGACTGTGTTAACACAGAAAGAGGAAGAGGAACAGTTTCACCAGGTCCTAGTGGCCCAATAAACTTTTGGTTTTTGCCATCCCCTGATACCAATTTTCTATTCCTGATCCATCTTCTTTGCCTTGCATAGTTTACAGACTTTACAGGATCACAAGAATCAGGCCACTTCAAGCTTTCAATATTTGGAGCATAAACCCATCCCTCAGCAGAGGTAACAGAAGTTGCATCCAAATGCCAATCTTCAACCCACTCCCAGCCTGATGGTATTTCAACTCCAAAAGTTCCCTGTATAAGTGAAAGGAATTAGAAATAGTTTGGGAGTTAAAACTTAAAAGTAGAATTAGTATAACTAAGATCACTATATATGTTTGCAATATAAGGAGCAACACAACTGTTCAACAAGTAATGCAGTCAAATTCATAGAAGTATTCTGAAAGCTGAACTAATGTTCCATTCAAGGCTTAAACTATTAACCATACCACGACAGTCAGATGGTTGCAACATTGACCAAACCATTCATGAGTACCACAATTAAGTTCTACAGATAAGGTTTTGTTACAAGTGACTGCATATTGTGCCCTTATCAAAACCTCTTATAGACTAAAGTGAGTTAATAAAGCTATTGCCAGACCTCCACACACACAACCCCCCAATTCCAAAATAAAAATAGAAAAATATCGAGAAAAAACATTCTATAAAGGACTTACCTGATGTGATCCCCCACCATCCAACAAATCCTGGTTTGGTTCAATCACACAACTAACCCACCCAGTGGACGGGTTATATTTTTCAGTTTCAAAGAAGTCATCCATCTTAAATTCAGTACCATCAATCTGTATATCCTTTATCGCATCTTGTAACCTCATGTCATCATTGGCTCTGAGTTTGAGGCATAAATCTAGAGTAAAGCTAGTGTTGTTACGAACTGAGACTAGAGATCTAATAGTAACATATCTGTTGCCATTATTCACACTGACTTCACTGGCAACAACATCATTACCCAGTCGCCAGCAGGCAGCAGGTGCAGCATAGTTTAGCCTCACTGTAGTCCAAGGACCTTCTCTGGTAGGGCTTATCTGAATAAAACCAGATTTTCTACTCACGTTAACAGATTGCTCATTGCTTTCAACTTCAGATCTGGATGATAAGAGCATAACACATTTTACTCTTCCACAAGACTTCTTAAATTTACTTCCTTCAGTTGTCTCCTGCACAAATATCAACTTGGTAAGAAGTGCTAAAAAGATGCCTTTACAGAATTCCACCAAGAGAACCATCCTGTAAATGTACACCTTAATTACTATAACATAAAGATACTTAAAACACTCACATTAGATTCCAAGGAAGAAAACTCAATCCAATTCAATTCTTTTAAATAATTAAAATAGTCCGAGTTGTCTTGGGTTACTGCTATATGCTTTAGAGGAGCTGAAAAATATCCAACAGGATTACCTGTAAAGAAAAAATCACAAATTAATTACATGATGAGTTGTACTGAAGGTTAGTAAGTTAGTTTAGGTTGCATACTCGATAAGAAGCTTAAGAGGAAAATCTGTATAACATTTGTGAACTTTAAGCAGATATATTTTGATATTTTCATAATTGACTTGGCTGATTCCAAATATGACGATCCTATATTCACAGAGCAAGTTCTTACGCCAAATGATTGTACAAGAATTTTAGTGTGCCAAGATTCAATTTCTTTTGCAATCCAAATACACCGATGCAAGTACCCCTTGGTGCACTACATCATTCTCATTGGCATTTTACAATTTCTTTTTGTTAAATGATGCTGGTAATTTCGAAGAAGATTTATTTCATTTTACTGACCTTTAAGATCTTTTAGCTTGAAAATTAATGACAAATGTGTTCTCCACTTTGTCCTCCTTAGCCAGGCTTCCACCGTGCAGTGGTCGTTGTCATACTTGGTCATATAGAAAGGCTTGTAAGGAGGATTGAGAAGAGGTTAGATTGTTGAAACATGGCATATGGGTTTCTTTATCTGTTCTTTTTATTGGGTCCTTTTTTGTCCTCTTTTGAGGGCTGCACTATATCTATGCAAGCAAGATCCTAATGTACTCGATATCATTTATCTCCATTAGGAATCCTGTAAATGTTGCACCTAGACGAGAAATTATGACGAGAAGAGATCACCTTATAAATTCGCATCATGTATAAATATCTTGAAAGTTATTATTTCCTATTCAAAGCATAGTTATCAAGTCGCCAAGTCGAGGCAAAGCGGTAGCCAGGAGCTTAAGCGCTTAGTCGACAAAGCGCCCGACTAGTCGTCCGCAAGTCGACAAATCGTTAATAATATAAATTTTATACAAATAAAATTATATATATTTAATATTTATATGAATATTGATATATTTATTTTTCTAATGATTTGCTACATTCATAATGTACATTGTAGCATATCAAATCACAACAATAAGTGAAAAAGATTAAATCAAAATAGATAATTTTATTATAATTGTAAATTTGTAAGTTTTTGAACTTGTACCAACTTCAAATTATATAAATGGTGATACATTTGCAATATTTAGTTTAATTCAATATAATTTTTAAATTTATGTTAAATTTTTTAAATTTTAATATTATTTATATAGAATACCATAAATTTATAATTAAGGATCCTATTTATAATTTTACAGAAAAGGTTGTTTTTTTTTCACTCTAAAGACTCAAGTGCAGGAAATAAAGAAATAGGGGCTGAACTGAAACTTCTGAAACTTCAGGGGCTGAAATGAAAGAAAATGAAATTATAGGGGCTGATATGTAAAATTTTAGGGGCTATTTTGAAATTTAAAAATTATTTGGGACTAAACTAAAAATTTATAAATACTATGGGGTACCTAACTGTAATTATCCAAGATATTAGATCTGATCTAATAGTCTGATACGAAGATACAAAGAGACAGAAACAGAAGAAAAAAAACGAACAAGAAGAAGAAGAAACAGAGACGAAGAAGAAAAATAAGAAAAAGAGGGACGAAGAGAGAAAGAGAAGAAGAACAGAAGCGGAGAAGAAGAAGAATACCTGAAACTCTCCGGAAAGTCGCCGGCTTCAAACTAGTCGTCCAAGTCGCCGAAAAGTCGTCCAACTCATCCAAATCGTCTATTGAGCGCCCAACTTTGTGCTCTCCCACCAAATCGTCCGGACGACTGGACTTTTTTTCCCGACTTGGCGCCTAGTCGTCGCCTAGGCGACGACTAGTCGACGATTAGATAACTATGATTCCAAGGTTAAAAAGGCCTCTTGTAAATTCCATATTTTTTGAAGTCTATATGTTTTGGTGAAATGTCAAAGACAACACATAAGTTCTCTCTTTATTAAATAAAACCTATATTTAACATATTACAGCTAGGTTACATGAAGGTCAGTTAACGAACAGAGAAGTGGTTAGCTTAACAAATAAAACAAACATTACTAGTACGACTGTTTGAGCACATGGTTGTGATTGAGTGAACCAGCCAACCCCAATAAAACAAACATTACTAGTATGACTGTTTGAGCCCATGGTTGTGATTGAGTGAACCAGCCAACCAGGCAACCACGGGGTGAAGAGTTTAGCAGCAAAATATTGCGGCACGCACTTAAATGTTCCACCTCTTACAACTGGCACAGATGCCATAGACCAACTCTTATTGGTGCATGGGACCTCCAATCAGCCTCGACTTTGTTGTGTCAGACTCTTCTTCTCGCCTTTCCATATTTGTAGGTGGTGATGTTGTGATGGTTTGATAGCAATCTTTTATTGTTTATTTTTTTCTTTGTTCTCTCTACCCCTAGCCTCCGTTCCAGATCTAGTGAGGACTCTTCTTCTTTTTGGAGAGGCCCTAGCTAGATCTCTTTTCTTTTGTTCTTTATTACTACTTGATAATATTATTTTCCCTTCTCGTGGAATGTGTTTTTCCCTTTTTATGAGAATTGTTTTTCCCATGAGGATTGATTTCTTTCTCTTTATGGGAGATCTTCATTATCATCTCTTCTGAGATCTTACTATCTCTGTTTTGGAGATTAGTTTTTTTTTTCGTGCACGAATTGACGACAATAGATATTTCCAGATTCGAGTGTGGGATTATCATAACAACTTTGTGGAGGAATAAAGAAGGGAAGATGTTTTCTATTATATATCTTACAATGTACAATAGAGAGCCTTTATATAGGCTTAGAACTGCAATACATTTGGAAAGTAAATCAATCATCCCTTAATCATGCAATCTCACTTTAATCATGCAATCCCCCTAATCATACAATCATACTATTAGAATAATATCCTACATTCTCTACTAACACTCCCCCTCAAGTTGAAAGTCTTATATTATGACTTACAACTTATTACAAAACATAATTGAAAAATTAAAAAGATTCAAACCAAACTTAAAAGAAAAATATTTTATCTCCAATACTCCCCCTCAAATTGAGGCCCTCTTCAATTTTCACGAATAAAAGAAACAGAAAGAAAAAGAAAAAATAGTGTATGTCCAAAGTTGATTCTCACCCTTAATACATAACTTTACGTCCACTTTCCAAGGATATTATGTGCATGCAATAACAAATAACACTTATCTCTAACAAAAACGATGAAGGACTCCTTGCCTTCCTGAATAAATAACCAAGGACTCAGTCTCCCAACAAATCAAAGGACGCGCGCCTTACTCAAACCTCTACCCCATGAAAATCCTTCCTCTCTAATCAACAACCCATTTTACATATTTTAACTCGAGAAATTAACTACTCTGTAGCCTTTTTGAAAATGATAAAATAAAATATAAAAAAAGCTTCAACTCCAACAAAAAAACAGAACTGAACCCTAACTACCTAATTTTTCTTTAAGATGAAGTTAAACAATAAAAAGAAACGATAACCACCACCAGCGCCAGCTATGTGCTGCCGACGGCGGAAGCAAAACCTTTTGATTTGATTGCCAAGATCAACCAAACTTTGATACCATATGGAGAAATAAAGAGAAGATGTTTTCTATTATATATCTTACGATGTACAATAGATAGCCTTTATATAGGCTTAGAACTGCAGTACATTTGGAAAGTAAATCAATCATCCCTTAATCATGCAATCTCACTTTAATCATGTAATCCCCCTAATCATACAATCATGCTATTAGAATAATATCCTAAATTCTCTAGATTATCTACTAACAGGCTTGTTATTCCATCACTTGTGTTGAATAAATGCTCATATATCAACATATTCTACTGTGACTTTTGGAATATATGACTGTTTTTTAGGTTTATTTATGGTATCTACTAGATGTGCTACGATTGGCCCTTATCTTGATTATCTATTATTTGTTTGAAATGCTTACCATTTCAATTTTCTATTGTAACTTTTTATATTTTGTAATAGAATACAATTTCAATAAATTTCGGTCTTTTAGACTATTTGATAAAAAAACTTTGATTTTTCAAACCTCCTACTTATCTGTACCAATTCATGATATCCCCAAGGCTTTAGCCCAGGCTCTTGTAATTTGCAGATTGGAGCAACAATTGGTTTCTTTTGCTTAAGTTCATTTTGAACAACATTTAGCAGGTTTTCTTTAACCCTTCTTATTTAGTTATATTCTCAGGGTTTGTATGTGGCCTCCAATACTGGAAAATCGTGATGACAGTGCCGTCACTTGAGGAGGACATTTTGGCCTAAACTCCTCTCTCCAATAATTGTATGGCACAAATTACTTGGCCAGGTATAAAACATGTCTGCTATCAACTTGAACAAACAAGATGCCAAGGTTTATTAAGGCTAAGTTCAAAAACAAGCGGAAACTGATGTGACATATAAATATTGGATTTATTACATGCAACGATAAAGACTCTATACAACTCTAAGGAACCTCCAGTCACAATAGTAAATAGTTACTTATTTAGGATACAGCTAAGAAAATTTGGACGGCTGCTACAAAAATTCACTCACTCCGGGGATATGTCTAAGATATGATAGTGTGACTACCCCAAGATGACATAACTCTTTCACAGTATTATTGTAAAATAACAGTCTTGTGGCAGGACCGCAGGAATTGGATCAATATCATTTATTTCCAGCCAACTATATTGATGATGATCCATGATTGTATGATTGATATTCCTGTAACATGGGTTATGATCAATCACAAGCTCAATTGATTGCTCAAGCTCCATTCCCTTCCACTCGTGCTCGTGTTCAATATGAAAAGAGTCATCTCACGATGGTATTTGCCCCCAACATCATTTGATCATTCTGCTCTGGCTATTATAAAGCCCATTAACTCACCAAATTCAAAGTTAAACTCTCTTGCCGAATCCAAAGTGAGGGACTACCTTTTCAAATACCTTCTTGTCACTGTGACTATTGTAACAAGCCCCAACACATGCGTAAAACTCTCTTCACTCTTCATGAAGCACCACCAAGTGGTCGTGATACACTGATACTACTTCTTTTGGTGTTCGTGGTACTTGTTTTATTATTTGTGGTACTCCCTTTCTTGGTGCTCCTGGTTTGGGAAGTGGCAGTAGTTATCTTGGCCTGGGTTCTACACCATCTGAGGTTGTGGCCGTAGTTATCCAAGCCAGGTTTCTACACCATATGAGGTGCTCTCCTCATCCAAATGTAGCATTGGTCCTCTTCTATAAAAGTCCTTGCCTCCTACAGGAATGGCAACCGTTAACCAGCATATGCATTGCAACAAGCTCAACAACCTTAACTCCTCTCACTTTGCATACTCAAGTATATCATATCTTATTTTTATCTCTATAGTATATCTCCTCGCTCATGGACCTTTGATTCCAGAACAGCTGAGCATATGACAAGCTCATCTAGTATTTTTAAACTTAATCTTAATTTGGGTAAGGATATAGTTCGACTTTTTTTCCCTCCCAGTTCAAGTTGATAATGACTCCGTTGCTCCAGTTCATGAGCTGAGGGAGGGTGTCTATCATGTGCACTCCTTCCTTACCCCTCACTTTGGTTTTCATGCCAATTTAGTTTTCGTTCAACGTCTTATTGAGTTTCTCACTTGTTCAATGACATTCTTTCCTTATTATTGTTTATTTCAGGATCTAGTCACCAAGCATATGATTGTAAGTGATAAGGAATGTGATGGTATATATGTTGGTGGGAGTGATTCTTCATCATCTACTTAGGTTTGATGGCATATATGTTGGTGGGAGTGATTCTTTATCATCTACTCAGGTATTTCAAGTTTCTGTTGGTACTTTCAAAACTTTGCATCAATGGCATAAATTTTTGGTGACCACTCTTATGGTATTTTTGAACTTTTTTCTTAGTGTAGCAAAGCTACGTGAACACACACATAAAAGGTCTTTTTATCTTATTCATTCTGATGTGTGGAGCCTTCAAAGAGTTGTTTCTCTTTCTAGTTATCGATGGTGTATTACCTTTATGGCATCATTCTCAATGTACTTGGGTATATTCATAGTCGTCATGGCGTCGACTAGGCGTCCTGGCGTTGGAGAAGGGCAAGGCAACGCCTTGGACGCCGAGCCGCCAAGGCTCACGCATTGGTAGTAAGCCCAAGTTAAGTGATTAAGTCATTTTTTTACCATGACTCATCATAACCATGGACTTTTCCAATTACCCAAGTGACTCAACCCATTACCTTGACCTAACTCATGACCCTACTCCTTTGAAAGAGAGGAATGCTCATAGTTGATGATTTTGTTTGGGTTTGAGTATATAAAATTTTATTGTGTAACAAGCTTTTGAAATAAAACAAATAATATATAAATTGCACATTGTTAACGACTTGTCACTATACCGATGCCATGGCGGGCGCCTTATAGCCTAGGCGTCCTGGCGGTCAACTACCGTCGCGTCCCACCTTGGCGTCATGACAACTATGGGTATATTTACTACATAAAAGTAAGCGTGTGAATGCTTTAAATTATTTTACCATATGTTTTAAACTCAATTCAATACAAATCCTCAAAATCTTCAGAAAAATGTTAAAGAATATACTAACAATAAGTTTGAAACTACCTATCTAGTCATGGTATCATTCATTAGACCTCTTGTGCTCATACTTCTGAGCACAACGGGGCTTCTAAGAGAAGAAATAGACATCTTCTACTAGTAGCTCAGTGTATTATGTTAACCACGCATGTTTCTAAATTTATTTGGGGCGATGCAGCCTTGACTGCCCAATACCTCAATAATGGTCTTCCCTCTAGTGTCAAGTGATGGAGGAAGATATTGTGATAATTTGAATTTAATTAGTGTAATTCGTATAATGTGTGAGAGCGTCTCGAATAAGCTTATTAAAGTGACATGCAAAGCTAAACAACAAACCGACTAAATTAACCCCCACACTGCGCATATCAGATAAGTTGACGTATCGCGTCCCCACCCCATCCCCAAATGCACCACAAACCAAGCAACATTGCTTTGTTCCACAAAAAGAGTCATTATTTGATATTATAATTATTATTACCCCTTTGTTCAATAAAAAGAGTCTCATTTGTCGATTTTCTGTTACAACCTTATTTCTTCTTGATTTTTCCGTTACACCGTTAATGCTCCTTGATCTCTCTGTTACACCTTTATTTTTCTATGTTACAAAAAAATTTTGCATGTACTATCTTTACATTAATAATGCTTGAAATTACAATTTGACAGATCCTTGACTAAGAAATCACATTCATAATGTACCATGAGATAACTACTATCCATGTATTCCACTTCTATTTATCAAGTCCCTAGACTTTGTTAAATTGCCTTTTCTTCAAATGATCCATGTCCTGATGGATTTTAAGTTCTTGCTCCCGTAGCATTTTCCCATGATCAAAATTAATGCAATGGAATTTGCTTGACCCACTGTTGGTAGCCCGTTCCTTCCATACTTAGCAATTAAAACATGTGATAATGCCCTTTCTTTGCAAGGGATATTGAGCCTTAAAACTTCCCCTTCTTCCCCATATAAGTGCTTTTTTTAACCCTTGCTTGCTTAATTGGCTTCTACTAAGCACTTCCTTGACTTCTTGTAGTTCATTCGATTGATTTTGTTCCTATAAAGCTCTTTGTACTAGATTCTTTTCATTCATTTTTTTTGCTAATATTGATCAACTATTTATGCTTCAATATCCCATGTAATTTGTCTAGGTTGTTGTAGCTCCTCCTCTAACAGTGGAGGTCCAACATACTAGGTTGTTTCAAAGTTTCAAATAACTGGTGCGACGCAAGGCTTCTTCGGTTTAGGTTTTAGGTGATAATCTCCTTTATCATTGAATTTCCATAGCTCCTTGAACTAATTTCAAAATACTTTCCTCATGGAGAGGAAGTCCTACGCATAATCTAGGACTTAATCGTCTTTTGGAGACTCGTCCTAAATGGGGTACTAATTAAATATTGAAGGGCTATCATAACTACATGCTTCATAACTTAAGAACTTGTATAAAATAAAATTGCGAAGGAAGCCACACTAAATTTATCCTATGCTTTCCACATAGGTCTGTAATTGCTTCACTTCGTTGATTTCTTTCTAAATCTTCATGTAGGGATCTCTGAATAAGCCCTTAGTCTCACCAAGTCACCATTTCTTCTTGTCTCTTCATGTTCATTTTCATTCCTACTCCCTCCTTTGGTCTTCATCTTTTATCTTTCTCCTCTCTTTTTCAGCCCAAGAATATCCCCTCACTAAACCTCATAATATCCCATCCCGAGGTCTTCACCGAGACTGAATCGCTCATTAATGAGTGCCTGCGACATGGGAAGATCGTAGCATCGCTTTCGGGTTTCTATTACCAGAAGGAGTGGAGAAATCACAATCACATTTTTGCCCTTCAACTTAGTAAGCTAGGCAATTCCTCCTCGAGTTTCTGCATCATTTCATTTCATTGATGGAAAAATCTCAATATTTAACTCTGAAGCTTAGAAATTGTTGAAGCTTGCTATCCCAAGTTGCCCAAAAATGAATAGTTTTTTTGTGATGTGTTAAATTGAGATTTAAAACAATTAAACCTTATAATTAAACAATTTGATCAAATTAACAACAATATTAAATTGATTTTCAAGAGTATTTGGGCTTGAGTGGGATTTTTAGTGTTGTAATGGAATGAAGAAAATAATATACCTAAATCACGATGTCAGAGAAAAGAAGAAATTGAAAAGAAAAATATCACCGAGACATTTCATTAAATACTTTGATGTGCTCCAATAAGATGGAAAATGAGACTTTTAGAGGATATTTAAAAACAAAGTGATAAGAATGAAACTGGGGGAGAGAATTTAGATGGGACACGCAAGAGAGAAGAATCTTAACAGAATTTGAGGTTGGGTAAGTAAGAGATGAAGAATATGAAATTTCCTGCAATTGAGTAGCTGTGATACCAATTGTTAGGATCAACCTTGATCCTAGATGTAATTTCGAACCCAAATGATAAGCTCAACCAAAAATAGAAGATAGTTCATAGTTTCATACTTCAAATAGTAGAAATAGAGAAAGAATAAGGCAGAAAATATATAGAACTTGAGGAGGAAAATAATAGAGAGAGAGAAAGGTGGAATGTTTAAGCCATTTCCTCAATCAAAATATTCAATTTTCGGTTGACCCAAATTTTTACAAGCAAAAGTCAACAAGTAAATACTTTCAAGCACGTGAAAATTTTAGAAAGTAGTACATTCTAACTCTTTTAGGGACACTCTGGAATAATGGGAAAATTCATTTAATGATGTGTCCTAAGAACTTGAGCTTTCTAACAGAGGTAAAAAGAAATAAAAATAAAATTTATGGGAATGAGGGAGTATGTATTATTTAGTATCTTGATCAGAATTGATCAAATGTTCAAAACGCCACACAAACGGGATACAGAAAACTAACAACTAGCAACAAAGATTCTTGTGAAAAAGTACCTTTCCCGATTTCAGTTACTATCAATTCCACTTTGTAGTAGTCCTGTAAAATTTTATAGAAAAAATCATTAGATTGTGGCAACAGAAAAGATGTAGATGAAAGAACCAAAGGCATAAATTATATCTTCAAAAGAATCCTCTAGATACCAATCTAAATAAAGATGGACAAACTGCTAAATAATGCAATAATATACTTAGACAGTGACATTGATCAAGGTAAAAATATATTTTACACTAACGTAACTTATCATGTTTAAAAATTTATTAATGACAAACTAACTAACTGAATCAAAAGTATCACAACTAATAAATACCTAACCAGGACTGGGAAATGTATTTAGGTAGAAGAAATATCAAACCCATAACATTTCTCCAGAAGAAGAACATTGAAACCAAGGAAATTTGAGGCCAAAAAATCAAAGTTTATGCATGTCTAAAAGCTTATCCAGAAGAATAATGTTGAGGCCTACAGAGGAAAGACTTGAAAAGAATAGTGAACATGAACAGAAAGAGAAATAACTAAAAGCCCCAGAATGCCAGAATTTATAATAAAATGCAAAGATGGTCAGCTCATATATCAAACACAATAGATGTACAGAAAATGCATAAGCTTAAAAATCCAAAAATATTAGAATGTAGTTCCTCAGAAATCTCATTCAATCTTTTAAGCTTGTACATTCTAAAAATCAAACACATTGCGTAACTAACAAAAATATATATGGATTTTCAAAAAAAACCAGTTACGAACCAGAGATTCAATTTTGAAGAAAAATATTTCATTCCAGTTCACTGACACAAGCTCAGAAGATGATGAATTAACTGCGCTGGCACCACATGTGCGCACACTTTGTTGAGTTAGAGGTGATCCACTAAAGAGGTTCTCGTCTAGCGTAAGACGCACTGCTACAGTAAATTGATTAGAAGACGGTCCTGCTGCTCTTGGAAACTGCACATTAACAGCACACAAGAAACTGAAGAATATATAAACTCGTCATACAAAATAAAACACTTGCAATGAAGTTATAACTGTAGTAAATAACAGACAGTTATCAGTATTCCACCAATCTTAATTTTCAGAAGTGGAATTCAAAAAGATTGTTTGAATTTCAACCCAGCTATATCTTACTAAAGTTTCAACTCTATTCAAAAGATATATACTCCCTTAAAATTCGTGCGAACATACCAAAAATTTGGCACACCTTCAAGGCATTAAATCTGTACCAGTTCCAAGCCATCCATAATCAAATCATCAACCTCTATAAAATCTCGACAAAGATCCATAACACCACAAAGGACAGAAACCAATGATATAAATCCCAATTCCAAGGTGGGGATTTCAAAACCAGTAACCTACATTATCTCGCACATATACTGAGAAGAAATCCCCTATATCCTCCTCTTACTGAATGTTGGGGATTGGGCTCCTCCAGAGTTCCTAGGGTACTCCAAAATTTGGAGCTCACTAAATCTGAGCCCTTCGTGCAAAAATAAAGGGTGAAGATAATGCTATGTATTATAAAATTAAATAATTATGCCACATATTTCCAACTCAATAGTCCAACTAATACTTTCTCTCTCTACTCCATATTATTTCTCCATGCCTGAAACAATTAGAACTGGACCTTCAACTTCTTCCGGTCTCCATAACTGACCATCATCTCTGTTATTGCCATTTTTACCTACCTTCAACATCAACCACAACATCTTTCAAGTACCCATCATCAAGACACCCGAAATGTTTTTTATAACATTAAATCAGTCGCTACTATGCTCCAAAAAAATCACAATTCGCAGTCACGCCATCCTCCAAACAACCAGAAAATGAGAAAACCTCTCTCAACATTACTATAATTAATTACAATAACATCCTCTCAAGTTCCAACATATTGGATTTCTATTTAGAAATGATTCTTAAAATATTATTTGTTTCAAATTTGAAGGAAATTGCTATTAATTTTTAAAGGTTTGGTTTAGTCCCTTCAATTTTTATTTAGTGTCAAATCCTTGATCTAAAGCTGGGCCAAAATATTCTCAAAACTTTTCAGTTTTGATTGAAGGAGATAGGTGGTGGTAGGTTGCAAATGTAGTAGGTGGCCATTGTCAGAGGTGAGGAGGTGATAATTTTTTGGTGATGGACGAGGATGTGGCTCATCATGGAGGTTCAAAGGAGGAGAATTTGTCAGAAACAGAATACTTAAAAATTGAAAGTGACAAAGGAGGGGGAATGTGACATGTTTGTTGAGTTACTAATTTGTGATAAAAAAAAAGAATTTATTAAATAACTATGTGGCTCTACCAATAATTTTAAATATAGAGAACTCCTAATTTTGGAGTATGCTATGAACTCTAGAGGAGCAGGATCCGAAAGCCAGAACATATAAGCACCCGCTTCCACAGGAACCAAAACAATAATGCTCACCTACTTCCAAAGAAGCACACACAAGTCCAATTGGAAAGCTTAAAACCCCATGCCAGTATCAATGTCTGAAACTATAAGGTGGAACAAATTTATGGATAGGGGTAGTAAGGTACAAGAAGTGGTGGTATCGGGTTGAGCAGCCACTTACCATAAAAAATTTAAACCAGACAAGATGAAATCAACCCCACATACTAATCAACACCTCCAATCAATTCTTGAACCTTGGTGTATTGACCAGACACGGAAAGAATATTAAATGCCACATCTCTTAACCAAGTATCTTTACCATCTAAAGAGATTCATGGCAGTTGCAATTAAGAGATGCACTCAAAATTGCTTCCTGTGAACTATGCCGTGAAACTAGCACAATAGTAGGCCTGACAATTCAGGTTACAAACCAACAGGTCAACCCAATTAACTTGGAGATATATGGGTTGGTTGCCTATTTTATGTTGTAGGTTGGATATAGTTTTGATCTATATTATCATGCACAAATGTAGGCTGAAACCAGTTAACTACTTTTAACTCAAATTAAAGTTGATGACACAAAGGAGTACTCATGCATTAACAAAAAGATAAAGAGAAAGCGAGGAAAAAAGAGTTTAGAGAAAGTGGAAAAACAAAATTGTGTGCTAGAGAGAGAGTATATAAATTTTTTTAGAAAGAATGCATAAATATTTTAGATATGAAAAGTGTAAATAAAATTTGAGTGTGTATAAATTTTTAGAGAGAACAACCATCTTCCTTTAGTTGTTACCCTATGCTTGAGTGCTTTGTTTTGCTAGTTATGCGCTAGCTCTTTCTTCGCTGCTTCTCCTGATTGCCTTCTTTTCTTTTGCGCTTGCCTATGGAAGGCCCTTACCGTTCTTATAAGCTAGATTTTGGCTAAAACGAAGGACAAATCTAGTAACTGAAGTGAGGTCGTAAGATCAAGTCACTGTATCTCAATTTAGTAAATACATTGTTATTGCTCTGGTCTTTTCGTTCTTCCTCTATGACAAACCAGCTTAAATGCGACATCCACAACTTTCTCTATAGTATTTTTAAGTTTCATGAGATACCTCTACATAGACTGCCTCCTAGATATCCAGATGAAGATGCCTTTGTTTTCGCTGATATGGCTTAGACCCGTCTTTAAGTAGTTCTCTTTCCCTCTTAAGGATTGGTTTAGTTGAACTCAACCGATTATGTTTTTTGCAAAGTAAAGTGATTGTATAATAGAAATAGAAGATCAAGCTCGGGTGAACACACATAAATTCAACGAGATCATGTGTTATTACAGTCTCTCACAATGTCAAATTTTAGTGTATGGAAAGTTTAAAGAGTGAAAAAAAAATTGAGTGTAATTTCTTTTAGAAATAGTATGTATAAAAGTTTTTAGAGGGAGAAAGTGTATAAAGTTTTAGAGAGAGAATGTTATAAAAAAAAGTGTTAGAGACAGAAGTTGAAGGAAGATAGATTTTTTTCCCTCCGTTCAAGTTCCTAATTTCCTTTTTGGTTTGTCCAAATCTATTTGTTCTCTTTATATTTTAATATTATTTTTGACCTTATTTTTTCAATACTGCCCTCATTTAACTTTATAAAAGAATTTCATTGAAAACAACATAATATACATTGAAAAACTAACATTATTAACTTTGATCCACACTCCTTTTTTCCCTCTCTCTCCTCTATTTTATTATTCCAAGAAAGAGTTAGGAGATTAATTAAAACAAAAAAGATGAAAATAAAATAGTTAAGATGGACAATTTGGAGATAAAAAAAATCTTAATAGGCGTGTATTTTCAAACTAGGGCAGGTAAAATTGGACGGAGGGTGTAGAATTAGAAATGGAGTGACCTATAATGAACCTATAACTATTTGGTCCAACCCACACAACTTATATTAAAAACAAGTTATATGATTTTGGCTTCTAATGGATCTATACCCACTTTTTACCACAAAGCCTACAACATAGCATCCCCTGTAATCTACAAGTCATAATACAACTCCATACACTCCTAGATTCCAAAAAAAAAATTAAACTGAATCTAATGAAGAATTATATGAAACTAATTACTTGCATCCTGGGACCTCCAATCCAATTAAATACCGTCCTATTTTAGCACCAGGAGGTAACAAGTAAAAGCCCCAACAACTTAGTGTAGCATGTGGACATAATATCAACTAGTACTTGACTAATGTTATTAGCAGAAGAAAATAGGATCCAAATAGAAATAAATCAATCTATTATTGACTAAATTTTTGGTTTATCAAAATTATCATTTCTCAAAAGCCAAGTTTGGATGTGCAAGTCCAAAAAACAAACCAATGTTCTTTGGTACCATCTTAAAAATTTTAAAATTATAATGGTTAACAAAAATAACCTCTGCCTCCGTTATCATGATTGACACCATTGTCCTGAGTTTCTTGCAATGAATTCCATCCAAGTGCGCATCCAACATATTCTTTGAAACTGGAACTTTCAAAGGCTTCATTTCTCCAGATGGCATCTTTATTATGTTTTGAAGTCCCTGGATCTCAGTAGCTCTAATAAAAATGTCTTGACCAAGTTTGTTTAGTGGGATAACATAATAGTTTCTTTTGTGATGAATGTCGATAATGGGTATTTCACCATATGTTGGAGAATGATCTTCCTGTAACATGAACATATAGAGAAAAGGATATCATTAATAGGTCCAGTATTGGACCATATGCTTGGTTAATACAGAACACACAGGTTAATTAAGGATTTACCCTTCTCCTGTAAGACTCATGGACATGAGTAAGATTGTTCCAACTAGCATAAGCTTGAAAAAGCATATTAGCATTAGACACCGTAACATTTAAGTTCAGATCTCTTGTAGAGGTAAGCCTTAACTGAGACGGAGCACCTTGGGAATTGAGATCGTATTGGTACCTGACATGACAACGATAAGGTATTTTTATTCAAATATGGTTTTAGGGATAATTAGTGTATCTTCCTTTTTGCTGCAGTTTATGAGCTTTTACATTCAAATAAAAATCAGAGAAAGATGGAGAAAACTAATTAGACATAAAATAAAAACATTGTGAAAATTAAAACAAAATAGGAAACGATTATTTGCAGCATGCACTCATAATGCTACTTTTAATATATTATGGACGAGTCCTATTGGAAGAAAGGCTGAAAAATTACCTCCATTAATTGTATTAATGCAGATCGTCACTTTGTCAATTATGTGATACGTGTTAGTATCCGAAGTATACTCATTGCTTGTTCATATTACAAAAGAGGGGTAGTATGATAGAAGTGTCATGTTACAACTAGGATTGGTAGGATTTCAACTGGGGCCCAAAATGACTTGGAGAAAGTGACCAAGATGACCAATGCCCTAGTAGCAGTTAATGTTTCAATGACAGCATTGGTCTTCTTTCTTTTCCCCAAAAGGACGATGGAGTGGAGATAACAAAGTCAGAGAGCAGCAAGACTGCTGCAGTTATGGACAATGAATGGAGAGAGTGGGTAGCAAAATGCTATAGAGTTTAGCAAGGATTATGACAGCTAGGCCTGACAATTTTGCCCAAACCCCGATGACTCTAATGGAACTAGATATTTAAAACTCTATTGGGTTAGGGTGTAGGGGGTATGGGATATGCACCCCTCCCCGACCTTCCCAAAGGCGATTATATATTCATATATAAATAATTATTTACAAAATTAGCCTTTTCTATATACATAATTATTTTCCTATTTGGGTTATTTCATTAAACTTCTCACACTAGGTGATGCTAGTATGAAAATGCCGCCTATTGCTAGGCTTAGAATTAAAAATAGTTGTACAAAAGTATTGTAAAAGAATTTGGAGGAATTTGATTGGGAGAGGGGGAAGAATTCAGGGGCGGGGTGGTGGCAGGGCTGGTATTTGAATAATATATTTAGGGGCGCGGCGAGTATTGGGAAAAATACCACATTGGCGCAGGTATGGGAAGGGTCCCTTGGACTATACCCACCCAGTTGCAAGCCCAAATGACAGCATCTTAAGCTCTTCAACCCAATGCTTACACAATAGTATCATTATAAGGATTGAAACATATAATGAAGCCCATGAAGAACCCAGGGAAGCTATAACTGTACAAGAAGCCAAGAAAGTAACCTATGTTAAACAACACCTAGATAAGGGTAAAAGTGGTGTGTGACCGCCTCTAAATCCTTCAGGTAAATACCAAACTACAGTCAAGGAAGGTCTATATCAGATTTATTCACTGTGACTATAGGTTATTTTACCGCCTAAGAAAAAACTATAAATCCTAGAGGTAAATACCAAACTACAGTCAAGGGAGGTCTATATCAGATTTATTCACGGTGACTATGGAAGGATTTTACCACCTAAGGTAAAACTATGGAAGAATTTGACTATTCAAAAGTGAGTTATGAAAATCCAACTTCAGTTTTGATCCAAGGGGAAGGCTAAAGGAGCAACAACTTAAGATCCATGAAGACATTGATCATACAAAAGAGAGGAACATGAAAGGCCAAGGGCCTTTGGGAAATTAAAGAAAGTCTAAGGACTCTTTAGTTAGTAAAGAAACTAAAGAAGGTTCTTCTAAAATAGAAGTCACGCGAATTGTAAGGTTGTTATGCTTATTTTCTCCTGGTTCAAGTTAGTATAGAAACTAAATCTAGAATATATAGTGAGAAAGGAATGTATGAAATCAACCAGAAAATTATAAATGAAATAATGGTTTTGCAATCTCTCTTTACTCTCAAGCCATCCATAATTAAAGTCAGGTGGGAGCCTATAGCCATCCAACCCATCTTTGACCATCCAAAAGTTAATTTAATGGCCCAAGATAAACCCCGTCAGCCATATATTCTGGGAGGGCACAGACTATATGGCGGATGATGGCCCACAAACTCTCAGTTTGACAAAAACAAATTCCCCCAACCTCTATGGCGAACGGTGGTATTTTTGTAAATAAGTCGGTTCGCCATATAATTTGGTGGACGAAATATTATTTAACTATAAATGAACCAATTTCATTTTCATATATAGTTTGGTGGACGAAATACTATTTAATTATATATATATATATATACACACACACACACACACGAGGCTATCGTGATATCATGATGTGTATACAATTACCCACATCAGAGAACCTTTGTAGGGAGAGAGATCAACTACCCTTTAACTTGGATAGATTGATGACTGTTATTTGTGTAAGTACTAAGTCGTCCACCTATATGGCAGAAAGTCATTTTTGCAAAAATGTCACCACTTCATTTATAGTAATTAAATAATACTTTGTCAACCAAACTATATGGTGAAAGGGCTTATTTACCAAAATGCTACCGTCCACTGTATAATTTGGTAGACTTTGTTTTTGTCAAATTGAGGGCATTATGGTCAATTATCATATGCCCTCGTCAATCATAGTTTCTAGCGGCCCCCATGCTATATGGTGGACGGTTTATCTTGGGCCCATAGTTGTCACGGCGAGTTACAGCGCCAGCTGGGTTCAGTGTAAGAGGTCCAGGAAGGTTCTTCGTGTTGAACTGAGTGTCTGTATAAGAAGTTTGGGCTTTAGGGTAATTGTTGGCAGGTTTAGGGATGGGACTTTCATAAAACTTAGCTCTCTTAAATGCTTGTGAGAGTGTCTTATGGTCAAGTAATTTCACCATCTGTTTAGTTTCACCTTTAAGGCCTACAATGAAATTACCCACACAAAAATCCTCACTCAGTCAAGTGAGGTAACTTTTCAAGCAACCTGCTATTATTACTCTCAAACTCACTATAATAGGCATTGACAGTCCCCACTTGCTTTAACAACTTGAATTACTCGTATATATTCTCCACACCAACCCCTGTAAACCTCAAAGTAAAGTCCTTTGCAAATTCCCTCCCTGTAAGCTTTCCCTTGCCATTTACGTAGGACTTGTACTAGTACTTTGGAGAACCATGAAGATGCATCCCAACTATGTCAATCCTCCTCTCATAGACTACAAAATACTCCTCACAATCTTGGACCCATGTTTTAATTCTCTCCCTTCATCACCATTTTCATTATTTTGGTTCCTCCTCCTCTATTGAAATAGAGCTTGAGCATCACCTTCTTCATTTCTCTTTGCCCTATCCTGCTCAACATGATAAGGATTTCTGAAAAATAATTCTTCAAGAGGTTTTTCTAAAAAAGTCGCAATATACTAGGAAGACGTTTCAAATACCACACATAGGTTACTGGGTATGTGAGTTTGATGTAGCTTCATATCCGAGAATCAACAAATTCATTACATTTAGGATTAGTAATAAGTACAGTATTTTGTCTTTCTCCGCCCCATATGAACAAGCCTCTTGCCCCTTTCCTTTCTTCCAAAAGGATTATCAAACCCTTCGCCCTTTTGCTTCAGCAGCTCATTCATTCCTGAAGTAGTCCATTTTTTCATCAATGATTTGTAGCTTCTCATTTGTGTACTCTATAGGTTAACTGCAACATTTGTGAAGGTTCAGCCATAACACAGAAAATAGAGTGAAATTGAACCACAGAACAATTGTGATTCTGAGTGTGAAAAATTCATCAAGTAGCAACACTACTACCCAATTAAGAGTAAGAGAGCTTGAGTAGCATTATAAGTTAGAACCAAGTATCCCACTGACAACAAGGTTTAAATACAACTAGCTACAACTTAGTTGAATTTTAAAGAGTAAATGAGCACACAAAACAAGCACAAGCACCAAGAGATCAAAATTTATCATAAACGCCAATTAACAGAGTCTTAACCAGTGCTAATACTAAAAATATGGTTGAAAACCGTTTGCTTATGGACTGAAAAATTAACTAAGGACTGAGTTTCAATGTTTTTGGTTTTTGATTATATCCCACTGAGAACAAGTTTTAAATTCAACTGCTACATCTTAGTGAATTTTAAAGAGTAAATGATCACACAAAACAAGTACAACCACCAAGAGATCAAAATTTATCATAAACACCAATTACCAAAGTAGTAACAAGTGCTAATACTAAAAGTATGGTTGAAAACTGTTTGTTTATGGACTGAAAAATTAACTAAGGACGGAGTTTCGAAGTTTTTGGTTTTTGATTATTTAGACTAATGCTAGATATGCTAAACAATGTAATTCGAGTCACTTAAACACAATCAAAATCAGATCAAACAAGGTTATATCTCATAATCTGAATTTTTTTGCCAACTGAGACGAAATAGAAATTTGTGGATTGAAACATGTTTGGGTGCTATTGTTTTTGAGAATTATAGTTTGGGTTTGGGCGGCTGTGTTTTTGAGAATAATAGTTTGGGCTATGTGTATATGACTAAGACCCATCGATTAAAAACCCATGACCCATCGATTAAAAATCAGAGAGAAAGGAAATAAAACCCTAAAAAACTTATCAGTAATCGGATTCGACACATCTTTGTACAGGAGACTCAATCGCGACTTCTTTAGAGTGAACTGTGACTTCTTTGAGCTTCGGCGACTCCATTTCCTAGCCATAGCAGCTCAACCACTATCACAATCCATCGGAAGTTCAAAACCCAGCGACTGAGTCAACTCATAGCTGGTGGTGACTGTGAGGAGCGACTGAGAGAGAGAGAGAGTGTGCGAGAGAAAGAGAGGTTGTGCAACCCTTCCGGCGAGGCTGCGGCGCTACGCGACTCCGATTATTTCTTGATACCCTGCTGCTGCATCTTTTTGTTTTTTTTCATTGCTTAGTGCTACTGTGCTAGTGACGAGTGTTATATATAACAAACTGTTTAGTTTATTTTTTTGTCCCTTGTCTGACTGCTTCTTATGTATATATATTATATAAACTTATTACTTATCCTTTATATATATACTTCTTTATGTTGACAGTAGTTATATATAAATAAAGAACTTTATCACCTTTCTCTTATGGAAGAAATAAAGAGACAACTTTAATTTAAGAGTCATATAGGCATATACATATATATATATATATATATATATATACATTTTAATATTATATTATATTATATATTATATAATAAATTTATATGTATATAATATTTATATATAAATTTATATATATAAGTTGTAAGTTCTAACCAGTTAATTAAACCATAAACTGAATTGATATTTTGATGAATGGTTTGTTATTTTCAATTTTATCTTATATTTTTATTTGATTGTATTTTATTTTGGATTGTTATTACCAAGTATTTACATAATTGTGTTTCTAATGTTATTCCATAGTGTTATGTTTTGGGTTTTAATGCATATGAAATTTTATTCCAATATACTTGTTAAATAATATAAATAATATATAAATTACACATTGTAAACGACTCGTTGCCATATGGACGCCATGGCGGTCGCCTTGTCGCCTAGGCGTCCAGGCAGTTAGCTACCGCCATGACTCACCGTGGCGACGTGACGACTATGGTTAGTTTGAAGAGTAATACCTGAAACAATTGAACTAGCACAAACAGAGCCAAGTCCTTTTTTCCCTGCTTTGTGGCTGTGACCTGTAGTATTTGTTGGTGTTTCTGGATTGGTTAGGGGATGGGTTTGAAGTATAGAAGAGCTTAAAAGAGAGAGAACTTAGATTGGTTTTGTAGAAGAGAAGAATTTAGAGGTTGAAGATAGAAGAAAACAGAAGATTTAGAAGAAAGAAGATGATGAGTTTGGATAGAACCAGTAGCTCTAATACCAGCTCTGCAAGTAGCCTAACTAGAAAATAGAGAGAAAACAGAGATAGATAGGTAGAATTAGAGAGTTCAAAGAGAAAAAGGGAGGAAGGAGAGGAACTCAGTGATTACTCATCGGGTTCGTGAGAAACAGAGAGAAAAAAATAATTAAGCAGCAGCTGAAAGCTTCCTTAATTCATTTCACAAAATTCAGATCATAATATTTGGGGAATACTGTTCCCATTACATCTATACAGGAAAACAAGATGGAAAAAATAAACTCCTAATCTTCACCACTATCCTTATCCTTCACTCACATACTAACTACCTACCCATGTGCTCACACTCTACATATACTAATTCTAGAATATACTAATTATTCCCTTCTTCCTATGCCCTTTCCTGACAATAGATGATTCTCATTATGGCATGGATGAGGTGTAGAGATTTGTATTACACATTACAGGGCATGTTCAGGTATATCCATAATTAAGTCACACTATTCCTTAACAACTGAAGCCTATTGAGTAGTAGACTTTAAAAACCTCCTCCGTTCTGGTATAAGATCACCTACCTTTGAAAAGTGATCTTATACTTCGGAACGGAGGGACAAAGCCTAGGTTCTGCATTTACATCTTGCCACCACCTTGACAATTACTAAACTTGCACGAGGTTTTCCCACTCGAGGAGAGTCTGACCTATAAATGACAATGTTGTAAACCGTCACTAACAGATTAGGCTTTTAAAGCTTTACGAACAACTGCTTATCTAAATTACATTACATGTCATTCCTCTTGCTTGGATAAGATGGTATTGAAAGATAAATACTGCATGGCATGACAAATCACCTTAAGACTCCATCAACTGGTTCAACAAGAGGCTCCCACGTTTCATACTTGTCATTATATGATCTCGCAGCCAAGGTGAAGGTGACAGTTGAATTCAAATAATCAGGTCTTCCGCGTAAGCTATATCCAATGCTGCTGAAAGATAAATTAAACAATGGGACCATCTGCAAATACGACAACGATGGTAAGATGAAAAACTTAACTTCATAAGACAAAAGCAGTAATGCAAAACTGAAGTGTGTAGTTTTTCAAAAGATTGCAGAAGAAAACTACATAAACGATACATACATGATCTTTAATACATACTCGTACCTAGTTTCAGTTAAAAGAATCACAGGTACAGAATCAATATGTCCAAAGGAGCACATACCACAATTAATTAAGGACAAGAAGTATTTTAAGAACCTCTCGACACAATTAGATTTGGAACACAGGGAACTAAAAGAAAAGACAACAAAAAGAACAAACCCTTAATATGCATACCAAAAAGTCAATAGGTCCAAGTGGATTTTTATTTCAGGATGGATGAAGCATCATTAACATTACAAGGAAAACTTATCAGAAGGCAACATCTCTAGCTACACTGTACAAGATCATTTAATAACAAGACGGACAAATTAGAGTAATCAAACAAGAACTAGCAAAGAAAGGAAGTAACTACGTAACCCAAAAAGAGAATCTCAAACAAGATGAGAAGCAAAGAAACCTAACGCATCGCAAGAAATCAATATATACAGGGCACACCGACTGTAGAAAAGATGAGAAAAAATCATAGTAAATGATTTAGCGGTTTACAACTAAGAATTACAAGCCCTCAACACAGAATGGAAATTGTTATTTAAAATGTCACTAAAACACTTTACAATAAAAAGGAAGGTATACTGAGGACCAAGAAGGGATAACATAAACACAAACAGAGGCACTGAGAAGGGAATATATAATCAAGCTACATTACGAGCAAAAAAATAATTTTCAGCCTAAAATACCTGCTGCAATACTAAGCAGGGTGATTGGATCAAATATAGTATACACACACACACACATATATATATATATCATAGTACAGACAATATCTTGCAAAGCACTGTTTAAGATGCTGAATGATGTATCATATCATGCAATCCTACTAAGGGAATCATTCTCAAACAGCTTTACTCAATATGTATGTCTCTGATTAAATGACTAGTTTGAGACTATGCTTAAAAAAAAGATCCTGCAAATTTTTACAAAAGAAAGAGGGCCTACCAAGCCTCCGTAGTCATCAAAAAGTGCTGCGGAGAATGTTCTTATTTCTGCATCAATCACTGTATCGTCGGAACCACTTGGCAGATTTGGATCTGCAAGCTTAACTGCAAATCTTCTAGGGGGTTTCTTGAAACCACTGCGAACAGTGAAGGTTCCCAACTCGTTGCCAACTCCCCATATACTAAATGGCTCTTTTGTAAACAAAGAATCAGAAGTATCCCATATGCTTTCCTCCAAAAATAGATCCTGGGTGACCATATCACTGCGCATGCATCTTAATGAGATGAAATCAGATTGCCTTGGCATGCCCTTGCATGCAATACAGCCTAGGGAGACAAAACCTGGTGGCGCCTGAGGCAGCCAAAAAGATATACTTTCCATTCCTCTACTTTTCTTTATTTGTCCAACAAATTGAAAATCTAAAGGAGCTCTAAGAAGCTCATCATTTTCGTGAAGGACAATGCATGTGTTTGGGGGCTCATGCCTGCAAACCATTAATGCGAAATGTTGAATTTCAAGCATAAAAAACATGGGATAAAGTAGGCAAATAATAGTTTTATAAGAAATCAAAAAACTTATCGAGCATTACATACCCTTTAACAGCAATATCACCAAAGTATACCATTCCCTGAGGAATAATAGGTCGCCATGTAGATAACTTCTTTCTCGACGATGAACCTTGATTCCACCATATTAACCTAAAACTAGCAATAGCAACAGCCCCAAAACAGCGACCAGAATTCAGAGTTGATGACCTTTCTGATTGGACAGTACAATCAGGACCAGAGGAAGATTGTTGGATGTATGAACCTTTCGATGTTTCAGGAGATACTCCCGGGAATTGAAAAAGTGCAAGACGCAGTTCATAGGCTCGGCCAATAAAGCTCAGAGTTGTGGGATCTGCTGGAAGGAAAGTACCAGCAGAATTATCCACACGCCAAAACCCCAGATGGTTAGGATATCTGCAAATAATAAAGTCCCATTAAACCTTGAATTTATTCTCCACTCCAATACAAAATAATCCACTACGGGGCAAGCATAAATGGGCAACCACGGAAGGATATCTGTAAGTCAAACAGAATCTCTAAAACTCAAAATTTATTAAAGACGATACAAAAGAATCCACCCATGGGCAGCCAAGGATGTGCAACCCAAGATCGAGTAAATTTCTGTTTTGATATTCCTAAAGTCATAAGAAAATAACTCTACTAGTTCTTTGGCATAAGAAACTAACAAAGTACACAAGCAAAGAAGAACATTCGATCATTCTTTTCTATTTACACATTTCAGTTTGTTTAAGCTCAGCACGTGTCATGAAGTAACTTGAGCTCCTCTTCTCCTAGCTAAGTCCTCACAACTAATGGATATAAGAAACATGCAAATTAACAAATACAAAACCTGGTAAAGCTGAACTTCCACATACAGATTTCTAGAGCTGATTGTGATGCAATCCCTCAGAGAACATGGAGAAACTAAAGATGCCAAGATGCAGAAGACAGAAGATATTGGAGGTTGTGTCCTTCCAGGGGAAACCACACAGCCTAATGCAACATAACCTTTGGGCGCTTCAGGGAACCAAATAGAACAGCTTTCATCTTCATCACAAAGGTGAGCATCTGGCACAGACTCATAATCAGTAACACCTTCAGAATCCAAGATGTCACCACTAGATAGTGGCCAGACTAGCTTAAAAGACTCGGCTCTCTTGACTCTAACAAAGCTAGTATTCACGGCAAGAACTCCCTTTGTTGGTGGCTTGTCGCTGTCGTGCGAACATTAATGTTAGGGATTCTCCAGGTAATTCCAGTAGCATAAACATGAAAACAGGAGATTATTGAGAAAGTTACTAACAATGGTGTCAAATAGTCACCAAGAACAGCAAAACCTGGAGGTGAATGCGGTCTCCAAAATGCATATATTTGGTCAGTACTGGGATCTGCATAAGATTTGCTAGTGACTATAACTTCAGCCAAAAAAGAATTTATTATTCAAATAAATATAATAATACAAAAAAACAATAATGGGTAACTTAACCTACTCTTGATTGTTCCAATTTTGTCAAATTCAGAGCAAACCATTGTCATTTTCTTTGACGTCATCCTTAGAAATGCCAAAATGTCCTCTTCAACTGCTAAAAATAGTCTTAAGATGCTAAATGAAAAATTCATAAATATATCCGAAACCGCCACATGAATATTTGTCTTCCCTGAAGCATTTGAGAACTTCACAGAAGTATCAAATGGCTCCAAAATTCTGATTCCATTACTCTCCATTGTGAATCCAAGAGCACTTGCACTCATTTCAACTGTGTCACCCTTCAAAACAAGCCTACATGACATAGGTAAATACATCAGAGTTTAAAAAAAAAAAATCAATTACCTTCTGCAAAAAAACAAGAATGCAAACTTGAATTCATGGATTGATGATGTAAAACAATAATTTTTCAATATAAATAAGCTATATAACCCATTGGGCAGCCCATGTCCGCCCGTATTAAATGGGTTTGGGTTTATAATTACAAGTTACAAATTATAAATGGTCCAACCCATGTCCACCCACATAATAAGTGGGTTGCCATTGGGCCCCAATTATAAATACATTTATCTTCAAAAATTAGTCCATTCCAAAAATTATCTCTTCTCACTGTTACAAAATACATTTTTTTCCCACTAAAATTTATAATTTTTCTATCTAAATTTTCACTCTAAAATATTTACCGTCTCTCTAAAAATAATTCAAAGATGGAGAATCCATTTTCAGAGAGTATGCTGTGTTCCTATACTATCATGTCATTCCTGGCATCAACTCAAATACAATTAATTACAGTAAGTATATAGTATTTATATTTAATCATTACTTTCATAAATAAAAGAAAACAAAGTCACCTTTATTATGAGAGAGAAAGAGAGAAGGAAAGAAAGAATGGATGAGGAGAGACTAGAGGGGGAAAGAGAGAAAAACAGGGGATATGTGGGGCATATAGTATACGAATGATCCTGCTAAAAACTAAAAAATAGAAACAAACAAAAAAACAAAATCTAACAAAGGAAGATTGAAGAATATTTGTGGCCGCCTTCTAGTTTTTAATACTAGGGGAGTTGAAGACTCGAACTGCAATTCGAGATCTGTAGAGTAAAATTTTCCCAATATATACTAACTGAAGTATAACCAGACAAACTATAGAGAGAGAAGATTTTAGAAAGAGAAAGGTTACTAAATGTTAGAGAGAAAATAAAAGATGGGAGAAATTTTTGAGAGGATGTGATAAATCCATATATATATATATATATATATATATATATATATATATATATTATGTCTATATTTAAGATACGGGTCACCCATATCCATTTAGGACCACCCCTTTGTAACTCACATAATATTCATGCCCATATAAGATCAGCTCATATTAACCCAAATCCACATATGTACACCAAAACCGCTCTGAACCAACCCATTAGTCGGGTCTAATATATACGTGGGAATAATGGAGGTTCAAATCCTTGAAAGTTATTTTTCATCCAAACAATGTACTTTTGGGTGTCCACTGACAATCCAACAGATTGTCAACCATACGTATGCAAAGAACATGCAAAAATATGAGCCTACAAATTATCAAATGACTATAGTAATAAAAAATAAACAAATCTGAGTCATCGAGGAATATACTTATTTTACAGGATTATAAGAATAGTGCTCAACAACCTCAAATCAAATTAAAATAAAATTACGCTCCCATATTTTTACATACTCTTTGCATACGTATGGTTGGATTATCAAGAACAAAGAGTGCATTACTTCACCTAGCTTGCATGAATAATAACTTGTAAGGCCTTGCACCTCCGTTATTCCCATTTACATTTAATGATAAGTAAGTTTTTCCCGAAGTATGGAAAAGATTTGCAGGTATCCAGTTCTAAGTTTACAGAGAATATGCTTTGTTGTATCATTGCCGATTCCTTTTTTCTAAATAATAGAAGAGAATAGGTAGAAAGGGATAACACGGACTCCATCAACTCAACGAATTGAAAAACACAAAACAAAAGACAGCCTTCCAATCCCTATATAGGTTTGAAACAAAAAGAACACGCAAATTTCTGATAAACTCCACGACACGCTTGTGTGAGGTGGTCGTCGCCCGGAAACTATGACGGTGTTCGCACACAACACCTCAACCCAACGTTTATATTGAGACGAGAACTTTGGTACAATTATCGCGTAAGGAAGTTTGCGTTAAATGATCACCAACAACAATTATCGCGTAAGGAACCTTGACCCCTCGCTTATATGTAAGCGGTAATTTTGATACAATCGACGATTGATGCGGTAGAAGACGCCACACCCAACTATATGTATTGTTCAATGATAAGTCAAAGTTGAATCTCAAAGAAAACTAAGAATATGCTTAGGAATTCTTAAAGAACCAAAAGATGAGAAAACTCAAGTATTTTATTGAATAAGAATAAAGTTGTGAATTACATCATCCATGTCCTTTATTTATACTAGCAAAGAAACCCTTAAATCCTATAAGGATTTGAACTATTAAATAATATTACCTTCGTTCCTAAAAGATTGTCGTTTAAGGTTTTTGCACATGGATTAAGAAAGTATCATTTACCAAGTAAAATTTGTTTGAAATTCTATCACTACCCTTTTATGGGAAGTTGAAAACTATTAATACAAGGTTGAGAATTTATTGGGACAATGAGAAAATGTAGAGGTAATATAAGAAAGTAAATAATTTATTCTCCTCGAAAGTTGTAAACGACAAACATTTTGAAACAAATTTTTTCTTCTAAAACGACAATCTTTTAGAACGGGGGGAGTAACTAATTTGCAATCAATTTGGAATGTAAATCCTAACTAAAAACATCCTAATTACATTAGAATTGAAAAAGATTTGGAAAAAATCTGAAATTTCCTGAAAATCTGGTAAAAAACGAGTCAAAAACGCGTCCTTCAAAAGCGTGTCCGGTGGTCGGCACTGCGGCACTAGAATTAAGCCCGGAACAGGCACTGCCTGTGGATTGTCGGCGCTGTGGCGCCGGTTCAGCAAAATTGACCGTTTTGTCCCGTTTTCAACTTTAAGGCCCGAACTTGATTCTTGACTTGGAACATTCATTTGTACTAAGTTAATGAGTTTTGAAACATCTTCTTTAGCACATATCTTCACTCCATTTTCAGCCCAAACTTCTTGAATTAACCCGCTAAGTCCTTCCTTGAATCTTTTCGATCGTGCTCTCGTCACGAGACCAACAGGCACTTGAACAGGATCCGCCCATTACTCCCATCCATATCCGAGCTAGACATGTCCTCATCAATTTCCCATAGCAGAAGACATGCCGAAAGGAAACTAGAATGTAACTTTAATAAAGCAGGAACAGATAATTGCCAGTGTAATACAGCACAGCCTAAATTTATCTTCCACAATCAAGCAGTCAAGTGCAACCTGCTCTTGAAATCAATTTCATTCATAAAGAAGGGGAGGAACAAGAGGAGGAAAAAGTAGACGTAATATACTCCAAGAATGCACTACTGAATTCAAGAAAACATATCAGATGACAGGTTTCGTCTTTGATACTAGTATTGTGAAAAGAACACACTTTTGTATGCAGCACTAGTTTAGGCATATAAACTAAAGACATGCTGAACAAATTAGAGTGTATACTAAACAAAAGAAAGAAGCCAAATTAAATATATGAGATGAATAAAGGGAAGATGACCTGCAGAAAGCGTCCAACTGTGCATGCAAAAGTTTGTTAGAGAGGTTCAGTGATTCCCCAACATCCTTTGACGAATTGTAGAAGGTAAGTTCTGGACCAATTGCCTGAAAGATATATCCCAACAACATAAGACAAATAACATTCATAAAAATACAGAATCTTTCTCAAGTGCAACTTTGTAAGGAAACAATATTAGTGCCATATAACCAACATCGAAACAATGGACATA
Source organism: Panax notoginseng (assembly GCA_016801055.1). Lineage (NCBI taxonomy): Eukaryota > Viridiplantae > Streptophyta > Magnoliopsida > Apiales > Araliaceae > Panax > Panax notoginseng. The sequence goes on from CM029018.1 coordinate 142,953,909, forward strand.
GTATTATTTACAATCATTTGGTATCAATAGTGGATGACTGACGATCACTAGTTCTAAGATGATGCATCAAGACAATTGCAGATACACAAAAGAACCGGGAAAGTAAATATTTCATCTATATGCTGCCAATATGGAAATCAAGCTTGGGCAGGATGACCAAAGAACAACCTCCAGAGGCTATGCTGATTCAACACAAGATTTTTAATAAAAGCCATATGCTCCACAAGGCGAGTATAATACAAGCCATAAGATCCACAAGGCGAGCTTAAACATAGCAGCTGATGACCTTTCATTGTGGCCTACAACAAAATGGCAGTGCCAAATTGCTTGCATCTTGCATTGGTTACTTATGAAATTTTATCTTACCATAAAGGCAGACCACTGGTAACTTAAGTTACTGAGCATCCAAGGCATCCTTACTGCCTGGAATTCTAGGGCAAGCTAATGGAACATCACACTAGGCCATGGCATAATCTGAGTCTGACAGCTTCAAGGTAGGGTCGAGAGCATGCAGCAAGTATCAGTGATATTGAAGACTAGTGGAGGATAGGAATGTGGAGCAAAAACATCCTATTATGTTACATATAACCCATGATTGAGTCCTGATAAAACAAAAAATAGGATCGCAAGTTTGATGATGCATAACAAAATTAGAGGACTAATGGAAAGTACTGGGATTATTAATTAATGATTTTATTATTGTTCAAATCGATTACAATTAGATTATTTAGTTAGTTAACAATAATATATCTTCTAATTATAGTAGGTAATGATTATGAGTATATTTCTATGTTAAATTAAGTTTCCCAAGCTATATTAAAACTAGAGTTTCTATGACCTATATTGTTCAAATTCGGAGTAAATATTAAATCGAGAATTGAGGCTTTTTGTCATTGTGACCTTTGACCATAATTCTTCTTCTCCTTTCCCCTCCCCCCTTCTTCCCCTCATTAATCCATTCTCACCCGTTGTCCAAAATCAAATTGGCATCCAAACATGATATTATGTGATTTCCACCACCCTATTTTTCTCCATATCAAAACTCATTGCCAAATTGCCACCTCAATCTCACCACTGTCCATCACCCACCACCGTTTTAGGCTGGCACACGAAACCCAAATCTACCCATATTCAGAAAGTTACCTAGAATTATAAATATGTTCTTTTAGGATAATTTTTTTTTTATACAACTGCTTTTTTGACAATTATATCAATTTCTCTTTGAGAATTTTCTATGTTCCTAGTGGATTCAAGGTTTTTATCACATTTGTGTTGGTACAATAACTAGCCATCAACGTTCTCAACGTTTATGTTAAGAGTGTTACCGTCTAACCAATATTCCGTTGTGTCAAATAATGTCACTACAATCATGACACAAGTTTTACATGCATTTATGTCCTGAAATGCACCTTCTTAGAATCCCATTAGTAGATTACGGATATACACTTGATAAGTAAAGCATTAAACTAATAACCAACAGGAAATGGAAAACAAAATAAACTTAAGAGTAATAAATGGACCTGCAATTCAAGTGTAAACTCAGTGGATCTACCAACTGCAGAACTGTGAGGAGTGCCATCATCAGTAGCTTCTACTGAAGAGTTCAGAGATGGACCGTCATCCACTCCTACCAAGTAAACGTTGTCATCCTCCAAAACCGAATAGCTGCTATTGGATCCCAAAAAAATGCACGAATCCAAATATTTTCCATCCTACACGAAAAAACAGGTATCTCAACATGGTTTTTCTTCCAGTCAAAAAGATACCATACATATAAATTGAAAAGATCAAACCACTACGAAAGTACAAAACATACCTTAATATATACATTTTTAAATTGAAGTTTTTTCCCGCTGCCCACAAAAATTATAGCTTCTAGGCTAGGATAAGAAATATTCAATCCCCGTCTGTCTTGTAGATACAATGTTCCCCCTCTACCATCATAAATAAAATGGTCAAATCTTTCATCATCAACAACCAAAGGTTTTTGAGGAGAGAGTGAGAATTCCGTATAGTGTTGACTGTAAGTTGGCTGATCCAGGATTACAGCATCCACGATATGTGAATAGTTCTCATCCTCATCATTTGACATCATACAACGAACTGTTGGCACAAAAAACTCAACAACAGCCAGCAAAAAATCAAGTGCAACAAGCAATTGTGGCCTTTGGATGCATACAGACACAGATGTTGAATACTGAGTAAACTTGGTATCAAGAATAAGCATTGCAGGCACTAATTTTATCTCATTTTCTTCAAAAACATTCTTCTTGACCATGTGATTATCCTCATCATCTGTCAGAAGTTCTGATGCAGTGTAGCCAATACTCACAGAATTACGTACGGCCAGTCTAAGTTCTTGTTCTGTTCCCTCACGATCATCAATTATTGTGAAACCTTTGAGGGTTGAGGACAGAAAACCTTCTCCAAGAGTATTAGACTTGTATAAGAGCCATACACCACTAACCTGAAACACAGAACAAAAGGTTTTAACTGAAAATTTAAAAAATACAACAACGCAAGGAAATAGAAACAAGAATATTGTATATGTTACTGAAATTTAAGTACAAACCAAACTTGTTATTTATATTATATAATCAACTTGCACAACTGTTCATCTTGGGTTTTGGTTTGGGTTTCATTATGAATTTGGGATCTTCCAACTTAGATTCTATAAATAGGGTCCTAGGGTCTCTATTATAGAACCAGAGGAGATGTAGAGAGAACGAAGTAAACCTGGTAAGTGAGTGAGAGGATAGGACTTTCAAAGGGACCTAAGAAGAGATTTAAAAGGGGTTTTCGGATTGGGTTCGAGTGACAAACAACAAAGGCAAAACTATGTGTTGGACCTATAGTTTTTCAAGTCTAGTGAAGTTAATTCGGGGTTTTAAGATTGGGTTTGGGTGACAAACATCTAAGGCAAAACTATGTGTTGGACCTATAGTTTTTCAAGTCTAGTGAAGTTGATTCTCTCCGTGGATGTAGGCAAGGCTTTTGCAAAACCAAATTGTTTGCTTTTGTCTTATACTTCAATTTCATACTATCACAATTTCATTCTTGTGGGATATCTGCAGAAAGTTTAGATCGGCCGACTTCTACATCCATTTGAAAGGGCTCAAAACCCTAAACATACAAATCTTCAAGCATTAATCCTAGGTAGTGCATGCATTATTCCAAATGAACAAGTTCTAATACTTTCCCCCAATACATTTAGTGTGACATTTTGTCTTGTAAATTAGTCTGTTCAAATGCAGCTCATTGTTCGCTCCTAGTGTGCTGGTTTTTTTGTTGATTAGAAGCGGAAAATAACAAAAAAATCATTTTCTTTGTGCCTCGAGGCCACTTTCACCACTTCTTCATATTACAGTTACTCCTGTTTTAGAGTAAGGATAGTTTGGTCCCTAGAATAACTCCATGGTGAGATTTTAGCTTTTTGGGTGGAAAAAGGAGACACCTGGATCAGGGATTTGGGGGCACTCAATCAGAAATGTGGGATACATGCACAAGATGCCGGGTTAAATGCTTTTTTCGAACTAGGGCCCAATTTTCCATATCCGTCACAAAACAAAATTATCTACCATTTGACTCATTGAACACCTATTTTCCTACAACACAGTTAAGCAAGCTAGTTGATTTTTAACCGCAACTGATAACTTGGACGCTGACATTGATAATTTGTGACGTGAATGAAAGAGAAAAATCTTAGTTGGATAAGCCAATCTATTAAAATTCAAAATACAGCATTTATACAAGTTTTTAAGATCAAACAAGGTTTCCATGAATTATTTTAGTTTTGATTTTCTTCATCACATTTCTCCCTCCACCAACTCCTTGGTCACAGCCTACCACCAAAATTGTTGCTCTCCACCACCACTTCAGCTTTAAGCTAAAGCTAGCCTGCACCTTCCACTTTCCACATGACCAACACCCTCCACTCTCCGCACGGTCTCCGCCCTTCACTCTCCGCATTGTCGCCTCCCTTCACCCTCCACAAAACTTCATCTTCTGTCACACTCTACCACCAGGGACAGAACTATTCAAGGACAACGGTGGTCAATTGACCAATCTTCAATTTTTTTAATTATGTATATATATATATATTCAATCCAAAATTAGAATACCTTTCCAAAAGTGACAATTTTTAATTTAAAAAACAATTACTTTACCAAATATATTCTTAACATTTGGTAGAAATGTAGTGATGATGCCTAAAATATAAGTAATGACATATAATTAGAAACTTAATGTCACTACATAGTCTAACAATATAAATGTATTTCAAATTCTGGAACGAACTATAAAAAAAGTAATGCATCCCTAATTTTAAAACGGATAGAATGTTAAGAGTTATTTAACTTAATCTGTTTATTTTTGTTTTTGTTTATTCAAAGTTACTTAAAGTTGAATAGTTATGGTTGACAACGTTTGGTTAAGTTCTCATAATTTTTAATTTAGAGGGATATCTATATTAAGTTGATTAAATATATTGTCGTTTACTTTTTATTTTTCATAACTATTTTTTACCAGTTAAAAGTTTTCCCACCTTTGATTAAATTTCAGCATCCGTCACTGCCTACCACCACCATTGTTGCATGCCACCACCACTTCATCTTCAAGCTATAGCTAGCCAGAACCCTCCACTCTCCATGCGAACAACACCCTCCACTCTCCACACGACATCCACCCTCCACAACATTTCATCTTCTGTCAATATATTTAGTTAATCTCAGACAAACTTCATTCCTTTGCTTCATCTCCCTGCAACTTAAAAACTTTCTCTAAAACCCATTCTCTATATATATAGATAGATTTGTATAGAGATATTCCTCTTTCAAACACATTTGGAGTTACATTCAGTGACTAATTTCAATAATATCGCAACTTACACCTTTCTATATCTTCCATGTTTTTTCTTCACAAAGAAAAATTTTGTACTCTCTCTCCTCTTATATGGTCAAGATTAGGTTTTCTACACTTTTATGGGTTAGGTCTATGAATGTTTGAAGTGCAATGATGTTTTTGGGTTTTCGAATACTTAAATGGGTAATCATGATGCTGAAATAATGAGAAATTTCACACAAGATTGATTGAACTTTGGAGTTGTATGGTAATTTATGTATAAAGAACAAATTCTGAAATTTTTATTGTTGAGCAGATCATGAATTTGGGGTAAATTTCATATGAATTGATTGAGTTGAAAGACTGAATTTTGTTACCTGAGTTATGCAAAATAAACTCTATAAATTACTTGACGTCCTTATTGCAGCAGGTTACATGATATCTGGGGCCAAAAGGGGATTTTATCATTGATTTGGGTTGTATTTCGTCTTTTCTTTCATCATGGCATCAGGTTCATCAATGGTGGTGATAGTAGTGAGGTGTTGGTGGTGGTATTATCTGGAATCAAGACTTGCATAAAAAATAAAATAAAATATATCCAAAAACTTTCTATCAATCTTGAGAACACACGCAAATAAGTTTGATGTGTTTTTGTTCAACTCAATTACTATATCATTTATCTAATTAAAAGTAGTCAATTTCATTTAGATCATCCACCTAGGCATGGCACGTGGACATACAATTACACATCAGCTTTCTCTCTCTCATTTGTGACTTCTGTCGTCTAAAGTTTAACTGGTGTTATTATTTTTTTCACTTTTTGAAAGAAAATATGAGTTCAAAGAGTTCAATGATACATATGCAAGTTGAACACCAGTTTAGTGATGAAAAAAGACATTTAACCCACATGATGCCATGTAAATCCATTTGTTGCACTAGTATCAAACAATTCGGGTTAAATACACTTTTTCTCACTCTACTCGACCTTGGTTTACAAATGGATCGTTGGAATGAAATTTTTTTCATTCGACTCACTGAACTACAATTTTTTTACAAACCGTTACAAATTCCGTTAAATTGTTTGACTTTTAACAGATTGAGTAGTACATGATAGACTTTATACATGTCATATATATATATATATATATATATATATATATATATGTCCACGTGGCATATCATGGTGAAAAAAATAAATAAAATATCAAAAGGCCAACAAACAAGCTGGCAGGCATATTCAACAAGCTTCAACTATATTACCAACAAGCATATTCAACAAGCTTCTGCATCAGTAGTAGTATATAACGGAATGTTATTTGGAGTTATGATCTGCAGTGGTGGATATGCTTAGCTTGGGGTTCGGATCTTGACGATTTGCTGGTGTTTGGGGCTTTTGGAAGATTAATTTGTTTCATTCTCTTCATTATTCAGATCTTAAACTGCTATTGTTGGTTTCTGAGTTCGTGGTCCTATTTTTCGGTTATCTTTCATTCTTTTGTATTCTCAGATGGACTCCTTGCCTTGCTTTTAATACTTGTGCTTTCTGATTCATGGATTTCATATTTGTTTAATGCTCAAAGCTTTGATTTGGGATCCTTGTTTTAGTCTTTAATGGTACCGGTTTGGTTTACTGTCTTTTGATTTGTCATTGAAAGCACCGATCTGGGTTATCATGTTTGATTTTTCTTAATCCAAGAAATGAATGAGTCTGGTTATTGATTTGATATTGCCTTAACTATGTCATCTTGGGTTGTGTTCCAATTTATCATGTGGTTTTATTGTTATTGTTTTGAAACTGATTGATTGGTTTATTGTTGGTTTTATTTGAACTTCTGCCCCCATCTCGTCGGTAACAATGGCAACTGCTTTTAACCTCGTCGGAATCTGGGTTTGTTCGGTTTAATAGCAATGGCAACAATAGCTTTAAATAAATTTAGCACATAAAAACAATAGTTTTAATTTGTTCTTTTAGTTTAATTTGTTTTGTAAAATATAATGGCTATTTTGGTAGTAATTTATTTTTAAATATTATAATAATAATAATAATAATAATAATAATAATAATAATAATAATAGTAATAATTATTATTATTATTATGATAATAATTATAATTATAATAATAATCCCTCAATTTCAAAATATTAGATAATTTTATATTTTTAAAGTGAACTTAAAATATTTAAAAATTAAAAAAAATATGAATTCATTAATTTATACAAATATATTTGTAAAAATTATACATTAATATATTTTATTATTAATTTATTTAATTAATTTAATTATTTGTTATGTACATTAATTTGATTTATATTTTGTTTAACTATTTGTTATAGTATTGACAATTGTTGTGTTTTTTAATTGTTGAATATCCACCTAAGCCACAAACATTCCGTTAACTTTTAACATTTTTAGATGGAAATTTCTATTTTTGTAAAAAAGTTATAGTTCAATGAGTTGACCGTAAAAAATTTCAGTTCAATGATGCATTTGTAAATCGAGGTCGAGTAGAGTGTGAAAAGTGCATTTAACCCCAAACAATTCTATAGTCTCTCAACTACCAAATGAGCACAACATCCAGTATCTTTGCACTCACCTGAGTTTTCACATTTATAATATTATGATGTACATCATAAAAAAACTGGCACATTGAAATTATATTTCTAATTTAGAACTCACACAATAAAGGCATGTTAGCGTTGACATAAATTTCCTATGTACTAAAAGTATATAATAAACTACTATACAACTTGCAGCAGTAATAACTGGCTTGCTCAAGCAAGAGAAAATTTTCTGACATCTACTCCACTACTTTCTTAGAGGAGCAGAACACTTTACTATGAACCACTAACGGTATTAAATTCCATATTACACCCTACACAACCGCCCCCCCCCCCTGCCCCAAAACAAAAAAAAACCTCCAAAATAAAATGTAGAAAAGGTAAATGATGGTAGTTAAAGGCATCCTACACATAATTAAGATAGGTAGCACACATTTGAAGACGCAGAAAATTTTAAAAATGATCGAGAAAAGAGAACACAGGAGGAGGAGAATACTAAAGATCTAGGACGGGGACTTAAAAAAATAAAGACATTATGAATGATAACTGGTATACCTGAAGAGTTGCAAGAGATGCATCCCTAGCTATACCATAGTGGAGAGACAATTCAACTAGACCGATGACAACAGAGACCTTTGTGGTAATCCATATTTCCCTGTTCTGAGATTCAGATCCAGCTCCATCTATATCCCGAGGAACTATTTGATTAGTCAAATTATTTGAAGATGTCACAGTATCCTTGTTCAATGGGGGAATGACATTAGGAGTCTCTGAAATATTTTCTACTGCACATTCTGTGATTATCTGGTACTCTCTGTTTGACAGGACTGCTTTCAGTTTGTCTATCTGAAGAAATAAAAATAGAATTCAATATAACTTACATATTAACAAAAGAAAAAGGACAACAATCATTCTAACAATGACACAGTTCTATTACCTTAATCGCAACTTCTGCACTGGGTATTTGATGCAACAAATCACGAAGTGACCTTTGAATAACAATTGAAACCCCCTTTACGTCCTGAATTATACTTTCACTTAATTCTTTTCCAGTACCAACAGTTATATTGATGTCTTCAACCTACATCATTAACAGTAAATATAAAAGCATTTATATTTCATTCACAAATATGTTTCAATAGTTTAAATATGCTGTGAAATTGACAAAGAGGTAGACAGCCTCTAATCTTGTTTACATTTTTTTTTTTAGAACATTATGGACAATGCATTCAGATACATCATACGAAGATTGCAAACAGAACATAGGTAGTAGAATCATATTTACGGACCCATAAATTAGTTTCTTTAACTTTCATCGACTTCTAAAGAGCACCAACAGTATAAAGCCAAAACCAGTAATTAATTTATACTACTACTTTTTTACACTATCACTATAAAAATCTCACCAGAACTGTCAAGATATCAATGTGGATGGCACTAATTTCCTGCTTATTGCCACAAGACCACTGAAAGGTGTTTTGCAGAGTTATATGAACAATGTCGAGCTTCAAATAACTGCAATAGTGATCATAAAGTTATATAGGGATTATCTCTGGGAGAGTAAGGTAAGTACAGTGTGAGAGACAGAGCATGTGGATAAACTTACTCAAGGCTGTCAGTTCTCCGAGGCATTAGTATAATGGGTTTCCTAAGTGAAAGATCCAACTTTACAGCAGGTGATCCTTCAATTTCACTTGTTGTGAACCACTTCTCTGAGTTTGTTACTTGATCATTTACTTTGACAACATCCTTTGAATTGTTGGGAACAAGGCCCATGAAATAACTGGCAATCTACCAGACAATATTACACTCACATTAGAGAACACATTAGACGGAAGTAGACATAACAGATTATCATCTAAATCAAGTTACCTCCTGAATAAAACGATTCAAATAAACAATGCGAACTTCAGAAAGCTGCCCAAGAAGATTATAATCATATCCCTCATAGTCTTCATCATCAGCACTAAATGAACTGAAGGCCAACTGTACAATCCAAGAAATGTTTTTTTTATTACACATCTATACCAAACAAAGGCTACAATAATGAAAGGATGTAATGGAGGTGTACGAAAGGTAAATATAATAGAACAAGGTCAATCCTTTAAGCAATACTCGAAGATGAAAGCACACCAGATTATGACTAGAACCACCCTATCACAGTGTATCTTATGTCATGCTGAGAATGGAACTTTCCAATACAGATGTTGTGCAGGTTCTAGAGTTACATGCAGAGAGACTTATACGCTGAGCACAAAACATAGGCTTGTGTTTTCATATTCTTCTTTTTATTGAATTAAGAGAGCAGAACCATTTAACAAGTGGATGGCACAGCTGGTCAATGCAATTATTTCATTATGCACACTACAGACTGCTACTAGAACCAAATCTCACACTCCAAACAAACAATGTCGAGTGAAATATGTCATGATTGTTAACTTATCAAAGAAAAAAATGGTGCTTGTTTGTAGATGGTGTAACTGAAATTTCTCAGTTTCAGTATTAGTATACACAGACAAGTTGTCCCTTCCAGGAACCAACTCTCAGAATTTTATCAATACCAGTCAGTTCCTCACATCTCTAACATGATATATAAATAAAATTGAAATCCCAATACCAAGAAGTGTTAGAGTGCATATGTTACCTTTTTGTCTCAAGGAGATGTTTTTAGTAAAGAGTGGCAAGTAGGTCCCCTGTAGTTCACCTTCCAGTTCTAGATATTGCGTCATCACCTGTTTCACATGATTTTCAAGTCCAAAACATCATAATGTCTTCTAGAGCAGATGAAAACTCTTCTGGTATCCATAACCCACAGGCTACATGCTCACATCCACCTGGTCTCTCATAAATTTGTTGTCTTGCATCCACCACCGTCTACTTCATCTATTGAGGAGACTATTCTTATACACCTTTTATATCTAATGATCCTTCATTGACATTATATCAAGGTTTTCCTCCATTTACTGGCTACACAGTTGATAAGGTTCTTTTTTCACCTCAATTTGATAATTTCAATCATTTCGTTAAAACTGTTCGTTTCTCTGACTCGATATTAATTCATGTGGTACCTATCATCTCCAGGGTGAAAGAATCAGTAGATGAATAGGTTGTTGCATGCCAGTTTCTTTCACTGGAACTAAAATGCCTACAGCTGGCAAACAGGCAGTTGAGCTTGCTTGGTATTTGACAAGAAAGGATTTTTTACTAATGTTTTTTTTTGCTGACAATATAAATAACCTCCACTTAAGTGGCAGACAATATTAGAGACAATATACAGAATCGATTCCAAAGAAAGGAAGGAGATACAATTTTCGAGACATCATCTTATTAGCCTCTTTGGTTGTGTGCATATAAATTCAACTGTCCCCTCCTTGCAACAACACAAGAGACACCTACCCCGCTCAAGAGCCACTAACATTTCTTTTAGAGATTGTTTTGAGTGAGAATCGCGCACAACACTGCTGTCCAGGAGATGAAAGCCACCTGCAATGACTTGCAATACCTTTAAATCGAGAAACACCCACTGTTATCCTCCTTCCATTGAAATTTATCCTCTTAACGTGGCATCAACGCCCACCCCTCAAATAAAGACAACAACTCATCCACCTCCTCTAACTCCCAATCCTGAAAATTACATCTAAACACCGGCTACCATGACGACCTCCCCTGAATCTGATATGTTATCCGCAATACTGGCCTAGAGGTCAACTGCAATACCCATAAGGTTAAGGAAACAATCTCCATGAGGCTTTTCACAATCCCAATGGTTCTTCCAAGAATCAGATCCTCCTTCCATTCCCTACATCCCAACTAAATAATGTGCTTAAGAAACTCATCAAAACCAGCCACACTAGCTTTTCACACCACTACCCCAAAAGGAAAGATCCAACACGATGACGCAACCCTCCTTCCAACCGAATAACAACCCTTCACCATAGGGTGTCCTTTTCAACCAAAAAGGCTACAACCACTTCCCAAACAAAGATTTACTGAACAAGCACAAATCTAAAATACTCAAGCCTCCTTCACTCATAGCCGCAAAGAAGCACAAAGCCCACACCCGACAAAGACGCAAAACTTATTGCATTAAAATTCGGCCCCATCATTAATAATTCACTTTTAGCACATTATTTCTCAAACCCAAAACAGCCTCAAAACACGTCTAAGAGTCCTCAACTACTTTTCCACTACATCATATAACATCACGACGTTGATCATAAAAAGGTGAGCAGACACCATCGTTGGGGTACATTCTAGCCTACCAACCGAGAAGCAGTAATACAAAGATGCCTCTGCTGCCTTTTCCTACAACATACGCAACGCCTCCATGATAAGTACAGCAAGGGTGACAATTGATTACCTTGCCTAGACCCTCTCAAACTCCCATAGAAAACTTTAGGAACCAGTAATTGTCACAATGTCATGGCATGGCGGTAGCCGACTGCCAGAACGCCTAAGCGATAAGGTGACCGCCATGGCGTCCATATGGCGACAAGTACAATTCTGTAAATACTTAGCAATAATAATCCAAAAATAAAACAATTGATTTTAAACACTAGTAGAAGAAATGAAGAATTCAACAAACACCACATGAAAAATAAAGTTGCAACCAACCATCACATATTACTAGTCTAATAACTAATAAAACACCATATAGCAAGCCAAAATAATGTCTAGAATCTCTACACTAGTCTCTAAACATCATAAACATCATTTAAGCAAACTCATCAAGAAAAAGATCATCTTCATCTTCTTCACGAGAACTACTCTCATTCAAAGGCGCAGGTGATAGACTCCACGGCAAGCTTGAGTGAGGTGGTCGTCGCCTTGATCGTTTTCCAGCAAGTTATAAGATGGAACGCTCACATCCTCAACCCAACAAATATGAGACAAGAACCTTGGAACAATTGATCGCGCAAGGAAGTTGCGTTGAATGGAACATCAATGACACCTTAACCTCTCGCTTATATATAAGCGGTAACATTGGTACAATCAACGATTGATAAGGTAGAAGACATCACACACAACTATGATATGTTGTATGATAAGTCAAATTGAATCTCAAGAAAACTAAGAACTAGTTTAGGAATTCTTAAAAAAATCAAAAGATTAGAAATCTAACTAGTATTTTATCGAGGATAATGTTTTGTTAACTATTACATAAGCCTTGTAGCACATTTATGCTAGTAACAATAAACAATAATCCTCTAAGGAATAACAAACCTAATCCTATAAGGAATAAACAATTTGAATGGAAATAGAAATCCTAGCTAACAAATCATACGAAAATCAAATCCTATCTAACAAACATCCTAATTACAATAGAATTGTGAAAGATATCAAAAATCTCTAAATATATGGAAGAAATTTGGGAAAACGCGTAAAAGAACGTGTCCTCGTTTTCCATGCATGGCGCGGCAGCGCCAGTAATAAGTCTATTGTCGAACCTCCAGAGAGTAAATTTGAGTTCTACAACTGGGCGCGACAGCGCCGGCCGGCAAGTGATAAGTAGGTTTTATACCTACTTATCTGGTACCTATTACTTGAATTAGTTGCTTTAAACCTATGTTTCATAGTTACTTTACATGCATTGTGTGTTCATTTCATACATTTTATGTTATTTTGTAGGCTATGACACGACATTGGCATGAAGAAGCAATGAAAAGCAATTTGGACATCTTTTGGACTAAAATATGCAAGCAAGTGCAAGAAGGGAAGATTGTTGGGCTTTTGAAACCAAGTTGGATGCATGTTCTGAGCTTGGGACTTGGGTCTTATCATAGTTATCAAGGCGCCAAGTCGAAGCAAGGCGACAGCCGGGAGCTTAACCGCTTAGTCGACAAAGCGCCTGACTAGTCGTCCACAAGTCGACAAGTCATTAACAATGTAAATTTTATTCGTATAAAATTTTATATATTTAACATTTATATGAATATTTATATATTTATATTTATAATAATTTACTATATTCATAAATTCATAATGCAAGTTGTAGCATATCAAATCACAATATTAGTAAATAAAATATATTATAATATTAGTAAGAAATATATATTATGATATACAATATTAGTACAATACATAACAAAAAAAATATAATACTAAATTATTGTGTTGTATATATAATATTAATTTTTATTTATCATGCATATAACATAATATTAATGTAAACTACATGTTGTAGTTTACTCTGTGTATGTGTGTGTGTGTGTGTGTGTGTGTATATATATAGTTATATTGCATTATTCTTTGTGTTGAGTGCTTAGTTTGCTAACAGAACATGTGTCTCATTTACCTAAATAGAATAACATGGGTCACATGTCCTCTTTAACTAGTGGGTCTATGTAGCGGGTAACAAAAATAATTCCAAATGAATAAACAAAACCAAACAGCTGCAGTCACGAGTCAACAAAGCAGAACCTTATTATATTAAAAAAAATTAGCAGCATCAGTACTGAGTAGAGAAGAAGACGTGAAGAAGAGAAGAAAACAAGAAGAAGAAAAGCATACTTGTGTCCTATAAGTCACCGTACTCGCTCGCCAGAGTCAGTCGAGGACTTGAGGTACTCAGTACTCACCCAATTTGTCTTAATCTCTGTTTACTCGACGTAATCGATCGATTGGGTCTGTCTTAATCTCTGTTTCCTCTTTTCGTTTCTCCCTCTCTGATGATTGATGAACTGAAGTTCCGAAGTGAGCTATCAATTAGGTTCAATCGATCTTTAGGTTTTTTTTACCCAATTAAGTTTAATGTCGGACCAAATCCGCTTCGGCAAGTCGACCGCTTACCAATATAATCGTCCAAGTCGCTCGGCAATCGTCCGAGTTGGCGTCTGAGCGCTCGACTATCTGATCTCCCACCAAGTCGTCCTGCCGCCTTGGAATTGTTTACCGACAAGACGCCTAGTCGTCGCCTAGGTGACGACTAGTCGACGACTTGATAAGCATGGATTTTATTGTAGATCTACTTCTTAGGTTTCCGAAACATCTTGAATCATCTCAATCGGAGTTCGGATGCGAGAGTTATGGCCTTTTTATCAACGAAGATCAAAGCTAAGAGTTCTCATGTTTGCAATTTACATAGCATCTACTTCACGCCCGATTTCCGCCTTTCTCAAGCCCGAATCTGTAAATTGTTAAACAATGAAAGTTGTAGATCTCGTCAATATCTTCGATTTGATAGGTGGCAGGCCCCGTAACTCCAAGCGGATCAAAAGTTATGCCTGTTTTACCAAAGGACGTCGCAGCAAAAAACAGAGTAGCGCGGACCGCGCTAGGGGCGCGCTAGGCTGCCAGAAAATCTGCCACTGTAGCGCGGGGCGCGCTCTAAATGACCTAGGGACGGCGCGGGGCGTGCTGTTCGGCGGGGGTACGGCTAATTTGTGTTATTTGATGTCCAATTTGAGCTAGAATAGGATTCATAGTTGCCTAACTTGCTAGGGTATCTATTAGAACTATAAATACATGATGAGAGGCATAAAAGAGGAGATATAGGCTAGTTTGGAGGATTCCAAGATATTAGATTAGAGTAGATTAGGAGTAAAACCCTAATTCTTATTAGATTTGGAGATTGAAGCAACTTGGAGACCATTGAAGATCAAGAGCAGGAGCTTGAGGAAGATGGAGATTTGCTGACAACAGATTTATTCTTTACTCTACTCTTACTCTTATCTTTTAATGTGTATTCAAGTGTGGATTCTTAGTTTTAATTCAATGAACTAATTCTTTGTTTAAGATTACAATGGATCTTATTTTTTAGTTTATTTTAATATGATTTGCTATCAATTATTATGTTCTATTGTGAGGATTGTCTATTGTGATTTGGACTTAATTGTTTAATTGATTGGTGGCCATCAATTACCGTGATAATCTATATGAACTCGAGAGATGAAGTATAGATTTAGATCTAATCATGATAGCATATGTTTGTGATTTCTACATAGATGGAGTTCATGATTCGTGTTTAGGATAGAGATATGCCTTTACGCCATATGTAATCTTATAGAGAACTTGTGCTTTAAATCATTTTTAATTGTAATTCACATAGAGATATAGTAGATTGGTTAATTAGGGTGTCTTGCTTAATTCTATCATCTGTGGATTTAAGTATGGGTATTATGCATCGAGAGGTGGTTTTATCTATTTTAGTGTTCTTGATTAACAATTCATGTAACACTCCAATCCCACATCGAAAGATAGGGAAAAAATTTGTCTGCATATAAGGAAATAAGTTACTACCAATAGTACTTTCAAGTCATGACCTTTTGGGAGCCTGTGGTGAGCTAAGATGACCCAAGAAGATACTATTGGGTCAGTGATTTGAGGCCTTATTTTGATGATTTGATTCGATTCGGACTTGGGATTTGACCCGAGATTTGTTCCAGACTCGGAATTTGACCCGGGTTGTTTCAATTCAGGATAGAAAATAATTGATGAGAAGTGTGTTAACTTAAATGAAGCAATAAGTGAAGTTGTGATCTTAAATTTTCGTAATCTGATTTTTAATTAGTGGTAATTAGAATTAGTAAATTGAAATTCATTCGTTTAAATAAGATTGAGTTGGTTACGGGTTAGTACTTGGTGATTTTTATTAAACAATTCCTCGTGGGAACGATACTCTACTTTCACTTTATTACTTGTTGACCACGTATACTTGTGTGTTGTGCGTAATTAGATTTTACCCAACAGCAGGCTAATTTGGGTGCGGCAGCGTCAATCTGGAGGATTTGATTCTTTGCACTACAGGCCAAAGATATTCTGTAATATCATCATTTAGGACTGAGGATGATGAAAAATATATTTTAAAGAAAATGAATCAAGTGAGACAAATAAACAAATAGTAAGGATTCGTACTTCGGTTTATCCATGTTTAAAAATACTCCATAATAACTATTGTGGAGCAGAATTCAAAAATGAAGATCAAAACATAGATCCAATCAAAGATATGAACCATAACAGACAATCTTGGACACAGAAAAGAAAATTTAATTTTTTCTGTGAATAGTGTCGTATTCATGAATAGTACCGTATACGTTAATAGTGTCGTATACGTGAATAGTAAGTCCCGAATGTGATTCTTTGCTCCTTGCTTGCTTTCTTCACCAAACTTAAACCAAATTAATGACCTTAGAATCATCTTCAATAACAAACTCCTTGCCGTATATAGCTTGAATCCATTCCATCCGTTCTGTGTAATCCTTACTTGTATTGTCGCATAATAGCTTGTAGTCCCCTTTGCTAAGAACCTTAATCTCTCCATGAATTTAAACATAGCTTCGCCGAAGATTAGACGACACAAATGAACACGGCCTTGTACACTCGGCTTGATTTGGTCTTACTAAATAGATTGTATCTAGAAATCCCAAATCATAGAATTTATCCACTCCTTGTGGTTCGCTTGAATTGCGCTCCAATTTTAACATTCTTGAATAGATTTCAGCCCAATCACTTAAGATCATTTCTTGAACCCCTTGAACTCGAGTTAAGTAATTGTCGTTCGATGCGAGCCCTTCAGTAAGTGGTCTTTCTACAAAATCATCCTCCACATCTTCATCATCATTTGGAATTCTCTCTTCTTCATCAACTTCATCACCGGAGTCGGAATCCATCAACCTTAATTCCCTTTAAGTTGAACCATTACCACGTCGAGAGTACGTAATGACATTATTATTAGTATTAGCACGGGCCCTCCTTGAAGAATTGAAAACCTCAAGCGTGTTGGATACACCAGTTGCTCGATCCACATCATTCCATGTAAGATCCTCCTCGGGATGAACAACATCGGCCTCATTATTGATCCATTCATTACCCCATTCAAAGTCATCATGGCTCGATCAAAAAAAATTCCAAATTCACGCCTCTTTTGGAACCTTGAGACGATCTTTTGATTGTATTGGACATACACTAAGTCACTCAATCGTTTTTGTTCCAATTTATTCCTCTTCTTCGTATGAATCTAAAATAAATAAAACAAAAAATAATAATATTAATGATAAAATTTTAATTATATAAAAAATAGTTAGTATTAGTAATGAATGACTTGTTACTTTTGAACCAACAATAGAAAGTACTTACAAACTTAAATGTACTCCAATTGCACTCACAACCGGAAGAAAAACAACAAAGGCCTAGAATTCTTTTTGCAAACTTTATAAGCTCAATAGCCCGCCCTCCAAAAGCGTTCCACCAATCAACTAGCAAACATTTAAAAGAAATATAAATATTTTTAAAAAGAGAAAAGGAAGAATGTATATAATTATAATTTATCTTTTATATTTTTATATATATTTCAAAATACTTACGAGGATTCTTTAACTTCCGTTGCCTAATCGTCATTTCTCTTGCAAAAGTATCACAGTACTTGCCCGGATTGAGAAACAACGCTGCACCATATAATTTTTACTCCATTTGGCTTTCCCATCGCCGCTCAACAATGTCAAATCACCTTCTTGTAGAGTCTTTGTTTGTTATCAAATGAACCTTTGATTTATTTTTTCTTCGCACATTCCATCGCAACAAAAACTTCTAGCATAGCAGGCTTCTTATCATCATCAATAATCCTCAAGGCTACAAGAAGTGGTTGTTACGCCCTAATGCAATTCTCAACATGATGCCAAAATGTAGTTGAACTTATAGTATCACATACTTTCTTCCCCACTTTGGTAGCCGGTAACTTAGATTTTGTCCAAACCTCGCTTATGAACAAATGCCTCGATGCATTTCTATGCTTGTACATACTCTACAAGGTGAGAAAAGTTGTAGCAAATCTATTAACTCCGGGTCTCACAAGATCCCTCCCATTTATTTTTTTCTCTCATTGCATCAAGAAGACAACCATGCCTGTAAATGAATGTTGTGATTCTTCTTGCATTTGTGATTATGGGCTGGAATTGCTTCACTTTCCTATGTCCTCTAGCATAAGGTCTAGGCAATGAGCGGCGCAAAGTGTCCAAAACAGTGTAGACCTCCTCTCCATTAGTATATACCTCATTGCCTTGTAATAGAGGCATTGTCTGTGACCACCTGAACAACATACTCGGCCAATTTCCTCAATCTTACTATCAAGGAGATTTGCCAACATTGTGACATCCTGCGACTGACTGGAGGCATCAACAAAACCTATGAAGTAAGTCCCCTCCGGGCATCAACAACATTGTTATGCCTCTCCTCTACAACTTCTTCGGGAGTTTTCCTTAGAAGTGCTTCAACCGTCTTTGTTGGAGCTTTTGGTTATGACTTTTGGAATTGAAAAGTAGCTTTCTTCCTTTTGAAAACGATCCAAGAACTTGGGATAGAGTTAGAGAAAGCATTGGAAGTCATGCTTGGACGAACAGATAATTGTTCTTCTTGCAGTTCTACTACTACATAATCATTATCATCATCATCTAGCTTAACTGGCTTGTTCTTCTTTTTACTATTCAAAGCCGCTTGCATCTCTCTTATAATTTTTGTTGATGTTTTAGGGCGCTTCTCTATATCTCCAAAATTTCCAGCTAGATGTTGCTTGAGCCTTTTGATGCTCGAATAACATTTCTTCCCGCAAAATATATATTGCACGACATCCTTATTACTTATATCCGACCAATATACATATTTCCAACCCGGATCGTTCGATTTAGCTTTTCTTTTAAGGTCCTTAGTTATATCATAACTATCGACCCATAAACTTTCCGCCATTTTGTTTTCTAGTTTCTACACAATAAAATCAAACAAAAACACAAGAAAAAATTAATCCAAATAACAAACCATTCATCAAAATATTATCTACTTTTGTTTTTACTTTTGAATTATTGAATTTATTACTTTTGGTTCATACTCCATAATTAATTAATTGTACAAACAATAACCACTGTTTACTGTCCAAAACATCAAGTAGATAAAATGTTACATATCTTTTTAATCCACAATAATGATTATCAGTGTATGTCAATATTTATCAGTATGGGACTTAACCTCGTGTCCAAAATGTAACCACTACTACCCACCCGAGTTAAAAAAACACATGTAGGGGGTATGTCTCAGTTAGTCAGTTCCAAAAAGATTGAGAAAGAATAATTTTAATACTCACGGTCCAAAACAATATATTATATATACGAAGCAAAGAGTATATATATAAAATATAAATATATATAGGGGAATATGGAGGTACACAGCCGTGTAACTTTTAAAGTTACACGGTCTACGATCGTAGAGTGATTTCACTCTACGATCGTAGAGTAGTTACTCTATGATTTGTGAATTCACTCTACGATCGTGGACTACTCTACGATCGTAGAGTGAATTCACTCTACTATCTGGAGACTACTCTACGATCGTAGAGTGAAATCACTCTACGATCGTAGACCGTGTAACTTTAAAAGTTACATGGCTGTGTACCTCCATTTTTTCCATATATATATATATATATATATATATATATATATATATATATATACACTTTCATTTTTGGACCTAAGGAGTAAGGAGCAAGCGAACAGCAGAAAGCCAGAAACTAGAAAGCACTAGAAGCAGAGAACGAAACCAAAAAAAAAATAAAAAGGGAAGGAAAAAAAAAAGAACAGCAGCAGAAGTAGCGACGAGAGAAGAAGAAAGAAGAGAACCTGTAAAGAAGCAAGCAGCGTCGTCGGTCGGACTTCAGAGTCGCGCCGATCGGAGTAGTCCACTGATTGGACTTTGTAGTAGTCGCGTCGCCAGTCTCTCTCTATCGCTCTCACTCAATCTCCGCCTTCTTGTCTTCTACTGCGAATCACAACTAGGGCCTCGAACTGACGTCGTTTTGTGTTTTTTTTAACCCAGTGTGGCCAATCGCTCGCTCAGCCAACAAGTCGTCTAAGTTGTCGACAAGTCATTCAAGGCAATGACTTCCTTTCCTGGTCACTCGACTTGCACACCTCCACCAAGTCACCCAGACAACTTGTCTTCCTCGGATCGACTAGACGCCTAGGCGACGACTTAATAATTGTGGGAACACCACTAATCATAATAGAAAACTTCATCAACAAGATACAACCCCTAATCCAACTCACCTATCTCTGCCCAAATTCCAGTCTATCCAACAAGAACGAGAGGAAATGCCAGTAAAAACGATCGTAACCCTTTCCCAATGTCCAATTTGCACAAGACCCCTAGCAACCCTGATTTGAAATCGACAAGCTATAATAATGTCAAAATGACCTCTATCTCCATTATTGATGCAAGAGGATCTGAGGCCGATGACGAGAAGTTATCAGACAGCAAGTATTATGAATTAAAGGATCGACGTAAGAAAGGAGGTCATTGTCATCGATAATAATGAACGTGGTTAGGTTTCAAGAAAGCACCTCGATTTTTACTGGCTTCGGGGTTGGATGGTGAATGTCGTCATGACTCTTTGGAAATGGCGTCATGACTCTTTGGGAGATCGATGGAAGGATTGATGGATGGTTTTGATTGATATTCTTTTATAATTATAGTATTTTATTAGATAGTAAATCTTTTATATTATTGCATAATTAAGTTGTTACATATTAGGACTTTGTTTACCTTTGTTATTTGTTTCCATTAGAAGTTTGTTTCCATAATTATAGGAATTTGGGTTCATTTAGAAAAGAAAACCTTATAGCTATATAACCCGGCTTGTGGGTTAAGTTTTATTCATTCTTGTTTTATGATTAATATAATTTACACGTTGAGAGATTTCTCTGTGTTTAGGGTAATTCTTTTGCTTCTTTTTGCCTGTGAATTTATTGTTACCTTAGCCCGCAGGATAATCACTATTCTGTCCGTCGTCAGTTGGTATCAAAGCTCATCTTCCTAGGAATAGATTTCATCAGTTTCAATGGGTTGCGGTCGAGGTCGAGGTCGAGGTCGAGGTCGAGGTCGAGGTCGTGGTCGTGGTCGTGCTCGTGCTCAGGTTTCGATTGAGGAAGTCCCGCACCATGATCGTAACGTTCAGGACGTGATGATTGAGGATTTAAAGAGACAAGTTGCAGAGTTAACCCAACGTCTAGGGCCGCAAAATCTCAGTAATCGTGAAGAGGTGAATTACGATTCCAAGTCCAATTTTGAGAACCCTTATCACAATAGGAATCAATTTTGGGAACAACATGGTCGAGATAGTCGTCATCGAGACCTAGGTTTCAAGGTGGAGCTACCAGAGTTTTCGAGTACGTTCCATGCTGAGGGATTCATCGATTGGATGAATGAAGTTGAACATATCTTCAATTACAAGGAAGTTCTAGACAAAATCAAGGTGAAACTGGTTGTCATCAAACTCAAAGGAAGAGCAACTGTTTGGTGGGAGCAGTTTGAAGCGTTTAAGAGACACATGGAAAGTCTAAAATTGTGAATTGCGAGAAGATGAAAAAGAAGTGCAAGGCCATTTTCTTCCTTTTGGGTACAATCAATCTTTATTCAAATGACTGCACTTATTAAGGCAATGAACCAGGGCAGTCGATGATTATATAGAGGAATTTTACCAATTGATAACCGGTAAGGACTTGTTTGAATTAAAAGAGTAATTAGTGGCACGGTATTTGGCCAGTCTACGGCAGCCCCTGCAAGTTGCCCTCAGTCTTCAATCATTGTGGACCATTTTCGAAGCTTACCAACGTGCCCGAGATGCAGAGTAACAACAAAACAGGAGACCATTGATGAGAAGTAATCAGAACAATAGATCAGCACAACCTCAACAAACCCATCCCGCACCACAACAGAACCCAAGTAACCCTGGCTCTAACATCCGATGTTATAGATGTGAGCAAGGACATCGAGCAACAGAGTGCAGAAAACCAGATAGTCAAAAGGGTAAGAATCTTTTGATTGAAGAAGATGTGGCCGATGAGGTAGAGGAGTTGGGAGAGGCCGTATATGATGAATATGATGATGATGTACTTTATGCTGACGGTAAGGAGACCCTAGTCGTTCGCAAGAGTCTACTGACCTTTAAGGGTGATTCCGAATATAATTGGTTTTGGACCAATATCTTTCATACAACATGTACTGTGGCAGATAAGGTCAATAAGATGATCATTGATAGCGGCAGCTGCGAAAACGTCATATCCAAAGAGGTGGTTCAGTAATTGCAATTGAAGACGGATCGGCATCTGAAGCCTTATAAGCTATCGTAGTTAAATAAAGGTAATGAGGTGACGGTCAATAAAAAGTGCCTAGTATCGTTTTCAATCGTCAAAAAATACTTTGATAATGTGTGGTGCGATGTGGTGTCTATGGATGCGTGTCATGTGTTGTTGGGCCGACCCTGGCAATATGACCGAAGAGTCATTCATGATGGTCGGAAGAATACGAATTCCCTAAGTATAAAAGGGAAGAAGATTGTGTTAGCACCACGGAGGGAAGCATTTGGTTCGGCAGACAGTCGGAAACCCGAACCTATTATCTATGACAATATTCCTAACAGAGGTTGAGCATTAAAGTGTGATATATGCGTTGTTTCCTTGTGAGAGAACTTCGGCAGATAGAAACGTATAAGTATTGGCCGATGTGCAGACGTTGTTATCGGAGTTTGCTGACTTAAGGCCCGAAGAACTTCCACCTGAATTACCACCGTTGAGAGATATTCACACGAGATAGATCTTGTTGCAGGATCAAGTCTACCAAACAGTCCAGCATACAGACTCGGCCCTAAGGAGTCTGAAGAGCTACAAAGATAGATAGTGGAATTAATGGATAAGGGTTACATTCGTGAGAGTATAAGCTCATGTGCAGTACCAGCTCTGTTAGTGCCAAAGAAAGACGGATCATGGAGAATGTACATCGATAGCAGAGAAATCAACAAGATCACAGTGAAGTACAGATTCCATATTCCTCGTCTGGATGATATGCTAGATCAGCTGTCAGGATCTAAGGTCTTCTCAAAAATTGATCTTAAAAGTGGATACCATCAGATTCGAATGAGACCTGGAGATGAATGGAAAACAGCGTTCAAGACACCGCATAACTTGTATGAATGGATGGTTACACCCTTCGGACTTTCCAATGCCCCTAATACATTCATGAGATTTATGAATTAGGTACTACGACCTTTTATGGAAAAATTTGTAGTTGTTTACTATGATGATATTCTCATCTATAGTCCGACATGGGAAAATGCATCTTGAGCATCTCCGAACTGGGCTTGATACGTTGAGGAAGGAACGTCTGTTGATAAACCAGAAAAAAAGTTCTTACTTTACGACTTTGGTAACTTTCCTCGGCTTCGTTATTTCTACCGAGGGTGTTCACGTAGATCCGTCCAAGATCGATGCAGTCTTGGCATGGCCTACGCCGAAGACTATACATGATGTCAAAAGCTTTCATGGGTTAGAATCTTTTTGCAAACGGTTCATCAAGAACTTTAGTACCCTAATTGCACCCATCACTGAGTGCCTTGAGGGAAAATTATTTCAATGGTCCCAGGAGGCCGAAGACAGTTTTCAACTGGTCAAGAAGATTAGTGAAGCACCAGTAAGTAGCACTTCCCGACTTCGAGAAGGTCTTTGAAGTAAATTGTGATGCATCGGGAGTTGGTATTGGTGGTGTTCCTAGTCAGGAGGTTCGACCAGTAGCCTTCTGCAATGAAAAGATATCAGGATTGAAGAAAAGTTACTCTACTTATGATTTGGAATTTTATGTCATTGTTCAATCTTTGAAGCATTGGCGACATTTAATACAGAAGGAGTTCATACTCGTGACAGATCATGAAGCCTTAAAATATATTAATGGCCAACATAAGCTGAACAGAAGGCATGCTAGATAGTGGCGTACCAACGGGAATTTACTTTCACTTTGCGACATCAAAGAAAGAAGTTTGAATCGTGTTGCCGAAGCGTTAAGTCGAAGAGCGTTACTTCTTAGTACTATGCGTCGTAACAAGGTTGTAGGGTTTGAAGTTTTCACTGATATGTATAAAAAGGATCCTTTTTTTGAGAAGACAGTTCAGAAAGTACGAGAAGGTCAGCGATATGACTTTGTTTTATATAATGGGTATTTATTTTGACGACTCCAGTTATGCATTCCAGATTATTCGCTTCGGCAGCAGATAGTAAGTGAACTTCACAATGAAGGACACTTCGAACGAGATAAGACAATTGGCCTTAATATCAACTCATAATTATTGGCCGAAGATCTCAAGTGATGTGGCTCACTATGTGAAGGGATGTTATCTGTGTCAGAAGTGTAAAGGAGTTCTTACTAATGCAAGATTGTACACTCCCTTACCTGTTCCTGAAATGCCCTGGTGTGATGTTAGCATGGATTTTGTTTTGGGTCTACCCGAACTTAGAGAGCTTTGGAGCCCATTTTATCGCTTGTAGGAAGACCATAGATGCTACTTGGATCGCTCACCTCTACTTTCGAGAGATTGTGCGTTTGCATAGCGTTCCCCAGTCTATTACCTCTGATCGTGACACTAAATTTATGAGTAATTTCTGGAAAAGCCTGTGGGAGAAGCTCGGAACGTAATTGAACTTTAGTATTGCCTATCATCCTCAAACAGATGGACAAATCGAAGTACTGAACCAAAGCTTAGGTAATCTTTTAAGGTGTTTGACCGGAAATAAACCGAAGCAATGGGATCTGGCGCTTCCTCAGGCATAGTTTACTTATAACCGTTCGAAGAATCAGACTACTGACATTAGTCCTTTTGAGATAGTTTGTGGCCAGAATCCTTATGGGGTTCTAGATTTGGTTCCTATTCCTCGGATTGGACGAGTGCACCCCAAGGCGGATGAAATGGCAAATCATCCTCGGATTATCCATGAACAGGTGTACCGAACCATTACAGAAAACAATGCTCAGTATAAGGATCGGGTTGACATTCATCGTCGTCAGGTCATTTTCGAAGTTGATGATTTTGTTTGGGCCGTACTGACCCGAGACAATTTTCTTGTTGGTGACTATAATAAGCTTAAGGATCAAAAAATTGGTCCTAGTGAGATTCTGCAATAGATCAATGACAATGCTTATCGGTTGCGCATTCTTAATCATTTGCGGACTTCGGACGTTTTCAACGTGAAGCATTTGAACCCTTGCTTTGAGCAATCCGATGATAAAACTGTGAACTCGAGGACGAGTTCTTTTCTACCCAGGGTGACTGATGCAAGAGGATCTGAGGCCAATGATGAGGAGTTATCGGACAGCACGTTATTGGCATTAAAGTATTATAAATTAAAGGATCGACGTAAGAAATGAGGTCATTGTCATCGACAATAATGAATGTGGTTAGGTTTCAAGAAAGCACCTCGGTTTTTACTGGCTTCAGGGTTGGATGGTGAATGTCGTCATGACTCTTCGAAAATGGCGTCATGATTCTTCAAGAGATCGATGGATGGTTTTGATTGATATTCTTTTATAATAATAGTATTTTATTAGATAGTAAATCTTTTATATTATTGCATAATTAAGTTGTTACCTATTGCATAATAGTAAATCTTTTATAGGAATTTGAGTTCATTTAGAAAAGGAAACCTTATAGCTATATAACTCGGCTTGTGGGTTAAGTTTTATTCATTCTTGTTTTATGATTAATATAATTTACACATTGAGAGATTTTTGTGTTTAGGGTAATTATTTTGCTTCTTTTTACCTGGTGAATTTATTGTTACCCTAGCCCGCAAGATAATTGTTATTCTGCCAAGTGTCAATTATTGATTATTATTTTACGGAAGCATTCAGTAAATTGTTTAATAGAACCTTGGAGAGGGTGGTATAGAAGGATTCAATGTTGGGGGTAGAGCCCAGTGTTACAAGGGAACTTTTATTGTCATCTGTTCAACATATTGCGTACAATCTTCCACGTACTGGGTACTATCTTCCGATTACGTTCCGAGAACTAAATACTTGTGCATTTTATAATAGGTAGTGTTCCTCATACTCAATTTCGTTCCACGTACCCAGTCGATGCGCATTCCTAGTAACCATGGGGTAGACATAAGAAGACAGGAAAAGATTATCATCTCTTGTTAACAGACAACACTAGGGGAGAGCACGGTGCAAAG